>RYZW01000061.1:0-68552 GCA_004367215.1 Colletotrichum trifolii | reverse complement strand
ATTTAGTAGAATAATATTAGTAATAACTAGTAATAAAATAATTCTAGATATTTCTATATAGTACTTTATAACTAATAGTATTATTAATTATATATATTAATTAATAATATAATAGAAATTATTAGAATCTCATAGAAAAATAATAGGAATATGAAAAGAACATAACTTTATTCTTTAAATTCTAGCTCTACTTTTCTTAACTAAATAAATATACTACTAAAAGACTACAACTAATACTAAAAGCCTCTTTTGGCTTCTTTTTACTACTATTTATTAATATATATACATATATATATATGTAACTAAATAGCTTAGCACAGTATTAATAATACTGTGTATACTGTATATAGAAACCTATAGAACCAGCTAGAATATTCTTCTAGTTCTATGCTAAAATAAGCTTTAAATAAAGTTCAACTAGTTTAACTATAAGCTTTAATTTAGTAGCTAGTTACTTAATTAGGAAATAAGCTTACGTAAGCGATTACGCAAGCGTAGAAAGTTCTAGAATCTCTATTTTAAGTATAAATATCTTACTTTTCCCCTTACTTTAGAATACTTAGTTTATACGAATAACAATAACTTTTTACTATTTAATTCTATACTACTATTACTAACTTTTATCTAAAACTATTATACTATTATATTCTTCTATAAGAATATTATTATAATAGATTCTTTTATTCTAGATTCTTCTCGGGTTACTAGTCCTACTTCTACTACTAGTAATATTCCTACTAGTAGTACTACTAGTACTAGTTTTATAGACTTTTTATATAATAAAGAGGACTATAAATTAAAGCTTAATAATGAGTCTAGTGCCTATATCTTTCAAAATAACTTATTTACTCGAACTCTTTTACCTATAAATTATTTAAAAGAGAGAGAAATGTAAGTTAAATGTACTATGTAAGTAAATATATTCTTCTATTATATTTTTCAATATACTAATCAGTATTATAGTTGTAGTAAAAACTAGATTGTTAAGGTTAGAGGTTTTCAAACTTCTAACTTTATAAGATATCATAAGTAATCTCATCCTAATATTGCTTATAATGAAAAATCCGAAAAAAAGTCGAGTAAAAAGTAAGTAATATTACTCTTATTATATACTTATTTATACTAATTAATTTATTATAGAAACCGATATAGTACTTATAAGAGAGTCTTTTTTTAGTAATAAAAAACCTCGTACTAGTACTATTATCGATTTTAATAAAGAAGAGGCTTATTTAAAGATATTAGATTTTATAGTAGAAAATAACTTACTATTTTCTACTATAGATTCTAATTCTTTTAAAGATCTCTTAAACTATTATAATAGGTATAGTTTTATTATTATATTATTATATTCTATTATATATTAATATTATATTTTAGGTCAAATCCTATTATTAATAGGAAAAAGATTAGGAATTTACTAGATATTACATGTAGTAAATTCCTTTCTTTAATTAACTTAGAGATAACTGAAAATATTAAAAACTTAGGAAGATTTTCCTTTGTTTTTGATATATAGACTTCTAAGTCACAAGATACCTATCTAGGTATTATTATAAGCTATATTAATAGCGATTTTAAGCTTATTTATAAGCTAATTAGTAAGTTATTATCTATACCTCTATTTTAATATATATACTAACTAATATATATAGTATTTAAAGACTTTAGTAAATCATATACAAGTCTTTATATATATAAAAAAGTTATAGATAGTTTAGCTATTTATCTAAACTTAACTATTAATAACTTCTTTAGGTAAATAATTATACCTAATTATATTATACTATTATACTAACTTTTATAGTTTTACTAGAAATAATACATCTAATAATAAAACATTTTTAAACTCTTTTAAAACTAATTATAAATTAACTTTAAGTAAAAAGTTTAAAAATAATATTAGATATATTACACATATTATTAATATAGTAATACAGGATATATTATCTAACTATATATGTAATACTACTAAAGAAGAAGAATTATTAAATTATACTAATAATAATATTAGTATAATTAATAATAATCTCGCAGTTGATAAAGATATAACTACTAAGAATTTACTTAGTAATAAGTATTTCTTTATTATATATTACTTTATAATATATACTAACTATAGATATAAGTCTTATTAAACGTATCCATAGAATTGCAGTTATAATTAAATATACTAGCGAGATCAAACAATTATTATTAGAAAATATGGAAAAATCTAAAAGAGACAAAACTTTACCTTTTAATTTTAATAAAAAGATTATTCCTCTAAATATATTAACTAATATATATATATTAAGAAGTTTATACTAATATATTATAGATCATAAAACTAGATAGAATTCTACTTATAGAATAATATCTATTACTTTAGAACTTAAACCAGCTTTAGAGTATATTTTCAGAAATACTAGTAATTTAGAAAATAAAAAGCTCTATTTTACTAGTAGTGAGTATAAAGCTTTAAAAGATCTAGAATCTATATTTAAGATCTTTTTAAAACCTAGTACTCGTTTACAGTCTCAACTATATATTAACCTAAATAAAAGTTTATTATATATATATACTATATATAGTAAACTTAATAATTTGGTTATAAAGTTTAAAGCTTTACAAGAGCGGCTACCTGAGCTAGTAAGTATTTTTCTATTATATACTAATATTCAAACTTTATATCAAAACTAAATAGGCTATATACTATACAATTTTAATAGATAGTTTAACTAAAGGAATAATTAAACTATCTAATTACTTTCTAAAAAGATTAAATCTATTTGATCTAGAATTATATAAACCTCATATATTAGGTTTAATTCTAGATCCTAGATTTAAACTTATACATTTTGAAAGAAATCGTTTATTATACTACTATAAAGATATAAAAAACAATGTAAAAGAGTTATTAAAAGAAGAATATAAATTATAAGTATTTTATTATATTAATTATTATACTATTTTACTAATTATATATTTTATAGGGTTAGAGAAGAAAAGTATAGTTCTAATACTACTAAAGAAGTATTAGAATCTACTACTTTTAATAACTCAGATTCTAATAATAACTTCTATATTAGTCAAACTAATATAGAAATAGAGTATATTAGTTATTTTAATGAAGGCCCTTTAACTCAAGAGGTAAGTATTTCTTTATATAATATTTAAAATACTTATTTACTAGTATATATAAAATAGGCTAATCCACTATTATATTAGAAAAATAATGACTATAAATATCCTATTTTAGCTATTATAGCTAGAAGATATCTAGCTATACCAGCTACTTCAGCTTCAGTAGAAAGGGTTTTTTCTATTTCTAGTAATATTGTTACTAAAAATAGAAATAAACTATATCCCTCTACTGTATCTGAATTAATTCTTTTAAAGTATTAGCAAGTTAGTACTTTAAAAGAATTAGAAGATATTTATCTAGTTAATGAAGAAGATAGTAATATTATAGAAGAAGAGGAGGAATAGTTATAATTGTATAGTTTTTAGTTTAAATGTATTTTTTTGTTGATTTTACTATTATACTTATATTATTACTTTTAATTTTACTTTTCATTTTACTATTAATTTTACTTATATTTTTACTTCTATTTTTACTCTTATTTTTACTATTACTCTTATTCTTATTCTTACTATTATATATATTATAGACCTAAGCTATTTTACTATTAATTTTACTTATATTTTTACTTCTATTTTTACTCTTATTTTTACTATTACTCTTACTCTTATTCTTACTATTGTATGTGAAGAAAGAAAGCCCCTGTATGTAACTGCTGTTTATAGGTTTTTATAGTAAGGGGATAGCCGATTACGTAACTATACGTACTTATGTAATCCCCAGAAACTATTCTATAATAACTATAATTACTACTATTATTACTACTATTATTACTATTATTATTACTATTATTATTACTATTATTATTACTATTATTATTACTATTATTATTACTATTATTATTACTACTATTATTATGAAATAAGTAGTAACGAGTAGTCGGTACTGCTTTTTTAGGGCAAGCAAGCCTTTTTTAAACCGTGATTAGCTAAAAGTAGTTTATTTAGAATAAATATAGATATATAAGGAAAGAAAGCCCCTATGTGTAATTGCTATTTATAGGTTTTTGTAGTAATAGGATAGCCGATTACGTAACTATATATACTTATATAATCCCTAGAAACTATTCTATTATAACTATTATTACTATTATTATTACTATTATTATTACTATTATAATATTAAAGTATTTTAAATATTTAAAGTTTTTTTATATATAACTAATTTAGTCGACTAGTTAGTCGACTAGACTAAACTAGGCTAGTTTTAGTCAGCCCCTTGACTAGACTAGGCTAGTTTTAGTCAACCCCCTGACTAGACTAGGCTAGTATTAGTCAGCCCCCTGACTAGACTAGACTAGACTAAATCCCAACCCTGGTCTCGACGGTGCGCGCCGCTGCAGGCGTCCGCGTATTAATAGCCAATGAGCGAATACGCGGGCCATGCCGTACGAGTCCAGGCGGGTTCGCGACGCTGGGACGATGCAAACACCCGACTCGACATGAGACCAAACATCCACCCACCCAAGATTGGCCCACGAATTTTCTCCCCCTGACCATAGGTTGCAAACAATATATACAAACCCAGACCCGTCATGCAACTTGGAATGCTATCCCAGTCCAAATGACGATGCGGTCCATCTTTCTTCCATCAAAAGTCGAGGCCCGGGCTGGACCAATCGCAAGGCTTTTCTCCGTGTCCACATGGCTTAATACGGCAGTCCCTACTGTGCGAGTTTGCCCTCCAACTGCGAAGCACTCGGGTGACTATCGTGTACCATAAGTGGTCAAGCTGGAGCGTATTGACAATGAAAACATTCTCCAGCGCGAAGCTCACATCATTTAACGCTGACGAGTGTGTTGATATCTTACCGTCTCATTCTACGGAAGTCGCCGAAGTGGTTCTGGACTATGTATAGTTCCACGCCCAGTCAGACTCTGGGAAAAGCTACCTCGAGAACCCAGTTTGCAGAGTCGACCATCACGATTCCAGGTAGGTAACTTCAGCACGTCCCATAACCTCACCGTGGAATCTCGTCGAATAACTCAGTATAACGCTTTCTGGGTGTATAGTGAAACTGAAGTCGACTCTGATGAGCTTTCCCGGAACTTGCTGCTCTAGATAACCTACGAAAGCAAACGACTTCTGTCAGACAAGTTCGCTAGCCCAATCTTGTATCATACACAGCCAACCTCTCTTCCATTCTCGCCTCCCTGCAAGCTTAGCTTTTCGTTCGTGCTTACTTGAATAAATTCAAGCCTCAAAAATAGGCACCCAAGAGGTAGCGAAAAGAAAATGGAGTATGGCGGCTGGCATTGAGCGATTGACTTTGTTTCATGAATTTCAGGAAAGGCAGATACCAGACATCTTCTGGGAGCCCGGTGATAGCTCGTCGATTGTGGTGTTCTGTTTGGTCAACCTGCAACAGATGCTTGCCCTTCTCTGTTCTAAAACTGGAGATGCACGAAAGGGAGACTGTAATTTACGTCAATGGCTGGAGAACCGTAGTATCTGCAAGTTGCCACATCAGGTTTGCTGGGCCTTAGACCACGAGAAAGAGGTCACCAATAGTGTGGCAGTAAACAGCCTATTTCTTTGCAGACTTCTCCTACAGCCTCGTCCCTGCCACCGCACAATGGCCGAGCTGCGCTTTGCTTCGCTTCGCTGGTGCAGCGTTCTTAGATATACAGGCACTGCGGAGCATCCCTACCTTTGATGGATATTGCGCTGTCTCTCCACGCACTTGGAAATGTACCACGATGCCGGTCTACTGGCATCTGCTGACTGAGGTCGTTTCCCAGTGTCCTTGAATTACTTGTAAGGATTCACCCAAAAGAACTGGAAGTCTGACACCGAACCATTAGATCCAATGTCACATCGAAGATTTAGTGCTGCCAGTAGGAGTCGTCGATGGGCTGTGCGTACCCTGTTGTGAGTGTCGAATCTTCTCTCCTGGCCGTTGCAGTGCTTGTTCACTGATACGTAAAGTAGAGGCTTGCTCGCCCTCCTTGTCTCTTTATCGAACTACGGCCTTACATGCCTCAGAGGTCCCAGCACCATAACCGCAACATTGCACGAGTGCGGACTAGGAGTTGTCCATGTTGATACTATCGTCGATAATTCGTGGCTACGCGAAACTCACGACCCTCCTTTCATCCGGCGGAATGATTACCTCAAAGTCCATCTGCTTAGAAGAACGACCTTCTTGGATTACTGCGAGAGACTTTCGGCTGCTTAGTCTGAAGTTTCAGGTATTATATCAGGAAGCAGAACGACACTTGTATCTGAATAAGGTTTGATTTCTTAAGGGACTTGCCGAATCATACCTGGTCACCACATTCGACCGCGTTAGACAGTTCTTGACGGGAGTGAGGAGTTTGGAGTATCCGCGACAATTGCGGGGGACCTTATGGGAGCCCATCAAAGCGTTTTCAAAGTGTACAATTTCTGCTAAAGTTCTTGAATCCCAGAGGCTCGTTTAACTGTAATGGGTCCCCGCGTGTCTGTTTCTTAGCACATTTGAGCTCTGCCAGGTTTGCCAAATAGCCTTCTTGGTAGAAACCAGTTCTACAGGTGACGCCGCTCCCGAACCCAAGACAAGTAGTGTTTTTCCAACCTCTGAATCCCAATCGGAAGCTTCGAACGTCGATATTCCCAAGTCAGGGGTTTCGAGGCGTCATCTTTGGTCAAGCGATCCTTGTGTGGACACTGATCCAGCTGGCCACACAGATGTTGTCGTAAAGCCTGGCGGAGTTTGTCCCAAGACCGGCTCGTCTTGTTGGAAGTGTCCCAAATCGACTCAAGTTGCCCCAAGCCAGGTTCCCTCAAGCCATCAGCTCCCAGGATGGGAACCACTTGTCCTTGTAGAAGATGCTCTAAAGATATCGCTGGCCAACGAAAGCAACCGAGTGATTCGAGTACTTTAATAAGTCCCAGCCACCTGTCAATGAACTCTTGGCTGTCTTCGTCGTCGTCGGCTAGTTCGCATGCTTCCACCAACTTCCTCAAGAAGAAATCAACCGGTGTCCTAACCCACGGATTTCGCAACGACCTGACACTATCAACGTCGATGCCGCGATGCAGGAGGAACTCCACCTTTGCCCGAAAGAGACTGGGTACTTCTTCATCCAACGCGTATTGCCAGACGTTCGCTACGATCTGGGAATCCGCATCGATGTTGACGCTCGCCCCGGCGGTGATGAGGAGATCCATGGCTTCCGTCGAGTGCGCATCCACCTGGGAGGCCTCGACGAGTGCAGAATCGAGTTCGAGCTGGTATTCGTCAGAGCTGGCTGTAGGGTTCTGCGCATGTCGTGCGAGGAAATTCTGCCTCAGCTTGTGGATGATCTTTTGCATGACCCTTTTCTTCCACTTCCAAAACGTCACTTCCGAGTGCCAGCTATTCAGTGGGTTGTGGTCCACCAAGGTGTGATACCTCACTTTTGCTGCAAGGGCGAGAGAGCCGAGAATTCGAGAAGAAGCAGACGAGATCCAGATGCTGGCTGCGCTGCCAAGTGCATGATCGAACGTATCTGCACAGTAGTGGATTTCGGCTCCGGCGTCGAAGAGCCTATTCGCGGCTCTGAAGCTACCACATTTCAAGGCTTCGTCAAAGTTGGAGGTCAAGACTCCTCGTTGCAAAATTCGATGGGGTTCCACCTGATGATCTAGAACAAGTTGGATAACATCTGGCTCGTCGTGCGAGACAGCCCATTTGATGGCGACATCCTGATCAACCTCTCTCCGGTAAAGGCTGACGCGAGCAATGCCGTGCAGACGCTTGCAAGTTTGCGATAGACTGTGGATAGTGGGCGCATGGTCAACGATCTCACAGATGTTGAAGATGAGCTCAGTCGGTAGCTGTTCTAGTGTGTTCATTTCTGGGGCCATTTGTTTGAGTGGTGATTTGCAGGCTAGGCTACGATCTCAACAAGAACCTGGATTTATAGCATGAATTTGAGGGCATTGATCTCAATCATTTCATAATGGACAGTCAGGTACTGGAAGTGATTCACCACCTACAAGTTTGTTCGGAACATTGTGCTGCCCACAAGGTGCACTTTACCGATGAGTTGAGTTGACCCAGAATCCAAGGTAACGACTGGATCAATACGATTCATCTAAAAGTCCTTCTGATACAGCAACGGCCTGCCACACTGACAAAGACCTCAGATCGAGTTAGGTTACTGGACTAAACTCACTTGCCTTACTCAGCGTGAGCCAAAGAGTATGATCGAACACAAAGTTCTTTGCAGACCAATCATGTTCAGTCCCGGCCCGCGATGCTAGAATATGAGGAGATGGTACTGCTAATGTTAGGCTCTCATGGATCACGAGTCGAAGGGAAACGCAGCTCTCGACAGTCGAATGCTTCGTACAGAAGGCAACGCAATCTCGTCTGGAGCTATCCGCTCGCCCGAAGTAGACTCACCGCACATGAACACAAAGCCAAAGAGCGATGCGACACACTGTATCTTTAGCCACAGTGTAAATGACTGTGTCTTGTCTGTATGTGGCAATATGTGATGTTCCGCTCGACGTGGTTGCGGAGTCCCCTCTCAGAGACCATCCTTGAGAATAACGGCTCTCAAATTTGGTGAACTCGGCTCAAATTAGTTTGAGTATTGCAGCTATGGTGGCAAACCAAAGAGCCAATCACATAAGTGCTTTGACACGAATACCAAACATATTGAAAGCTGATTCGGAAGAATGTGGTTTTCATTTTGCCTGAATCACTACCTGGGAGGGTGAACCACTAAACAGATTCAGATGACACTTCCCCAAAATGGGCTTATGATCGTGGTGCTTCCAAAGGTGGACATGCCATGTCCCGGGAGTGCAACATACGGCATCAGCGGTTTAGCCTGAATGCCACTTTTCCCGAAAGACCACAAGGCCTACCGGATGTAACCTAACCTACTTGCAACGACAAGTCTACCACTGGGAAGCGCCGTCATCGCAACCTACATCTCAGATTCAATGGACTAGATGTTCCGTTCTGAATACGATTTCGTAATGTGGCTGGCCGTTGCCCGGCATATAAAAGCCATTTACCTATCACCAGCACTGAACGTCGAGTAGACAAGTCACGCACCACATCAAGATTGACCGAGACCCGTAAAGCCCTGTCACTTCAAGATGAGAAGCTCGTTCAAGGCCACGGCGGTGTTCGCCTTGAACACGCTCGCCAACGCGCAACAAGGAGCTTGGGCTCAGTGTGGCGGCATCAACTACAGCGGTAGCACCACTTGCATCTCCGGATACTACTGCCGCCAGCAGAGCGACTGGTACGTGACATCCTGATAAATGTAGACGGCAGTATCTCACACTTACAGGTACTCGCAGTGCGTTCCCGGAAGCGCACAGGTCACGAGCTCAGCACCTCCGCCTCCGCCTCCGCCGCCATCTACTACCCTTCGGACGTCCACAACCTCGGCCGGAAATGTTCCGGTCCCGAGTCCTACATCCACCGCTCCGAGCGGTGGCGGCAGCACTACTTGTCCAGCTCCACCAAGCGGACTCGGGCCCTCGAGCTCGGTTCTGCCTGACCCCTTCACCTTTCAAAACGGAGCAAAGGTTACGTCCAAGGCCGACTGGACGTGCCGTCAGGCGGAGATCAGCTCCCAGTTCCAGCGTCTCGAACTTGGAATTCTCCCTCCCAAGCCGCAATCCATAACAGCATCCTACTCTGGCAACAAGCTGACCATCAACGTGTCGGATGGTGGCAAATCTACCTCATTCTCCGTCACCATCAACAAGCCGAGTGGCAGCAGCGTCCCGGCCATCATCGCCTTTGGCGCCGCGAGCATCCCCGTCCCGTCCAACGTGGGCACCATCGTCTTCAACAACGACGAGATTGCACAGCAACAAGGCGGCGGTTCCCGAGGAAAGGGAAAGTTCTACGACCTGTACGGAAGCGGCCACAGCGCCGGCGCTCTCATGGCGTGGGCCTGGGGCGTATCCCGCATCATCGACGCCCTGGAACTCACGCCCTCCGTCGGCATCGACCCGACCCGCCTGGGAGTGACGGGCTGCTCCCGCAACGGCAAGGGAGCCTTCGTCGCCGGCGCCTTTGACTCCCGTATCGCTCTCACCCTGCCCCAGGAGTCCGGCGCCGGCGGTGCGGGATGCTGGCGCATCGCCGACTGGCAGAACCGCAACGGTTTCTCCGTGCAAGACGCCAAGCAGATCGTCACCGAGAACCCCTGGTTCAGCCCGACCTTCAACCAGTACACGTCAAACGTCAACCAGCTGCCCTTTGACCACCACATGCTCGCCGGGCTCGTTGCGCCGCGCCCGATTTACATCATGGAGAACCCGGACTACGAGTGGCTCGGTACGATGAGCACGTACGGGTGCATGGGAGGCGCGCGCAAGCAGTGGCAAGCCCTGGGATCGCTGGACACCTTTGGGTACAGCCAGGTCGGAGGTCACGCGCACTGCAGCTTCCCGAGCTCCCAGCAGAGCGAGCTGTCCGCCTTCATCAACAAGTTCTTGTTGAAGCAGTCTGGTGGTTCCACGAGCGTGTACCGCACTGACCAGACGTACAATAACTTCAATGTGAACAGTTGGTCTCCCTGGACTGTCCCTACCTTGTCCTAGGCAACCGGACAGCAGGAGGTGGAACCGGCTTGGGTGGAAAGACGACGGAGTTCTTTGCGACATGGAAAGCTGTAACCCTTAAGCAGAGCACGTGGTACTATGCAAATGACAAACTCTTCATTGTTCCAAATACCGCTACCGGAAATGTTTTTCATGGAGGGTTCATAGATCATTCGAAGTCAAGGAGTTGCTTGACGCGTAGGACAACGGCATTGAGCTTATGGAGAGATGGTAGTTTAATGGCCGTATTCGCAAGTCATACCGACACGGCGCTATCCTTCTTAATGCTAAATAGAAAAGCTGTTGATTATTTTCATTCTGAATCTAAAGCCACATGAGACAACGTATCATACGACCTCTTTTTGGGAAGCCCAATGTGAAGCGAAGGTTGCGCCAATTGTTATGAAACTTTATGCATCGATGAAAGTCTTGGGTATTATTGACTGATCAGAAGCACGTTGATTGAAGGAAAATACTAGCACTGACTGGATGGCTCGTCTAGCCGGCAAACCAGGACCGCCTCCAGACAGAAACAAATTCTGCCACAGGACATCTAATGACAGGGAAACTACGTCCGTGGCATTATTCGCGATCTTTTATGGGGAGGAGAAGGCCCCAGGAAGATCAGAGACTCTGATCTGGTGCCATAGTGATCGTAACAACCCATCACACCATCCTTGACCCAGATCCCATACGCTGAATCCCAAGAGTCAGCAGGCCATGCATCAACATATTGCCACCGGATTGTGCACTTACAAAGGTTTATCACGGACCACATGTTCCCGGTCATAAAATAGTCCCTTGTCGGGCACTCCCAGCAGTCCAACATGATGGGGCTCCTCTCTTCCGGGTTGGTTTGATAGACTTTGCATTTGTTGCAGTTTTCGCCGCCCCTGCCAGTCGGCCCGTCAGTCGTGCAAATTGCAGTAGCAAGTTGGGAAACCCAGAGATATGAGGGTAGCAATGGAGTGTCTGAGAGACGACTCACCCCGGCGCCCACTGGAGACTGCCATCAAAATTGCCGATGCATTTTCTGAGGTCGAGCTCGGTGACAATCTCCTTTCCAATATCGTTTCTGCAACGGGCTTGTATCTTGAGCGGAATTTCCTCCGTGGTTATCAGGTCTGCGGCACCTGGGTCGTACTTGAACTCTCTGCAAAGGTTCTGCATGCAGTCGGACTCGAGAGGACATTGCCGCTCGGCGGCCGACATCACCACGAGACTGAAGAAGGCGAACGAGATGAAGAAGAGATTCATGATTGCGGCAGACTAAACGAGTGTCTCAGTGAAGTGAGTCGCGCGACTTGAAGTGATGTAAGGCAACCGTAATTGACCGGTGGCGATGTGGACCAACCAAGTCGAGGACGGACGAAAGGCGACGTCTTATCTCACAGATGAGCGGGCTCTTGACTGTTGTTTTCTTGGTATTTATAAGAGCTCAGGTGTCCCAGAGCAGCCTTGAAGTACCTGAAGCTACGCGATTGGGGATGCAAAGGGATGACGGCAAACTCATTCCCTTGCTGCGCGCCGACGAATTTGGACTTTGAGCACGCTTCCGGGATAGGGAAGATGGCAGTCAAGGACGAAATGACATTAATCTCGTCTTTGCCATATTTGAAGCGTGGAAAACGGTCGACTTTGTCAAGACCGTGTAACGTGGTGATACTTGAGTAGCTTTGTTGGCAGCTGCGATGTCACACATTGTGGCAATGATGACAGGGCTGTGATGACTGAATACGGATACGCTGTGGCCAAAAACGGCGTCGAACATTGTTTGGAGTTGCCTGGGACAATGGCATCACGACGTCCAAGCCATTTCTCAGGACGGAGCGTCATTTCCCCGGACACGTCAAAAACTAGCGACCGCAGTAGAAACAATCAGTCCACGCAAATAGCATGCGAATATACTTTCAAAGACAGAAGACTCTGGACCGCCGGCTTCTGCTGCTCCGCTGCCTGGAATATCGTCTGGCAGTGGTAATGGCGGTGGCATATTCTCCGACGCCATCCCGTGAGAAACTATCGGCCTGAGACCAGGATAGTAGGGGACTGATTTGGTCATGGTACACGGGTAAATAGTCAAGTCATGATTCTTGGTAAAATTCGTAAACATCGTATATCCGTACATGCTGCATCTGCGACCTCATGTCGGCAGCTTACCAGCCCTTGACCACCCACCACGACACGACTGCCAGCCCAACAACCACGAAGACAATTGCACCAACGATGACGTATCGTACTCTTCCCCAGCCTGTGCTTGGGACGTCCGAGGACCCATTATTGCCTAGGAGGGGCTCGCTCTCCCAATCAACTGGGATCTCAATCTCTTCAGGCTCGTCCTGATCCTCAGCTACGCCAGAAGAGCCGTGTTTGCGATAATGCTAAGAGAAATCATCGTCAATTCGACATTCGAAACTATCTACACAACAGGGTGTCCATACCTCGAGGCATTCCATTACATCTCCAACCAGCATGTGAGCCGATTGCGAGTCGACCCCGTGAGAGGTAAAGAAGCCAAAGATGTGATTCGGGTGCAGCGAATGCAGCTCCGCCCCGCTCCACGAGCAGTTGAACGCGTTCGGGCCGTGGGCCAGTTCAATCTTGCGGTTCTTGAGGAGCTGGAGGAGCCATTGGCGCACCGTGGCCGGGGGTGCCTTTTCGCCGGGAACTCTGGCCTTGAGGTCCTTGAGAAAAACCTGGTACGTGTTGTTCGTCGTCATGTTGGTCATGGTGATTTGTCTGAAAACGGCCTCTGAAAATGCCAAACTGGTCCCGCTCAGCGCTTTTCGTAAAGGGATCGAGCCTGTTCTTACTTCAAGGGAATAATGCTGCGATCGGGTCCTCTTTGAACGAAAACCGGGTAGAAGCTGGTGTGCCCAAGGCCTCACCGCCCAATACTGGTCATGCAGAACCACGTCAACGCCTTTACCGAGATCCTATCACAGTCAACTGGAGGCTGGGATCCGACCCCACCGGGGGACTGCCCCACGAGGGGGGTGGTAATCGCCTCTCGGTGGATTCTCTTTCTGCATCTCCTCTAATTGTATTTCTTTGTTGCTCTCGTGAATGGGTACGCTCACTTAGACGGGTCTATTGGGCGGTGCGGCTTTTGCCACGTTCGCCAGGTCTCTTCATCAGTTTCAGGAAGAGGAATCCATGCGATAGACTGAATTACGTATTGCAGACGGACGCTTGAAGCATATACGCTGCTTGATTTGATTGTTTCAGGGCTGTTAGAGTCATTCAAGTAGGCGTCGGACCGCAGAAACAAGTTCAGGTTGTGCTTCGCTCAGACTATTGTGCAGGACAAGAGACCACTTTGACATCACGCCGAGTATTCTTCATGATAATACCTTACAAATTGGACACAGCATGACCAAGTCGGTTTATCAACTTCGTGAAGCGTTTAGGGAGTCAATTGGGGCCATTACAAGATTCTACATGTCATTTCATGGCTATGCTCACGTAGGACGTACCGAATGCAAGCCTCTGAAGTTCATCATCTTCGGTGCAGATAGCTATAACACTGGATAACAGCATCGAATATATTGTCAAATCTCCCATGATCACAGCTAGCAGAATCAGGGTTCTTCCATGTCTCAAGATATACTTTGACCTCCACAGCTGGCTGGCTCCAAGCATCAGAACATTCCGTTCTAACTTCCCGCCAACCTCGACACCTGCAAAACAAGGCAGAAGACTGGAAAACGCTAACACACTCTGAACTGCATGACTAGAAGCATTAGAAAATCGTGAAGGCTATAGCCGGGGCTCAAATTCAAAAGACCAAGGCGGCCGAGATCACCGGCTCTCAGCCCTTCGGCCGTCACGTCCAGGTGTGTTCCTTCGTGTAGACTGAGATGATTCGCCACAGACGTCTATTTTAAACAGCGGAGAAGCAGCCTGGCTACAAGGTTTTCGGATCCGGGGGAGGGGCCTTGTCTTGGTTCTCGGCTGCGAAAGCTGCCGGACCTAGAGTTGTCAGCCCAAAGCATCATAGAATCGGACGTCGCACTGCATCTCCGACCCGAACAGCGACAACCGGACTCCCAGCGACGGTACCATAAAGCTGTCAGTAAAGCAGGAAAATCCGATTGTTCTGTCTGTGCGATATCACACTGTAGGCAACCACCAAACACACCCAACGTTCCCACCCCGCCAAATCTATGCAGTGCTGTCTGTGAAGAGCAGACTGCAAATCAAAATGCAATAGACAACATGAATGCATCATTGCTTATCCACCATGAGACTTCTCAAACGCAGTAAGATCCTTCGTGACGCGCGCGGGTCTCGCTGATGTCCAAATTGCTCGTGCTCTTGATGATTTGCGAGACAAAAATAAGCCCGCACACTTTTCTCGTCTGCCAGAGAAACCGTTCACGTCCGAAGAGCCAAACCAAACGCTTTGACAGCAGAACAAGCCTCTCGTCGTATCAAAACAAGACTGTAAGTTGCCAGCCACCTTCGCCGCCGTCGTCTGTAGAGTCACCGAAGTCTAAGAAACTGTCGACATCTAACGTCCTAGCGCTAATGTCAATGTCGTTCGCTCCCTTGGGGCGGGTTTGCAACCCAACTGCGACCTGGTTTGACGGATATGACGACCTCGTTATCCTTGCGCACGCGGATCTCCTCGGTCAAGTGGTGTACCTGCGTGGTGGCAGAGGCGATGTTTCGGCCGAGAGTCTGGATCACCTCCTGATGGCTGTCGAGACGAAAGCATAAATTTGAGAGTTTCGTGCCCAGCTTAGTCTTCTGGCTCTCGAGTTCGCGACACGTTTTGGTGTCCTGGAAGAGCAAGTCGAGCTTCCAGCCAATCTCGGCAAGGCTGTGGTCGATCTTTTCCCGCCACTCCTGAAGGGCCTCCACCTTGTCCTCGACGCTAGGAGGAGCTGATTTGGTCGGAGATGAGGGCTTGTTCGGGTCAGACCAAAGACTGCTGGCCATCTGCCCAAGACGAGCAACCTGTCAGCGCGTCGCTAGAGAGGAGAGGGCCTGGGTGGATGTGCCCTCTCCATCTTCACGTGAAAACACAAACCTTGGGGAACTGTCCTGGCATCTTTGGCCAGTCCAGGCCTGCCTCTCGACATCTCTTATCGTTTGCGGCCTGTCGATTCCTGGCTGCTGTTGCTGTCTGAAACTGCCCGACAGCCATGTGAGTGATTCCTGGTGGTTGTTGGATGTTTCGCAATTGGCCAGCCAATTGCTGCAATGGCTCATAACGTGGAATAGTCCTTGAAAAGGTCTGGATTAATGGCGCAGTAGAACAACAGTCGGAGGGGCACTTGAAGGAAAACTGCTGATACGACGCTGTTTGCGCACACAAGGTTGTCCAAAATTGAGGCTGTAGATGTTTAATAAAGTTCGTGAGGGAAAGATTGCGAGGAAATGTTGGAAGGCTCGGGGCAAGGTAGGAGCAATAATCAGGTGCCTTCCGTTTGAGGCTTCATGTCTGGTTCCAGTCGTTCCTTCCTTCTGTGCTGATGCCTTGCTCGGTGTAAGCATTTACGCAAGGTGTAAAGCTCGGTGTGGGTTCCGTGTCAAGGTGAAGTCGGGGTGTGGCCAGGTTCCGTGGTCCCACTTTTCCTTCAACCACAACGACTCGGAAGTTCAGACGACAAGCGGCATGTTCCTCCGTCATGCTGGGAATTGGGGACAAGTTCGTGGAGAATCTACTGTGCAATTCTGCAGTTTATCCTGATACTGTACAAAGTTTGCTGCAGGGGCTGCTGTTGGGGTACGTGAGTCCACCACTCACTCCGACCTGTTCAGTCACAACGGTCGATGTCGTTGTTTGCGATTGAAAAGTTATTGGAGCTGGGCGGACGGTCTTAATCATACAGAAGCACGGTAAATCATCAGTTGTCAACTGCCGTTCTTGACGTGCAGCTTCGGCGGTGCGAGTCTGACTAGTTCCGCGGCACAGGTTTCGTGACACGCAGCATCGCGGCTTCGTTCACGAGGCGGACTTAGCAGTCATGTTATTGCCCTGAGATGCCAGTAAAGTTGATGGACTGAAAGCCCGAGTCACGACCGACAGTGACTTGAGATTTGACAGGCACTTGTCAGGTAGCCGTCTGAAATGGGACTCCTTCTCATGCACCAAGTCGACGTTTGACTTTTCCAGCCAAAGGTTATCCTCACGAAGTTCAATGCGTCTGGCCAATGCCCCGCTTCCCGTCTCGCAGAAAGCTTGGGGTGTTGAGCGGGAGGCCTTGCGAGCTGATTGCCAAACGCAGCAGGGCAACCCCTATGGGCGAATCGACCGGGAGGTGGAGATCCTCAAGCCAAAATCACTTAACCAACTACTCTTAATTAAATGCTAACCTTAGAAAACAGCTCTTGACTTCGTCTTCTGCTGCGTACGCTGCCGAAAGCCTGCCAAAATTCACGCTAGTGCCCAGTTTGATGCTAAAGTCCAGGAAACGTCGATATCCGGTTGTTTAACACGATGCTCGGCAGTGTGATCGAGAAATGGCTAGGCCATCACGATTTCGCCCACAAATCCCTGTAGCATCGCTCATCCTTGTATCTCTCAAGTGGTTCCTGCATCATCTCGGGTACAGCAAGCCGCAAAGTCAAGAGCCTGTCTTGCTGGCCACACTTGAGATGTCTCTGGTCCCATCACCGATTCCACGTCAATGTGGCTCATCCCGGTCACGCGTAGACGCTTTTCTGCCCACTGCCAACGCCAAGGCAGTCAGCCCGGCTTGGCTGTGCCCCTTGGCATGTTGTATCGGCTGCATATTATCACGAACACTCCCTTCACTGCCTCAGATCAAGCAATGCCAGAAGAGCTCTTGGTCTTGCTTGGCTTCACTTGGCGCATGGTGCTCGGTCTCCAGAAATAAGTCCCAAGCCACTCCTCGCAGCGTCATTGTAAAGCAATCTAAGCCGCTCTCAAATAGAACGAGTCGCTCACATCCACCGCGCTACTGCCGGCTGCACCTAAATTGTCCTCTTCCGGTTTCCGAAAGCCGAACGCCTTTCTGCTGCAGTTCTTTTTTGCGTTTTCTGATCGACCGGAGCCGAGACGACAGAGTTCTCCCTGAGGGTTGAGTGTGCTGGCCCTCAGCACCAACTGGCCAGTCCACTTCCTCCTCGCGGATGCGGCCGGGGCAGACGTAACAGGGAAGACATCAGACATAACACACGCCATGAGCAGCGCGAATACTGACTGGCTCGCATGAGTCAAGTCGGGGAGAGCCCAGGAGACATTCAAATTCAAGAGCACAAACCCAACTTGGTGCCGTGCGCCCGCTAAGTGGATGTGTGCCACCTCTGGGCAGGGATCCGTGAGCCTGGTTGCTAAAATATCCGAAGTCAAAGCAGATCATGGACAAGCACCCCCAGACCATCGACGAGGTGCCGAACGAGATTTTAGCGCGAAACAGACTAGGAGATCCTTGGTTAGGGCGCTTGCGCTCTCAGTCGGTAATGCCTTTTATTCGGGGAGAGCAAGGCCTCCTTTCACGAAAACGAAGAAGTGGTGTGAGGATGACACCCATGATACTCGGAATGCAAAAGCCAAAGGTACGGGCAACTTCGGACTGGGGGGACGAGGTTAGGATGACGCGAAATCCCAGGCAGAACTAACATTACTTTCCCAATCATTCGTCGCTTCGAACGAGTGAGTCAAAATCGCACTACCCTCGCATGTTCCTAACGCGGGAGACGCTTCAATGTTCCGAAATGCTTGTTGATAGCACTTCTGAGTCGATCCAGCAATCTGGAGGAGTCTTCTTCCCCAGTCTGCGGCTTTATTTCCCACACATCTGCAAGGGGCCTACGGACACCACACTGGCCGAAGAGTCGAAACGACGTGGTGCCGGGCGTGCGGACTACCGGCGTACAAGAACCGCCTGGCTCGACTTGACCTGCTTCTAGCTCACAAGCTACCGTGGTGGCTCGTGTGGACATTTCAGCTTTGCCGCCAAGGATGGCGCAGCGACTTGCTGCATGTCCTGCAATACTCGTTGCCTTGATCGGGGATGTCGGCAGCAAAAGCTTCGTCGGCTTTGGTGCGACTTCTGCCACGGACCAGAAGCTACAATCATGATTGCTGGCAGAGACTACCCCAGGGAGAGAAAAGGACGCACGCAGGGACGCAGAGAGAGACACATACAAGGCAGAATAGGATGGGTGGCAAGGTTTGTTTCAACCCGGACAGAGTTCGCTCCTCGCATCCAATCTCGCTCGTCGGCCCTCCTCCATCTGACTCCCCCCCTCCTGAAGCTCTAGACGACAGCTTATCAACCGGATTCAAGGCAATGCGTGTCTCAGAAGAAGGGTGCAGCCAGCTGCTTACTGTGTAGTATCCAGCATTCACATCTCCTTGGAGGCCAGGGGCAAACTAGAACGGGGACGTATGTCGTCTGAAATATCACAACCGTGCATGCGGGAGCGACATGGAGATGGCCTCCTCTGAGTGGCCCCATGGCCAGAACTCACTCACCCAACGGGGAGAACTTTCTAATACTGCCCTCTCACTCCAACCCTCCTTGTGTGTCGTCTGGTTCGACGACCTCCGCGGCGTGGGACGCACGCACTGAAACGACATCCGCCAACTAGTCTTCTTTTCTGCTCAGACCCCTCGAGGGATCAGGCTGGTCTTGCATGGGTGTCCTGAAAGCTAGACGCCAGACCAGGATTCATGACGTCCAGGCGCATGAGGACGGCGGATGTAAATAAGGGCCCTGCTTCCCGCCCCGTTTTCCGACTCCGAGGTGGTTAACGGCGACAACAGGCAACTAACTCAGACCCTTCATCTTCAGCTTGGTCGAAGGGAATGCTAGGACAACACACACGACGATGGGATAAAGACTCGGAGCTGAACATCCACCTCCACCGCCCTCGATCACCATGAACGCCTACAACCCTCGCAGGGTGTCCTACCTGCGACCTCCCGCCGCGGACGGCCAGAGGCCCCGAACCTTTGTAACAACCTATCCTTCTCTCACCGACATTGGATATCCCCCTTCGGAGAGGTCGTCTGACGAACGATTCGCGTCTGCCGTGTGGCACCGCACCTTCAACCACATCGACTATGCCGCGTACAAGTCGGCCTGCGACGCGGAACGATCCGCGAAGCCCGAAAGAAACGTCGAAATCATGTCGGTCACGCCCACCATCCAACGGAGGGGCCTGTCGAGGGTCGGCGCCATGCTCACCATCTACCCCTACCGGGACATGGGATGGCTCGCGACCATGGTCTACCTCGGCGGCGCGCTCTGCTTCTGCCTGAACGGCATCTTCTCCCTCATCCCGCTGCTGAGCCCCGCGCTGGACTTCCCCGGCCAGGACGCGGGCATCCAGACGACGCTGACCCTCGGCGGCACGCTGCTCGCGCTCAGCGGTCTGATGGGACTGCTCGCGGCCTTCAACGTCGACCGCGGTCTCCTGGACCCCAAGAAGGACGCCTTTGACGCGTACAAGCCCGCGCTCCTCGGCAGCGACGAGTGGGTGTGGTGGGCGAGCTGGGACGAGCTGCGCGACGTTTTCCTGCCGACGCCGGCCTTCCGCGCCGGCATTCTCCAGTTCTTTGCCGGTGCCTTCTTCACGATATCGGCCGTTGCCGGCATCCCCCACGTTCTCGACCTCACCCATCCCAACGCCTCCATCATCTTCGTCTCGTCGCCTCAGCTCATCGGCGGCAGCCTCTTCGTGCTCGCCGGTATTCTCATGATCTACCTGTCTCAAGACAAGTGGTACCTTCCAAAACCCTTCGATGCGAGTTGGCTGAACGGCTTCTGGAACCTGGTGGGCGCCAGCACGTTTCTGGCGGTTGGTGTTGTCACGGTGCTGGAGAGGACTGCGATTCTGGCGATTTCGGCGTTGTATCTGACGGGCGGTTTGGGCTTTCTGCTCGCCGCCGTGATCCAGTGGTACATCATTATGGAATACTACCCCGTCGACCCGTACGTGGAAGATCCCGCGACGGCGGCGGAGATTCCGTCTCAGTCAATTTATTAACGATTTTACGATGGCTTCTACGGAAATTGGGACACGGTTTATACCAGACAGAAACAGATTTTAGATGCCTACTCCAGATTTTAATTTACGATTTCATGACCTTCCACTTGTGTTCATCAACTTGATTGTTCTTAGCCACTCTCCCATATGCGAAGTCCGCATTTCTGAAATCATAGGCAACTCGGGAAGCCTGGTGTCGTAAATACACACGAGACGGCGTTCCTGGGTAACCATAAATTCTCTTATGCTCTGTGAACAATGCTCACTGGGATGCCAGCGTGTGCCTCTGCGACACCGCGAAATAGCGAGTCACTATGGAGAATATGCAATCTCCCCAGCCCTACGAGGTTTCCTTCATCTTCATCTACAGGCCCATGGTAAGGCTGCGAGGTAGTTCAAAGCTTCGCAGGCTTAAGCATAATGTCATTGAATCCCTAGGGCTCGTCTGCAAGTGCCGAAACTCTCCGCAAGGCGTAGTACGTGGCTGTAGATGCCAACCTTGACACGGGCTACGATGCCGCGTGTACAGGGCGCAGGGGACACCCACTGGCTGGATTTGTCGTCAAAATCATGGGATGAATAGCCGGCATCTTGATTCCAGGGCGCCAGCACAAGTGAGGCGGACACAGGGTTGGTCGAGCTGCTCAAGTTTCTTCGCATGCCGCTGTCACTTCTGGTTTATTCCATCATCGGAAAATACGGTCCCGTCTACATCTCAACTTCTGCAAGGCTGTTTAGACTCTTCTCCGCGCCCTATGCTTACTTCTTCGTCCTACGGTCGGCAATCGTGTAGAATATGCTCCCGTCGTAAATTCCCCGAATGTCCTCCTTTGCCATGCGGCCATCAGCCGGCCACAGCATGAGGTACGTTGCCAGCCCTTGCTCACACGTCAGATGGGATTCTCACATCACATTTGGGAATGACCTACACTCGAAGAATGCTCCGCCCCATCCAATTGGGTCAGCCACGAGCCTCTGTCCCTTCAACATGGCCAGGACGTCCCAGATGGTCATGTACTTTTTGCCCGCAGCATACTTGGCAAACATGTCCTCAAACTTTTGGGGGTTGAACCGGCCCTCGGTGTCGTATGTGTTGCTGTCGCTGCCGTGCTTGTCTTTGTGGACGTTCTTCAAGTAGATGCGAAAGAAGGGGTCCGGTAGGTAGCCCGAGAGCGTAGGGTAGGAAAAATTGCTGTGGATGATGAAGACGGAGAGAAGAGACAGCAAGACACCGAAGCCCAGTTTGTGGAAGCCGAAGAAGGTATCCTGCGGCCAGATGACCCCGTCTTGGTCCTGGGTATCTGTCAGCTTCGGCCCTCGTTGGTTTCGTAACTCGTTTGCAGTTGTTATCTTACGGAATCAAAGAAGTCGCAGTGCTGTTGTAGAACCTGAAAGTTTCGTGGTTAGTCTTTTGCCATCTGTCCATGTAGAAATGACAGACGAATAGACTCACAGTCTGATGTTGGTGCTTCTTCGCCCAGCCACCCTCCGTCGTGCCGCTTGGGTGTTCGAACGTCGCCGCGATGTTTGCCCTCGGAGTTCCTGAGATCGTCAGCCACCAAGTCAATATCCACATGAACCATGGATAGAAGCGCACCAGTGTGAGCCATCTTTTGGTCATTCTCCGGCTGGAGAAACGGCTTGCGCTGGACCGTCACCGGAACCTCCGGAATGGAGTACACGATCGGCTCTCCCAGCATCTCCTCGGTCGAGGTGGACCTTGTGTAAGTCTGGTCTGTGGTAGCCATGATGCTCGGTTTTGCGCTCAGAAAATGGAATCTGTTTGGATGGAACGAGCCACTGAGATTCAACAAAACTCCTTGGGGAAAGTACCTAGACAGCCATCCAGGCTTTGACAGTTGTTGTCTCGCCAATCTAAGTCACGTTCATCATGACGTCAGTGCATCTTCACCAGTCACCTCCATCCGGCGGTCAGGCCATTTCCGATCTTGATCTTGATCTCGGATTTCAGCATGTGACAGAGAGAATTACGGGAAGGCCCAAGAGCACGTGGCATCTCGGCAGTGGCTTGGGTCTTGAGGCAGACCGTAGACGCTGTGGAATCTCCCTTATCCAGCTCAACGTCCATCACGATCCGTGAATGCGACCGTCATAGGGTTCTGGAGGCGTTTCCGCAAGGCGGAACCTGAATGGGTTTTATTTGCTTTCCTCCGTACGGGTTGTACGGGTTGTCGCGCAGACTCCAAGTATCAATCAGTGTCCTCCATAAAGTGGCTATTCAACGCCCATGAGAGACCTTGTGAGAACCCTCTCAGGCCATCATGCAGATAATTGTGACGATATGGTGACCCACTGGAGGTCATGGAGCTTCCTAGACCCTTCAAAACACCCCCGATGGGCCCTCTCTATTGCTCAATGGTGTTTTACCCCCATACTAAATCCAGGCAGGCTACTTCTTGACGCCAAAATGATTTCACCTCAACCTTCATCGTGCCGCCTCAGTTCTCGTCCAAGAGTCCAAGATGCAGGCCGAAAGGTATAAGGTGAAGGGGCTGTTCTAAGCTGAGAGCATGTAGCAAGTCTTGGGACACAGTCAAACAACCAGTCACCATCGAATATCATCTCTTGCCACAACTCTCACCACACGCCACACAGACAAGCAGATCCTCCAAAACAACCGCAAGCCATGGACACAGCTCTGCAAACCGCGCTCAGCGGCGGCCTCTCCTCGGCGTCGGGCTTCCACAGCAACAAACCGAACCCGGTCGACGCGGAGCACGCCGGCAAGAACGTCCTCCCGCAGAGCTTCTGCCCGGGCCCAAAGGACCGCGTCTCCTTTCCGGCAGCCAAGGGCGAGGTCAAGGCGTCCTACATCAGCATCGGCGGCTGGTCGTGGGGCGACAAGCCCACGTGGCACTACGACGAGAGCGAGTGGATCAAGATCCAGGAGGCCTGGCAGACGCTCTACGACTCGGGCATCAACTTCATCGACACGGCCGAGGCCTACGGCAACGGCGAGAGCGAGAAGATTGTCGGCGACCTCGTCCGGGGCCTGCCGCGCGACAGCGTCGTCGTGCAGACAAAAGTACTTTAGCACGCCGCTCAAGGCCGCCAACTTCATCCACCCCGTCGACGCGCCCGTCATCAGCCTCAAGGCCAGCCTCGAGCGCATGCGACTCACCCACGTCGACATTTACCTCGTCCACGGGCCCATCCACCCGCAGAGCATCAAGAGCGTGGCAGAGGGCATGGCCAAGTGCGTCGAGCAGGGTCTCGCGCGGGCCGTGGGCGTGGCCAACTACGACGACGACGACGTCTTCGAGATGCGCGACGAGCTGAGCAGGTACGACATCCCGCTGGCGACGAACCAGTGCGAGTTCAACGTGCTGCGCCGCTACCCCGAGGTTTCGGGCAACATCGGGCGCTGCCGGGACGCCGGCGTGCCCTTCCAGTCGTACTCGTCGCTGGCGCAGGGCCGTCTGACGGGCAAGTACACGCCGGACAACCCGCCGCCGAAGGAGTACCGGTTCAGCAGCTACGACATGAAGGACATTGAGCCGACGATTGCGGCGTTGCGGGAGATTGCCGAGAGCCGCGGCAAGAGCGTCGCGTCGGTTTCGCTCAACTACAACATCAGCAAGGGTGTCGTCCCCGTGGTGGGCGTGAGGAAGGTCGAGCAGGCCAAGGACGCCATCGACGCCTTGGGCTGGAGGCTGACCGAAGAGGAGATGACCGCGA
Source organism: Colletotrichum trifolii (assembly GCA_004367215.1). NCBI lineage: Eukaryota > Fungi > Ascomycota > Sordariomycetes > Glomerellales > Glomerellaceae > Colletotrichum > Colletotrichum trifolii. The sequence continues at coordinate 44,218 of RYZW01000061.1, read as the reverse complement.
TCGACAGGGTCAGCGTGGAGGGCAAGACGACGTCGTTGTGGCAGCAGGGTTGAGCGTGTGAGCTGGAATTACCCACGTTTTGGCAGCGGAAATGTAATAAAACAGAGAGTACCCAAAGTCCAAGAATAATCAAAAGTTCCGACTGGTTACTGAAAATGGTGAAATTTAGCAAACCTTGCCCTGCCGGTAAAGGCTCACGAGGAGAGTTTTCGGGGACCGACGTGGTCCAACTTCTGAAGACACTGGCACGTCCAATTCCAGTATCCTCACAGGTATTCCTCGACCTCAACGTCCTGAACCGCGTTGTGCGTAGGTTCTCCAGCTCCAAGAACATGGCAGGACGGGGCAGACGACGGCCCCTTGCCAGCGAGCAAGGACATGTCGGGGAGTGCCAGGGCTGATGTACGAAACTTGCACCATGATTGACGGTTGAACGACGGACGAGTCCACAGCCGGCCAGGCAGAAGAAACTCGGAAGATTCAGGACAATCCGGTCTGTCGTACGAGAGACCTTGCCACACGAGTTTCTGTCAAGATTTCAAGGCACCCTTCGCGTGATGCTCGACTCCAAGGGACGACTTCTCTGACGATGAACGAACGCTTGGACAATGCCCCCCCCCCCCCCCCCCCATCTCTAAACTGCTTGGCTAACAACCGGCTCATTGATATCCATGTTGACAGCTCTCGGACGGTGAAACAAGCCCGCGTTCCCCGAGCTGACAGGCAGACGGACGGCATCCTGCCGATGAGGAACTTGTTTGCATAGTGGTGGCTCGGTCAAGGGAAGAATGCTTCTCTCTTGGCATGGAATGCTCATGGTGCGCAATGCACACTATCGAACATCAACGCTGGTGTGATGGTCCAGTGCTCGGCTTGCTCGACGACTTGCAGCCAGTGCACGAATGCATGGCCGTTGAGATCTGAAATCCATTTTTCAATCAGGCTCAAGCTCTCGGCTTCAGGCGACGCTGATTAGGTGCTGGACTGTTTGACCGTCACTGCGATGGCGGTCTGATTCTCGGTTCGTCTCATGACTCTCCGGAGACTTTTCTTCATACCCCAAGTCTCCCGAGAAACCTTGTCACTAGAAGCTGTGGTTGATCTCTTTGAAGAAAAGAATCAGGACTCACAGATGGTATATCCAGAACCGATCAGAAAGTAAATCGTGACGAGATCTGGGTCCCGAGCAAAGTGAAAGTCTAGAAGCTTACAACGGTCATCTGGAACAAGTTCACCTTGTCCCCGCATTCTGGAGACGTAGCACATTGCAGGAGCCACATCAGATGGCGTGGAAACATGTGGTCGCATGAGGTCCTATTCTGAGAATACTGGGCCGTGAAGAAGCGTACTTTGCATGGCTGACTCACAAGCCCAAGTTCTGTCCGCCAAGCCCGGTGTTCATGGCTTGCTTTGTTGTGAGAGTTTGAAGAGGCACCTCGCGAACCGTGTCGATTACCTTGATGTGGCGAGGTGATCCGGACTGAGGTGATGGTTGAACCTGGAGGGGCGAATTTTGTACAGGTCTTTCGGGGAAAGCTGGAAAAGAAACTCAATAGCCCTGAGGCTCGTGGCGTGCTCTCGTCTGTCTTTCCGTGCGCCGCCTTATGGGCCTGTCTTCCACAACTTCGTAGCCAAGTCACGAACCGAGGATCAAAAATGTCAAATATGCTCAACGGCAGCAAAAGATCTGATCAGTGGGAGGCTTGAACTCCCGGCCTTGGCATTACTGAACATGCGAGATGACATATTAGTACCACGCTCTAACCAACTGAGCTAACCGACCATTTGGTTGTTGTTGACGATGGGAGCCCTAACCCTGACTATATGGGGCACTGGTGGAGATGCGAACGAGTCACAGAGAGATACTCGGTGCTGTGTACGGATACGGATATGTTTGTCCATTGCTGGCTCCACATGTACAAGCTTGGAACCAGAGTAATAGTTACTAACAGCAATTTCTCTGGTATAGAATAGTTACAGAACTTCCTGGTGAGACTAGCCGTACGACTCTTGTGCCACTCATCGGGGTGCTATGTGATCAGCAGCGGTGTAAAGATACACAAGCAATGACGAAGCGAGCACGCCGAGTCTGCTGCTTGATCGAAAGTTGTGAATAGGTAGCTTGAAACGCAAGGAAACGCAAGACATTGGCCATACAAAGTGGACGAGTGAGATCAAGCCGCGCAGGGAAGAGCCCGGCATTTGGAATGACAAGTCTCGCATGACTCGGACAGCATAGCGGCCTTGCAGAAGACGTCGAAGCTGCTCGTCGGCGTTAGGTCGTAACCCCAGCTTTGTGTTTTCCAACCCATTGCATTGTTTGTCACTTGACCACGCCAAGCAATGCGGTGCTTCTGGGGTACAGGGTAAATGTGAAGCCGTATACGCGGATAACGGCTCTTCTTGGGATACGAATACGCGTCAATCTTCCACGTCCGCGTAACCGATGGTGACGTCGTCGAGCACCTCGTCGGATCCGAAGGTGAAACGGAACTTCGCTGAGGTCCAGGCCAACCGCGGCCGCATCCTGTTGGTCCGTTGGATGGTCGATGAGTTGACTTTCTCCAACAGATGCCCTAACGAGGAAATCCGCATCACGCAATGACAGCAACACCACCACCACCACCACCAGACGGCGTGCGGCCGAGTTCGGCCTCTCTCTGAGCGTTTTCGATCTCTCTGTCTCTCTCTCAAACGGCTGTTCGCTCGTCGAACCTTGACCACATCCAAGGATCGCTTGAACACCACCATCACCACCAGAGTCCAGACCACACACACACACGGTTGTCTATGCGGACCTCGCGGCTCACGAGCTCCAACGCTTCTGGTCCTGGACACCCTTCACGTCACCGTCTCTTGCCCCGGGTTTCGAAGGCACACCTCCTCTCCACGCCCGGATGTGCCGCTCTGCCATGTGTCGGGGCATCGCCAGCCAGTGCACCCAGGCCAAAGTGACGGACGACATGACAAGAAGCGATCCCGCCGCCATGGACACGACCGTCCGAGAGCCAACGTGCATCAATGCCCTGCGTCCCCGAGCTGCAGACAGTGAGGCCATCCTTCTCCATTTGAAGGGCCACTCCTGCAGCTCCTCGACCGACATGATGCCCGATGAGACTCAAATCCGCCGCGGCGACACCAGCAACACCACATTCACAGCCAGCGGCAGCAGCAGCGCCAACCAGGCCGCATCCTTCAGCTCCGTCAAGCAACAATTTGTCAACCGTCCTGCAGCAGCGGCGGCACCATGTACTACTCCCCGTCCTCACCCCAGTCTTCTGCCGCGTCGTCGCCGCAGCACCCAATCATGGATCACCGCCGCGTCGTACCTCACGGCCCTCATCCTAATCTCGGGCTGGTATGCCAGCAGGCCATGCGGCGCCGGCAGCGCGTGCTGGCCAGCTCGCCCAACACCTCCGCCATCCCCTGCTTCACCTTCACCGGCCCGGAACCGGCATGCGGCCGCTTCCAAGGCGGCCTCCTTGGTGGCCCGGCTCAACCTCACCGAGAAATCCCACATGGTCACCGGCCAGCTCGGTCTTGAGGCCGGCGGCTGCATCGGCAACATACCGCCCATCGAGCGCGTCGGTTTCCGCGGCCTCTGTCTGCTCGACGGGCCGACCGCGCTGGACCGCGCCGATCTTGTCAGCGTGTTCCCGGCCGGTCTCACGGCGGCCGCGAGCTGGGACAAGGAGCTCATCTACAAGCGCGGCAAGGCGTTGGGGGAGGAGTTTCGCGACAAAGGCGTCCACGTTGGACTCGGGTGAGTTTGCCTGCAATACTTCTGGTGACATCTTAATACTGACGACGAATAACAGCCCGGTTGCTGGACCGCTGGGCCGACACCAGCTCGGGGGCCGTAACTGGGAAGGCTTTAGTCCTGACCCGTATCTCACGGGCGTCGCCATGCGTCTCACGATCCAGGGCATGCAAGACGCAGGCGTACAGGCTTGCGCGAAGCATTTCGTCGGGAACGAGCAGGAAACGCAACGGAGCAACTCGTGGCTCGCAAACGGCACTGAAATCGCGGCAATCTCATCCAACATTGACGATCGCACGCTCCACGAGGTCTACCTCTGGCCGTTTGCCGATTCTGTCCGCGCAGGCGTCGCCAGCATCATGTGCAGCTACAACCGCCTCAACCAGACCTACGCCTGCGAGAACTCGCCTCTCCTCAACGGCATTCTCAAGAACGAGCTTTCTTTCCAGGGGTATGTGCAAAGCGACTGGTTCGCCACCCATTCTGGAGCAGAGGCGATCAACGCGGGCTTGGATATGAACATGCCTGGTCCCATCAGCCAAGATCAAGTCGGCACTGGCGAGACGTACTGGGGGTCCAACATTACAGACATGATCAAGAATGGTTCCGTTTCCGAGGAGCGACTGGACGAGATGATCGAAAGGATCATGACGCAATACTACCTCTTCGACCAAGACAGCGCAGACTATCCCACCGTCGACCCCTCCCTCATCTTCACCCTCGCCGCCCAGTCCAATCTTTTGCATCTCTTGCCGTTTGACCCGCCACCGAGCCGGGACGTCCGGCGCGACCACGCGTCACTCATCCGAAAACTGGGTGCCGAAGCTACCGTCCTGCTCAAGAACGTCAACCACACGCTGCCGCTCGGGAAGCCCACCAGCATCGGCGTATTCGGCAACGACGCCGCCGACCCAGCCGATGGACTGACCTTTGGCGGCGCGTTCGAGATCGGCACCCTCACCGTCGGCGGCGGTTCCGGTACGGGTCGTCACACGTACATCGTGTCCCCGCTCGAGGCCATCAAGCGCCGCGCGCACCAGGACGGAGCTCGCGTGCAGCACATTCTGAACAACAGAGTGCTCGCCGGGGGAGACTTTAGCAGCCTCTACCCGATCCCGGAAGTGTGTCTGGTCTTCTTGAATACCTTTGCGTCCGAGGGGTACGACAGGACGGACCCCGAGGCCGACTGGGATTCGACGCGGGTTGTCGAGAACGTGGCGCGCCGGTGTCCCAACACCATCGTCGTGACGCACTCGGCCGGCATCAACACCCTGCCGTGGGCTGGGAACCCCAACGTGACGGCGGTTCTGGCCGCCCATCTACCGGGGCAGGAGTCGGGCAACTCCATTGTCGACGTGCTCTGGGGCGAGGTGAATCCCTCCGGGAAGCTGCCGTACTCCATCACCGCCGACCCAGAGGACGCGAACATTCCCATTGTGAACCTTACAGAGGCCGAGGTTACATCGCCTGCGGCCTGGCAGGCTGATTTCACGGAGGGTCTGTTTATCGACTACCGCCATCTTGACGCGCTACACATTGACCCCCTCTATGAGTTTGGGTTCGGACTGAGCTACACGACCTTCCATCTGTCGTCTGCTGTCGAGATTACGCAGCTGCTGGATACCGTCACAGCCACGCCCGATCCTTCCACGCCGAATGTCCCGGGAGGCAACCCGGAGCTTTGGGAGCCGGTCCTGCGCTTGACCACTCGCGTTACAAATACTGGTCTTTTATCCGGAGCCACAGTTGTGCAGCTCTATGTTGTGTTGCCCCAAGACTCGGTCCCCAAAGGCACCCCTGTTCAGGTTTTGCGTGGATTCGAAAAAGTGTTTTTGGAAGCTGGCGAGACAAAAGTTGTCGAGTTTGAACTGTTGCGAAGGGATATCAGTTACTGGGATGTGGTCTCACAAGCCTGGGTCATTCCCGAGGGGACGATAATCCATCATATTGGTTTTAGTTCTCGCGACATTCGGGCCACGGCAAAACACGTCGTGCGCCGTGCGTCGTGAGTGTCTCGCGGAGTCTGGCGTGTTTGGTAATTTTGTCGATAATGAGTAAATTTCTAATAGTTAAACAATTTGTAAATACACCTCTTCAAACTGTTCGTCCACACCTTGGCCATCCATAAGTCCGTGAATGTAGCAATCTCCTACAATTCTCCACCGGCCTTCTCCAGCATCACGGAGGATGAATACAGAACCACAGCCATGGAACAATACAACTGCGTCGCCGGACCGTATCCCCTCTACACCCCACCCGAATCGGCCGCTCTCAGACCGAAAGAAGCGGCGGTTGTAGCACCACTTCGAGTGCGCCCCAGAGAACATCTCGAAAGCCTCCTTCTCCGCCGTGTAATACGCATCCGCGTCTTGGGGAGACAGGCCGTGGCTGGATTCCATGTGGTCTACTCTCTCTTGCAGTATCTCCGCTGGGCCCTTGTCTCCGGTGACGATCTTGAAGAATATGTCAAAGCCGGTCGAGCCGCTCTCGCCGGGAACCTCGTTGTCTCGTGTGCGGTTGCACATGAAGGTCCGCCACAGGTTCTCGAGCGTCTGCCGCGTGGCCGTCTTGTCGGGAAATGCCACGTCGATGACGCCTAGGTGCCAGTACTTATGGTGCTGCGCGGCCTTTTTCACCATCTTCGAGTGGCGGTATCGTGCGTCGTTGATCGGATTTTCGTCACTCGCTCGTCGTTCTTCAGTGTCGGAGCTGGTATCGCCATACTTGGCCATTCCAATCTTTCCGCCGCTGCTTGTTTGATCACTGTCGTCTGGTTCCATGGGCCCAGCTTGGTTTGGAGGGGGAATCAGGCGTCTTGTCTCAATCACAGCCAACCTGTCAAGCACGCGACCCCTGATCCGCAACGTTCCCTCTCCTTTATTCACCGACAAATCGGGCCTTGTCTCTCCTGCAGCCGACATGTTGAGCCCTCGGATGCGCAGCGGCTCGGTCCAGCCAGGGCGTGTCCAGTCGGGAACCCAGCTAGGTAGCTTCAAGGTCGTCGGCTTGGACGAATCCACACAATGTGCGAGGATATCGAGCTTGCCTGCGTGCAGCTCCTCGACGGCCAGGTTGGTGAAGACGTCTTCCGGCGACTGCGTGTAGTCCACCACGAAATCATCCTTGCGGTCGGTCAGGCCGAGGATACCGTAGATCTTGTCGCTCGGAATCGTGGCCCGGAAGTCTCTCAACTCCTCCAGGAGACTCAACAGCGGCATCGTCGTGCGAGCTTCCGAGTCGCCCGTCCTCTGCAGCCGCAGATCCTCCATGACGCTGATGGCCTTGAACGCCTTGCACTCCGTAATCGTCGCCTGCAACTTGTACTCCATGACCGCCTTGACAACGGCCGACATGGACGTCCAGGGAAACTCCAGCTCGCCAAGGTGAACGGCGATGGCTTTCGAGTTGACAACTTCCTGGATGATCCAGGTCCGCTTGAACTGCTCATCATCCGTCAGCCGGCAATCTCACCCGCCCAACGACAGATCAACCCACCCAAGCCCGATCCAGCACCTCGGACAGCAAACCCCAGTCCAGCTGGTCGGTATCGGCCGTGTTGTTGAAGTGCCACTGAATCTCCTGCATCGTCGCTCCGCTCTTCAGCATCCCGCGCTTCACAAACAGGTCATCCAGCACGTCCCCAATCGACCACAACGTCCGCAGCGCCTGGAAGTCCATCCGCGTCGACTCGCCCAGCCACACCCTCGTCCGCGCCGCGCCGGCGTACACGTCGCCCATGATCTTGACGTGCTCGTTGCGCTCGGCGACGTCTTGCTGGTTGATGCACAGCGCGTCCACCCAGATGCGCAGCGGCGCGGTTCCGTGCCGCAGCCGTCGCAGGGCGCGGAACAGTTCGCCGCCGACGGTGAGACTGACGCCGTCGCAGAGGATCGGCGCGTCTGGCATCCGGCCGCCGAGGCGGATGTACGACTCGCCTTGGTACTCGTCGTCGACGAGGTCTTTCCACGGTGTCGTTCCGGATTTCTCGACCACGTTGCCGTCGTCGTCGCGGCCGTACACCGCCCACGGAATTTCCGTGTCGGGATCGATGCCGGGGTCGCGGTCGACGCCTTTGCTCCAGCAGTAGCTGAGCGCTTCGTAGGGCTCGTCTGGGGAGGCGAAGTTCATGTGCGTCAGGCCGCAAACGAGTTCATCGTCGAAGTTGCCGGGCTTGATGGTGAGGACTCTGGTCTCGTACGGGAGCTCCAGGGGGCGATAAGGGTATGGAGATGCCATATTGGCAGGCTGCTTCTACTGCTAGCATCAACTTGGGAGAGCTGAAATTACCGTTCAATGCTAACGATTGCATGTTGGAGATGTGGAATGGCCCGGGTTTTGACAACACGAGGCCGACTTGAACGGTTGCCGACAGTCGTGAAGGGCTATGCCAGGCAACAGCAGGCAGCCGTACCGGATTCGCATGCACAAGTCCGAGGAGCCCTACATCATTGGTTCAAATGTGCGAGGCATTATTGAAGGATTCAGCCAAGCCTAAGCCTCTTCTGAACCAGTGTCGTTGGCACCGGCACGAGTTGGTCCAGTTCGTTAGATTGGCTGTCCTACATCGTTGCATGTCTCTCTGAACAAGCATCCAAAAATGGTTTGCGGCTGTTGATAATCAGATCAATAGCCTGGTGAGTGGTTGGGTGCTCAATTTAGACAATCTTCACAACATGTAGTCAACCACCCCATCGAAGGAGTCTTTACTCCAACGTCGTGATGCTGGAACCGTCTGCTAAGGACGACAGCTGGTTTTTTTTTTTTTTTTTTAACCGGTTACTAAGGAAAGGGCGCTTGATCCCGTACACCGAGCAACAAGTAGGAAATAGGAGCGTCTGGTACGAATATCAATACATGCCGCGATTCCAATCCAATCCTCATCATGAGGTTGTGAACTGATTTCAAGTAGCTCTTGCTGTGACAGAAACTCTTGACAAGAACAACAGTTCAAGACACGATGGCCGCCACCGAATGGCCAGTGCTTCTGAAGAAGTCTGTCAAGATTGCCTGCATCCAGTTCGCAAGCGGTATGGATTTTGCTGCAGAATTCGTGGCCTTCCGGCTGACGATTGACAAGGTCCTGACATGTAGTGTACGCGGGGATGGAGGACTCGTCCATCGGACAGGCGAGGAGACGGGTGCCGATTGGGGTTCAGCGCAGGTTTGATCTGTATCCGGATATTTCCAAACTGACTTGAAAATGAGAGCACAATCGTCGCTCATGTTGGATTCTATAGTGCCATCTATCCCGTGTTCTCAGCTTCAAACGCCTCAACCAAGCTCTTCAAAGCATCCAAAACACCCTTCTCCCAGGCCGCCACCTTTCCCTGCCACTTCTCACCGGCACCGCCGCCCTTCACCCCGCTCACGAGCTCCTTGACCTTTGGCACGAGAGCCTCGACACTCGTCTTCTGGCCAAAAACAAGAAGCTGGCCGCCTTGCTTGTCCTCGCCGGTCGCCACGACAGCCACGCCGCCAGCTCTCGCCAACTCGTCCTTGATGCCGCCAGTGACCCCTTTCACAAAGTCCGCGTTGCCGTCCGCGCGGTGAACCCACACGCTCCTGCTGGTCTGCAACCTTGTCCGGGCCGCAGCCGCCTCGAACTCGGCAATCTCGCCGAGCAGCTTCTTCTCCCGCTTCTTCAGTTCCGACGCCGCGTCCTGCGTCTTCTTGACGCCCTGCACGACCTCCTTGGAGGTGTTCCGACAGGATAAGAGTCTGGAAACGGACGTCAGGGCGCCGACGGACGCGGTGGCGAGACCGATGGCCCTCTCGCCGACGGAAAAGTACAGACGGTAGTTTTTGCCGTGAACTGACTCGCCGTGGTGGACGAGGATGAGGGAAATGTGGGAGGTTTGCGAGAGATGGGTGCCGCAGCATCTGAAAACGGGTCAACTCTGGCTGCTCGAGTTCCGCACACGTGGCGGGCCCGAGGCATGTATAGAACTCACGTGTTTCTGTCAATGTCGCCGATGCGGATGACGCGAACCACGCCTCTGCTCTGGTCGTAGTCCTGGGGCATCTTGTGCACCTTTGCGTCCTCGGGGGTCTCGACCGTGACGGGCACGTTCTGGCGGATCGTCTCGTTGCACCTGGTCTGGATCGCCTGCACCTCGGCGTCTGTCGGTTTGCGGGGCACGTCGACGTAGTTCATGGCGCCGCCCTTGCCCATGCCCCAGCCGAGCGTGACGAGGTTCTCGTGGGCGTCCATGACGGCGGAGAGCAGATGTTGGCCGGTGTGCTGCTGCATGTGGTCCCACCGCCGGCGAAAGTCGACATCCTGACGGACGCGGGTTCCGGGCGCGAGAGGTTGGGGAGAGTGGTAGACGCATCGCAGGCCGACTCTCTCAACAAACTCTATGGGGATTGGCGCGGCTGGTGCGTCGGACAGGACAGTCAGCGTGCCGTGGTCTGAAGGCTGGCCGCCACCTGCGATTGGCATCAGTCTTGCTGCTGAAAGATCGTGTTTGCGAAGTTGTACTACCTTCTGGGAAAAGAACCGAATCATCAAACTCTACGAGCCAGAGTTCAGAGTTGCCGTCGCCGTTCGTCTCCTCCTTCTTGTCCTTGCCACCCTTCTTGGCTGCTGGTGGCGGTCGCTTGTCGCACGCCACAACTTCGGCTTCGAGGGTTTTCAGATACGAGTTTCTCTGGCAAGCCAAAGCGCCCACTACCTCTGCCCGCCTCGTTGCCTCTGCCACGGCCATTTTTCGTGTTCGTGACGCCTGAACTCTGCTGTGCGTTGTTGAGTCGATATGGCTTCCAGAAGCATCCGCCGCTTGCAGATGAGATACGTACACGACACATGACACAGCCAATGGGGTACTAGGGTACCTACGTAGTCATCGGTGTTCGGAGAGAAACTCCGACGATATTCCATTAGTCACGTGATGACGTTACCGCCGCTGGGGGTCGCTTCACAGTCGGCAATCAACCTGGATGGATCAACCTGGATGGATCAGTCGAGCCAGATGCACCCGAGGGGTCGAGACGTTCAGCATTAACATTTCATTAATATGTACGGATAAATAACTTCCAACGACACTGTTACAGCCACGCCAGATCATGGCGCAGCGTTGGATGCGCACGTCCAAGGCTTGGAGGCCTTCTCGGTGGCAATGGCCTCAATGGACGCCCACAACCCCAGCACGCAGATGAGGAAGCCCGTCAGGAACAGCGCGACGTTGGCGGCGAACTTGACGGTCTGCTTGCCCGAGGCGAACCAGTTGCCGTGGTGCATCCACAGCCAGAAGATGCCGGGCAGGCCGTAGGAGAACCACGAGGCGAAGAGGGCGCAGATGAGGCCGAGGAGCGAGTTGAAGACGGGGATGGACTCGGCGATGACCATGGACAGGGCCCAGATGGCGACGACGATGCCGATCCAGGCGATGCCGGAGAGCTTGGTGCGGCGGATCTCGTGCTTGGTGTTGCGGAACATGCGGGAGAAGATGTACTTTGCGGCGACGTGGCCGTAGATGACGCCGGCGATGACGATGGTGGGGATGGCGATGCCCCAGATGATCTTGCGCATGAGACGGGAGCCGGCGGCGGAGAGGGCGGGCGAGGGCACGTCGGGGCCGACGAAGACGTAGATGACGACGGCCGCGAGCACGTAGAGCGTGGTGTCGGCGATCTGGAGGAGGGCGAGGGCCTTGGGCCAGTCGTCGGGGTTCTTGAACTCGCCGATGACGCTGAAGAAGCACGAGTGCGAGGCTGCGGAGGTGGTGTTAGCTGGGTGGCGTACCAGGGAGACGAGAGTGTCTGGACTTACAAAAGGCGATGGCAATGTTGGTCACGGCGAGGAACGCGTTGGTGAAGCCGAGCTTGCGGGTGATGTCGATGGCGGCGTCACCGATGGGCTTCTCGTCGGCGACGGCTCCGAGGGTCATGAGCATGGCGACGGTGATGGATATGCAGGCTGTTTGCGAGGTTAGGAAAGCTGTTTCTTCCACGCGCCAGAGAAGGCAGGGATGGGTTCGACTTACAGGCCATGGACATGTAGCTCGTGTACTTGAGCGTTCTGGGGAAGTTGAGGACGGCAAAGACGGCGAGACCGACGACGGCCCAGACGATGGTGCAGGTGGACGAGTTCGTCAGGGTGTTGAGGCAGATGGTCCAGGTCAACAGATGGCTTCCCATGACGAAGACCTGGAAGATGACCTGCGCCCAGCCGAAAACCTCCTGGAAGACGCGTCCCATGCCGATGGACTTGCCAATGACCTCGACAGCGTCGCCAAAGTTCTGCACAAAGGGGTAGGCCTTGCGGAACTCGGCCAGCACGAAGCCGGAATACGTCGACAGAGCGCTCATGACGAGGATGAGGATGACGCCGGGAACCAGACCGACCGTAGCCAGGACGGATGGCAGGGAGAGAATACCGAGGGAGACGGTTTCGGCGATCAGGACGATGCCACCTTGCCTGGACACGTTCTGTCAGCATTTTGGAAGCTTCTCACGATACACCAGGGTTCGGACATACCACCAGGTGAGGGTGTGGTAGTCGATCAGCTCGCCATCCTCTCTTGTCAAGACGCTGTGCTCTTCCGTCTGAGGTGCGTACGCCGGTGCCGACTCTGGGTTGCCAGCATCAATCTTTGCCTGCTTGTGCGCCTCCGCCATCTCGGGCGTGTTGTTCACGTCCGTCGTGTTGCCCATTTTTGCGCGTCCAAGTCTCGAACCGCGTGGTCGGGATGAAGTCCGTGTGGGTAAAAGTCTTTTTCTTTTTTTTCCTTCTCGTTTTTCCCTCGGTTCTTTTCGTAGCCAGACAGACTTGGTCTGAGCTCGACTCTTGTTCAGAGATTTCAAGAGAACGAAAGGGTTGACGAGCTTTGTGCAGGTGAGAAGCACAAAAGAGGTTGAGGAGACCACGGACCGTCAAGGTGGACAGGGAACGAGAGCTCTCTTCAAATGTGACGCAGCTTCTGACTCTTGGGCATTCAACGGGACCTGATTTCTTGATATAATCCACCAAACACGCCGTGATCGGCCTCCAAAGCTGAGAAAGCCACGAGGCGAATTGGTCATACGAGCCATCTACCGAGGCGATCTCGGCGCGTCCGCTCCACGCATCCACGGTGAACCACGCGCTTTTTTGCTCGTCACTTGCGTCTGCGGGCGACACGCCCCCCCGGGGGGGTGACTCTGTTCGCGGCGAGACCCGTGAGCCCGTGAGATTCTTTTCCCCAACGCTGCGAAGCAAGGCCCTGCCAGGTCCCTTTGCGACCGAGAACCTGACTCGGTCCCGCCCCCGGCCCACTCGGCGTGGCGATTTGGAGACCTGGACCCTCTTGTCCTGCTCGAGACTGACGGAGACTCGAGAGGAGCCTCATCCACCGGCGACGGAAGCCTTCCGCCGGTTGTGGGAGTCTCGGTCAGCTGGAGGTGAGGCCATCAGAGGTAGAAGTCGTCATGTCAACTTGTTAAACAATTGTTAGAGAGCCTGTTCTGGGTGACTCTGGGTAGCTCTGGCTTCAGATCAAGGACTCTTCCTCCGCCGTACACAGAGGAGGACGAACTCAACCCGGCAGTATTCACCCCAAATTCCCAAACTGAGAATGGCCTGGCGAGCACGAACCCTCTCATGGCCAGCAAAGACAATGATCTGCTGTCCAATACGCCTCATCAAAGATTTTTTTCGGCGCGCATTACGGCCGACCTCCACCGGTTTGCTAAGTTTTACGTTAGAATATCCACTTGGAACCCATTTCACTCATACTGCGTAAACACCTCCGGGTTCGTGGTGGAGGCTCAACCATTTACTTGTGCTTGCATTTCCGGCCGGCCCAGCGAGCTTTTCGGCCCTTCTTCCCCGCGTGGTTCCCGTCCCACTCCATCCAGCGGCATCACACCCCGTCCATGACAGACGAAAAAAAAGGCCCTCGACGCTTGAGAGTTTGGGCAGCTTTCCCCGGCCGACTTTCAGTTCCGGCATGCAGCTTGGAGCTCCGTTTTCGACGCTCTCCCCTTCGATCGCCTCTTCTTCCCGATCTTCTGGAATGCCGCAAGCTCGCACGCCATACCCTACTACTACGTAAACCTTCAATCTTTCCGGGGCCAACACTTGGGGTGCAGGAGATGGAGGCGGGGATGATGAGCGGCGGGCGATGATAGCTTGGGTAGCTCTTTTGGTAACGTCCCATTTCCCCTCCCCCTGGTTTGTGCGTTTCCATGTGTAAGTGCATGCTCGCTGCTCGTAATCCGTACGTGCCAAAACGCACCAAACTTTGCAATTTTCCCATCCTTCCAAAGTTGTGGCCCCCAAAGGGAGTGGTGGGTGCAGATGGGAAGCGTCGGTCCCCGGATCTCATCCGATTCCCCGCAAATCTCACGAGTGATGGGTGGCTGGACTCCGGACGGATGGGATACCCCGACGTCGTCGACGCCCGCCGAACCCCTCGAGATGGGCGAAAATGGGAGTTTTTGTCGCTATACGAGGCGGTTCGTCGAAAGGGGGCAGCGGCCCCATGTCCAACCAGTGATTGCAGCGTATTTCGTTTTTAAATTAACATGAGAGAGAGTGCTCTTGTCACCCGAGCCGAACGAACGGCGCGTCCGCGTCTTAAGAATTATGAGGTTGCACGTGTGCAGGAGTGTGTCATGAGTCGAAGCGGCCGTTTTACACCGCCCATCTGGACATCCGCAGAGACTGTTGAGTCTTTGGCAGCAACTAGATTGAGCTTCTGCCCGACTTGAAGAAACTTGTCGTCAACTCCGCAACTACTGGATGCTTCCTGGCCCAGTCGCGTGAACTGGGTAATTACTATCTCGCCTTCCATGTACCTTCTCATCACAAGGTTAATGCACAAGTGGTCTCTTCATTAAAGCCTATCTGTGACGCAAAAGCTTGGCAGTATCTAACTTGAGAGTGTCAACACAGGGCGTACTCACATGACTGGGTCTCCTGTGTACGTACTGCACTGACTCAATGTCTGTACTGAAAGTTGCCAGTGTCTCAAGACTTGGTTGAGTCATGGATCGAGAGCAAGACGTTGAATCTGTGTAGTTTTAGACACAAACTGAGCTACAGACTCGCACAGTATCTGCCACCCTTTACCACAAGTACTTTCACACCTATGTGGTATCGAGGATGAGAGCTCTACATGAGAGCTGCACAGGCCTCAAGTTATGTCTTGATCTGACGAATGACAACGGCTGCTTTGGGAAATCAACAAACCCCTTCGTGGAGTCTACAATGTCGGACAGACGAGTCGATGAAGTGTAAACAATAGGAATTCAGCGCCACCTTTCACCGCCTACCTTCGGTGGCCGTGAGAGCCAAGATTATCAGATATCCACCAACTCTTTGTAACCTCTTGGAAAATCCAAGGTAGCCAGACGCATTATGCTGGTCAGCTTAACCAGCACGCGAGTTGGCTTATGGGACTCACAAATCAATGCTATAGTTCGTTTCCGGGTCCGCCTTCGGCAACTCTTGTAAATCATGTTATTGAGGCCTGGTGGAGAGGTTCTCATGAACGTACATTCACGGCTAATATGTACTTGCTACAAGAGATTTAACATGCCCTTTCAATTATCGAAGATACTCATTCTTCTTCCAGCAGGCAGCACGAAGGTTAGATCATCATTACTACCTATGACTGTTCAACACTTGCAGCCAACTACGTTGAAACGGTCACTATGATGCTGCCATTGGTTGTCGTTTCGTTCCCACTCGGGTTCGATTGCGATTATTCGTGGGCTTCTTGTAAAAGAACGCCGCATAAGTACCATGAGCTCGCTATGGGCTGCATCTACGGCATTGAGACAGGTTTTGACGAGATAACTTGGCTAACGACGAGCAGCATGCTTCGTTGTACCCCGACTTCGTGGCAGGGATGACGGTGGCCTTCATAGAAGCGGCTAAGAGGCTACACTACGTGGTGAACATGGCTTGACGATGAAGTACGAGCGGCAATCGCTGGCAAACTCTTTGCCAGATTATCCCACGTAGTTGTTGGTTGAACTTGATGCAACATAGCTGTGAGACTCAGAGAAGGTAGTGTAGATCTTGTGGTTACCCTTTTCAAACCACAGAAAAAAGTGGGTTCGTGAAGCTCGTCGCAAATGGAGTAAGATGCTTCCAAGATGTCCAAAGTTCACAGCTGAGATTCCATGTTGAAGTGACTGCAAACCACCCGGACCCACCTGGCCACAGCAACCAGAGCTTCGTCCCATTTGTTCGGAAGGTACACTGGTCTTATACTCTCTTACTATGAGAGTGAACAGGCTGATGGGAATAACAATTACAGTGCAAGTATTTCTCTGTTTGAACTCGGTAGAATGTTGTCTCACACTGATAGCGCTCGGGCTGGCATATCTTTGCCGGTTTCCGCATCGCCGAGAGGACAGACGCTGTCATTTCCGGAGACGCGACTATTTGAAGGTCAAAGAAAATAGCTAGGAGAACCGCGTGAGCAAACGCGCAGACCATGGTGCCAATGTATGGCCTGAGCTGTAGCCATGTCAGTCCTTCGTTGTGTTCAGTGAGTATCCCGAGCGCTTTCCGCTTTCGGGCAAGATCCCGTCAGGTGAGGAGTGCTCTGCGATCCAAGCTTGCACTTCAGGGCTGTTCGTTTGTTAATCACGTAGCATCACGTCGTGAACTATGGAGCCAATGTTGTGGCGTTGGCCCCGAGGAAGTGGTTGAGGAGAGAGTAGATGACGAAGAGTCCAGGCGTGTGAGCATTAAAAAAAAGGATCGGCTCACCATATTGTAGAGTCACGAGTTGTTCAGAGGGTGTATGAAGTTGCCTAGTTAGCAAAGGCTCTTATGCTGACACAAGTTGAGAAGTGCAAGTTCAGGAGCCGGCCTGAAGCGATAGATCAGACTCTCAGCAAACGTGATTTTGCAGGGATAATTCAGCCAACCATCTCTTGGCCATGGCTCCCCAGTCATATGTCCTGCGGCTCGCGAGCCAGATCATCTTGTGCAGATTGACCGCATCTTGAGTTTCCAGGCGGCATGCCTTCAGAACCGACGAACGGGCTATCGAAGCCATCCAATAAGCCACAATGTAGCAGCCTCGCGTATGTTGAGAACAAACTTCGTGTCAGCCTTTGCGTAGGTTGTGACATTGCTGTCGACGCAGCCAACAATATGGCAGACACAATGAGGCTTCGTGGCGAGCACTGGCGCGTCCCTGTCATCTGGAGACTGGAGCAGCTTTGAGCAGCCTAGAGCCGTGCCATGCCAATTCCCATCCATGTGGAATGATTCCTACCTACACTGACTGTATGGACCGTCCGCATAACAATACGACGCCAAACCCGCGGCCGGTTACACAGACCGCCGCCTGTTTTTCGTCCAAACCCTCTCCCGAGCTCCCTACAGCTGCTATCCTTGCAATCGTCGTCCGATCACGTCGTCGCTCTGACCAGATGGCGGACGCCGTCCGACTCTCGTCAGCTTCCTATCGACCAACGAGCAGAGCATTGGCCTCTTTGCAAAGTAGTCATCGACGACCATGGTCGCTGAGTCGACTGTCGATCGCTTCTCGACACTCACCTGACGATGGCCCAAGGACGATGGAAGTAATGAGGTCAGCTAAGGAAGCCGGGACCTGACGCACCCATCCTCAAGGCTCAAGCCACCGCGCACAGTCGTCACTAACTTGGGACCATCGTCTTCCGTCCCTCCAACTGGAATCCGTCGTCCTTTTCTAGCCGTCACGGCCGCCGGGCCAAGGCATGAGGCCACACCACCAACGCCCGCACCGACAAGGGATATCTCCCGTTGCCATTTCTGGAACCGGCAACAGTCCCGTTGGACAAGGTTGGTGCCCGGTAATGGGAGCCGTTGGATGGGCGGTCGGAGCTTACAACTGAATTGAGACACTGGCCATGGAGTATCTTGCTTTATTCTGCCCGGATTGACCATCCATGTTGACTATGGTACCCTACAATTCGACAAGACGGCCACGGATACTGTGAACAGTCTCGGTGCAGCTATACACGGCGCTCCCTCGCCTTTTGTGCTTGTAGACTGACCGCTGCTTCGGCGCGGAGCAATACTCCTGGCCACACGATACCCAATTCCCACCATCATCCAGGACACACACACACACACACACACACACACACACATCGACCGCACCATGCAACATCCCGCCGCCGCCACCAGCCAAAGCGCACCAACGGCGCCGTGCCCCTTCGTCCAGCTCACGACAGGGACATGCGTCCCAACCAGGCGGTCTGGGAGTGAGCAGGAAAGCTCGGAATAGGACACATGGGGCCTGTGCCACTCCATCGTCACGCAATGGCGGGAGATCGCCTACCATGTGGCCCAAGACCAGATTGAGATTCCCTAGCCAACCCTGTTCGGTTGTTGTTGATGCTCCCGTCATCGACGCCAGACTGCAGACGGCAAAGTTGCCAACCCCTTCCGCTTACTTTAGCGCCAACACGAAGCACTCGCTCATTTACTGTAGAGGTAGAGACCCAGACGCAGAGAAGCGGCGAGGCCCAGGATGGCGACCTTCTCGACGACGACAACGCCACCATCACCGCGAGATATCCAACTCGCACGGCCTCGATGCTTTTTTTACCACCCATCATGCAGTTTGCTGCCCCCATTCCGTCCTATGGCATCCCCCATGGCATCCCCCATGGCATCCCTCATGGCACTCTGTCGAATCCCAAATCCCATGAACTGGGCCTGGAACTCCAACCCCAGACCGACGCCTCCGCCTGACCCTACCCTGACCCTTGAATCCGAGAGACGCCAGCCAGGCGTAATTCGCATTCACAGACGCACACTGCCTGTATACGGGGTGCTGATCGACACTTCAGCTGCAGCATCACGAAGCAAAGCAAACAACGACTACCACCTCGGGCATCGGCGCTTGTTCCGAGACCGAATGCCATTCTGGGAATGTCCACCAGGGCCATCATCACCCTGGGCAAAGCGTCCGTTTGTTCCTGCATCAGCCCCCGAGACTCACCACGCACCCGACCATTCCCCCGCAAGTTCGTGGCGTTGGCCCTAAGACATCCTACTTGCCATGGCGTTTGACAAGCCTGGCACAACACCAAAGAACTGGTTACCCGTGCGAGCCAGGGCCTCTTCCTCTCCGTACTGTCGTCGTCGTCTCTTGCTATAACCACCTGGGTCGCCATCTCCAAAGGAGCTCTGAAGCCCTTCCTTGGTCCGCGGTATGGTCATGAGGCACTGGCGTCCGTCACGTTTTGTTTCTTTACCAAAGGGTGTCATGCAACGGCTGCCTTTGTTCAACGCCCGCCATTGACTTTGAATTGCTCCAAGACTGATTCGCCCGACGTTTAATCCACCCCCTGCTTTTGATCGTCTTCCTTTCTTTCTCTTTCGTTTAACCTTCGTTTAACCTTGGCCTACCTGTAGGCTGTAGACCCGTTACATATCATCAACGTTCATTTTTCTTTTGTCTTTCCCAACGGTCGTTACGATAACTCTCTTTTCGAAAAGATAGGCAAAGAAAGAATGTCTTCAGCATCGAGACGATCACCGGTCACGCCTCCGTACGATGATGATTTTCGCCCAAGTCCCAAAGACTTCATGGACCCAGGTCTGAGAATCACACCGCCCTCGTCCACCTTGCCCGTCCCCTCCACGGCCTTTTCACCGCCTGCGACGCCACGGAGCGCGAAGCCGAGCAAGACGACGATGCAGCTGAGGAGCAACTCCGGCTTGTCACTGCACACCAACGAGGAAGCCTTTCGACGATATACCGACTACAACCCCGACGGATCACCAAGATCGCCAACGTTTGGCACCGGCACGTGGTCCAGTCTCGATGGTGTCTCGACGACCTTGCGCTGCACTTTCGGGCCGCCGCTCATGGGAGCCCAGCCGACCGAGACCCTACCGATTCCGGACTTCCTGGGCCGCGAGGTATTCCAGATGGTGCTCAACAACGTGCAAACATCACGGCGCTTCTTCGAGTTTGCCCGGACCCGCGGCTGCGGCCCCGATATCGAGTTTCTCTTGAGGGTCCAGGAGTACGCCCGGTCCCTGTCGCAGTTTGGCAAACACGCCTCGTCGATGCCCACGCCAACCAATCTCCCATCACCAGTCGCCAAGTCGTTGAAGGCCGATATGAGGCAGCTGACGGGCGCCGTGCTGCCGGGTCTCGACGCGCTCTTTGCGGAATCCACGCGGTGCGTCGAGCAAAGGGTGGCAAGGTCCATCTACCCGGCCTTCGTCAAGCACCAACTGGCCATCTGCACCTCCGCGTCGCTGAACGGCGCCCGCAACACCAAGTATCCCGGCCTGGGCGACTCGTTCTGCCTCACCGACGCCCTGAGCCACGACTATCCGATCGTGGCAGCGTCAGACGCCTTCATGTCGGTGACGGGGTATTCGCGAGCCGAGGCACTCCCACGGAACTGCCGGTTCCTGCAGGGCGCCCTCACAGACCCGGAGGCCATCAAGCGCATCCGCCAGGCCGTTTCGCGAGACGAGGAATCCGTCGAGCTCGTGCTCAACTACCGCCGAGACGGCACGCCGTTCTGGAACCTGCTCTTCACCTGTCCGCTGCTCGACACGTCTGGCCAGCTGCGCTACCACCTGGGCGGGCAGGTCGACGTTTCCGAGAGCATCGGCGGCTACAACGACGTCCTGCGCATCCTCAACTTTGGCCCCTCGCTCGACGACCCGTCCCGGGACGAATCTTCATCAGGCCGCGAGTCCCGGTCCAGCCGGCGCCTGAGCCGGACCAGCAGCCGCGAGCGGAAAGCCGAGCGCCGCACGAGTCTCCGCAACCGCGACAGCCTGCACAACAAGGGGTCCAAGAAGAGCATCTTCCAACCCTTTCGCAAGAACAACAACCACAGCAATGCCGCTGCTGCCGCTGCTGCCGCCGCCGCCGCCGCCGCCCAGGCGGACCAGGAGAACGCGGCGCCCTCGCAGGGCGTGGGTCTCGGCCTCGAACACCTCCTCTCGTCGTCGTCCGGGTCCGAGGAACTCCTGACCCTCGCGGCGGCGGCGGCGGCGGCATCGCAACCGCACCCGGCCGTGTACGAGGCGTACAGCCGGTTCATCGTGCTCCAGCACACCGACGGCGCGGGCGGCTTCCCGCCGCGGGTGTCGTCGCTGCCCGCGGCGGACGCGAGCAAACGCAAGGCGCCTCCCCGGCTGAGCGTCGCCTTCTGCTCGGCCGCCGCGGTGGAGGCGTTGGGGCTCGGGGCCGTCGCCGACAGCGTCACGCACCGGGACGTCTTCGCCGTGCTGTCTGACCTGGCCGACTCCCCGTCCATCACCAAGAGCTTCAGGAACACGGTGCGCGAGCGCGTGGTGCGCGACGGTAAGGCGGCGACGCTGGACATGATGCTCGGCGGCGGGTACCTCGCGCGCAAGGGCAGCTTGATCGGGCTCGGGCGGTCGTCCAAGGACTGCGGCGGCGGCGGCGAGGGCGGTTCGAGGAAGCACGGCTCGGGCAGGCCGGTGAGCAGGTCTGGCTTCGCGAGCCTCGTGGGCGACGGGGGCAGGATGGAGAAGTTGACGAGCTACTGGACGCCGCTGAAGAATGCCGAGGACAAGGTGGAGTGGGTGGTTGTCGTGATCACGCCGATGAAGTAAAAAAGGGAAACCGACTTTTTCCCTTTGTCAATCCAACTGTAACTATAATGTATATCATCGAACTGGAGGAGCTTGTATGAATATCGAAGGCGGTGGATGAGAGGGACATTAGATAGATACCTTTGAGATTTCCTCAACCTCGACCACCACAATAAACACATCGGCGATTTGCAATGTCGGATATGTTTTCACATTGGACAAACTTGGTGACGTGTGACTGCGTTGCTTCTTGTGAGACGTGAGTGAGAGCTAGTAGTAGTGAGACCCCCCGCGAGTGAGAGCTGGCGTGAGGCGTCGAGGATTTTATGAATTGCTTTCGCGTTGACTCAAATGGCATAGGCTTGGAACCTTTCGTCTGAACAGATAAAATGAGCTGTGACAGTAAGGTGGTCGAGGCTGTCGTTTTCGCTGTATCATCTCATATAAGGCTTACTGTGTGTACTCATCCAAGGCTCATGCGAAGCTTGCGATTTTGGCTCGTCCAGCGTCTTAGAAAGCTAGCTTCCATTCCATCGATACCTCAGCAAATGAGTTTTTCAACCGTCGCAACCGAAATATATACTTGGCTGCGGACACTCATCTCACCTATCGACAAACACAAGACATTCTCATCTCACCGACACCAGAGTTTGGCCGACAGCTCACTCCAAGGCCACCCATGCTGTCGGACGGGGTGGTGTGTCAGCTTCCTCAACCCATTGGACAGGACCATGTGCCACGGTGGTCCCTGTCCAACTGAGCGAGGTGCATTTCTCAATTTTCAACTTCCTCCTTATCGTCTTCGTCATCGTCCATCGACATCGTCCTCCATCAACCTCCTCCGTTCTATTCCTCGTCGTCTTCCATCACGTCTTCGACCATCGTTTCCCGCCGCATGCCTCTACTGGCTCCGCAGCACCTCGGCGGATACCTCCCTCCTGCAATCACCCATCTCAGCTCATTGTGAGAGGGCTACCACCACCTGAGGACGTCACATACACCTCCGTGGGCACACGCGTTTTCCATCGAAGAGACGTTGCCATGAGCGTGTCGAGCCCCGATGCTGCTTTTCATGGCCTCGGGAACGCCCTGAGCAGTGCCCAGACCCATACGGATCGCATGTACCGTGGCGTCCGCGATGTGCTGCTCGCTGGCCGGGGAGGAGAGCACAGCAGGCAGCTACAGGACGTATTGAGCTCACTGCGACTGATCCTGGGCTCTCTACACAGCATATCCCTACTGGTGGACGAGATTGGGCCAAGAAGGCCCCTGGACACGGCTTCAGAGACGGCCATGACGGACGATGGCGGCGACAGCAATGTGACACGAGCGTTCCTTCCCGAGCGCAACCTCTTCGTCCTCTTGGGCAACGTGCTGGACCAGCTGGAGGGCTGCATCGCCCCCTCTTACGACCGACATGAGAACTGCGGTCCCATCTCGTTACAATTGCAGGTCATATTCGGCGAGCTCCAATGTGCCGCAGGAACCGATTCCTACCCCAGCTTGTTGTTGGCCCTGGCCGCGACCTATCCGCCAAGCGCAGGCCCATCGCCAGTCATGGGCACTTCGGCCTCCTCCTCCCGCACCGATGATGGACCCGTGCCCAACGAGGAAGAAACCAGCAACATCATGGCAAGCTTGTTACGCGACGAATACAACTTCCGCCCAGGTGATGTCCACGCCTACAAGCTCTTCGTGGCGAGGAGAGACATGATGGACCCAGACTACGCCCGAGCTGTCGGACTGCTGCGGTCCTTTGAAAAACGATCCGAGCATCTCTCGTACATCGCCCAGCTTTTCAGTAGCCCAAAGACCCATCTGCTGGAACACTTCGTTGTCGAATATGCCCGGCAGCAATGGCCGGGCTCATTCGATGCGTCCAGGGCGGCCAAGAAAGCGCATCTCGTTCGTCTTTTGAACGTCGTTGCCAACCCTGACCTCAAGCCGTACCACATCGCTGCCGCGTTGTGGCTGTCAGACTTTTGCGCATCCGAGGCGGATCCAGATGCCGTTCATCAAGACGGCCCCTTGGGGACCACCTTCTATTGCGCGCTCGTCGGACCAGAGGCCCTCTTCGCGCGCGCCGTGGATCCCCTGCAGCTGTTCATCTCGTCTCGACCGCCCCCGGAACAAAGAATCACTCTCCACAGCTTGATGGGACATGACAGCTTCCTCAGGTACTTCCACGACAGAGAGAGATCCTTTACCATGGGCCCGGATCCCGACGTGGTGGTTTCCGTCACCACCATGGGATTTCTTGTCTTCCATTCGCTCGGTGACTCTGCTGGGTTTCTGAAACTCTTGGCCGGACAGGTCCCTTTCGATCAGCGCTTTCTCGACCTAGTTGAGGGCAAAAGCTCCATGATCAACTACTGGCCGTTGCAGCTCCCGGCTCTATCACCGACATATTTACAGGAAGTTCTCCCGATGATACTCAACAAGGCTGTTGCTTCCTACGACTCGGAGCAAGAAATGTCACGACTGGGCAAGGGCATCACCCAAATCCTGGATCACTTCGGACTCAGTATTGTTCCACCCTTTATTACCGAGCAAAAGATTGCTCTCGATACCGAGTCGTACCACGAGCTGTGTTTCAAGGCTCTCATGAGCGACGAAATCTGGCTTCTCAGAAGGCTCGTTCAAGAATCCCGATGGGATCCCAACAGAGCCATCTCCAGAAGAACGCCAAAAAGGCCTGACGTTCCGTGTACACATTACCTTCACGCGGCTGTCGAATACAACTTTACAGATGCGTTGGAAATCTTGCTGCAATCTGACAATGGGTACCGTCGAGTCGATGTCCACATCCGCAACGTGCTTGGCCAAACGCCGTTGATGCTATGCGAAACCCCACAAGCGCTCATGATGCTCCTGTCCCGCGGCGGGCGAACGACGGATAGGGACGAGGTGGGAAGAAACATTTGGCACATTGCCGCCGCAAACTCTGACATTCCCCTCATCGACTGCCTTAACCAAGTCGACGAGCACCGGGAGCAGAACCTGAAGGCACAGACGAGGGACGGGCAGACACCCATTGCCGAGGCCGTCTGCTTCAACTTCGATCTCATGTGTCAAGGCGAGGTCGAACAAGCCGTACAAGGCCCCAAGACAGCCTTGCACATGCTGCAAGCATGCAAGGTCGCCAGGGATCCCGTATATATCGAGAACCGCGACCGACCACTCCTCTTCTACGCCGCCGAGTGGGGTTCGGTGCAGCTCGCCAAGAGCCTGATCCGATGGGGGGCTGACGTGAACTTGGTCGACCAGCACGGACGCTCGGCGCTGCACCACATGAACGCATCCATGACGGACCGTCTTGTCCGCACCCTCCAGGGGACCGTTCCCAAGCTGGTGCAAGACGCCGAAGGCCTGACGCCGGCCGAGCACATCTTTGCCGTATTCAACGGCCCGAGCAGGTTGACATGGGTCGGGTCGCGCGCGGAAGTGCGGAGCAACCACCCCGCCAACCACGCCATCCTGGCAGAGGCGGTTTACATGAAACTACTGACGCAGGAGACACTCGACTCGCGCGATGCCGCGGGCGCCGGGCTGTGGCAGCGCTTCGCATCGCGGGTGCTCGGCGAATGGGGTCCGGCATGGTCCGAGAAGCTGGAAGCGGGGCCGTCGGTCATGGCCGCCGTGAGGTGTCTGATCAAGGCGGGCGCGCTGGCCAAGTACGAAGAGGAAACCGGGCTGCCGGGCCTGCACCCGGTGTTCGCTACGATGAAGTTTACATCCTGGACGGAGGAGCTGATTGCCGTCGTGCGCGCCGCGTCCATGAGGGCGAATCCATTCACCACACCCCAGCAGTCTATAGACTGTCTTACCGCAGCTGGGGAGCAGAGAAGAATAGGACTTGCCAAGGCGCTGACCAGGTTGATTGATAAGTATGTGTTGGAGCAACCGAGCAGGGCGTGGGCCGAGATGGAAATCAGCGAGGACTGAGAGCGGGTGCTCAGGACGGATTTGAATCGAGATGGTTGAATGACGCATCACTCAGACCGACGCAGGTTGAAAGGATGGGATATCAGCGGTATTGACTTCATGAGTTGCTTCCAGGCCAGCGATGGAATGCGCTGTTACTATTAGAAGATCATAAGACGGATGGCTTACGTACAAGCGAGATCAAAGACAAGCTGGAAGTACGACGACGTGCAAACTGGTTCTCCAAGGAGAAGTTCACCCAAGGATAATCTAACGACGAGTGATGGATGTAAGGCTCTGTTAGAATTTGAACGCTCTGGCAGCCCGAAGATGGGTATGTCACCGGGCTTTAGTTCCTGGCCGCTGAAGCTCTAGTCAGAATTATGCGTCCGTCCATCGGAGGTACTCGGGGATAAAGACTCAGCCGTGTAGTGTAGATGGAGGACCAGGCTCTCCGCATGGCGGAAAAAGACAAGCCACGCCCTGCAACGGCATGCGGCTCGCCTGGGACAGACGTCTCGTGGGGTAGACGCCGAATCAACGGTGGGGTAGAACTCTTGACTCGCAACCCCGCAAGACCACGAGAGACGTCATTGCATGCCTCGGTAGACGGTTCTTCGGTGTATTCGTCACGGTCATAAAAGGAGCCCTCGGATGCCATTTTGCGCAGTGATGGGAAAGCTGAAAGTCTTACTGCAACAAAAGCAACGACAAGCACTTGGTCCAACTCATACCAGCAATCATGGCGAAGTCGTAAGGACTGTGAGAGAGGATTTATACGACATGAACATTGACAAATCTCACAGACCCGAACAGCAGTTTCGTGAACTGGCAGAGACTGCAGGTCCTGTGGAAGAAGCGGCAATCGCAGCCGTCTACGACAAACTACGGCCCGTCGACGCCGAGTTCATGGTCAGCCAGTGGGAGGGTGGCAGTTTCGACACGGGACATCCCACGCACCAGACCCTCCGCGACTTCAAGTGGGCCGGCAAAGACTTCCGGTCGGTGGACGACGTCGACCCCATCATGTTCTACGACGGGGATGGCAAGAGGACCTGGTTGTCCAAGTACGGCCACGCACGCGTGAGTTTTGCGCCCAAAGATGGTAACCTTGTGTGAAGTCCCTGACAGCATGGCCCAGCTGCGCGAGGTCAGGTTCCGCGGGGTGATCACGGCAGCCATGGTGTACGACAACTTTCCCATCATTGACGCTTTCCGATACGTCGACGAGAACACCGTCGTGGGGGCGATGGACAACAAGGAGCTGCAGGACGCGGGGACGTATTACTTTTACTTGAGGAGAAGACTGGCTAGCAAGGCGTAGTGAATAAAATGTTTCAGGATTTTTTTTTGATGTTTCTGCCACCATGTGAGGTTCCATGCGTGTCTATCAAGTCGGACGGTGTGGGTGGTGGGTTTCTTCCGACGGCAGCCCCGCTCTGCCGAGGTATCCGGCCTCCGCGGCCCCGCACCGCACATGCCGCTCGGTCGGTCCGTCTCCGTGCTTCCGGCGGCCATCCTACGTCACCCTCGGTCTCTTCAGTGAAGTGAGCAGTGCGATGGAAGAAACCCTGTCCATCTCGGACCGTGACGACACAGTCGTACTCGACATGCCCTCTACTCCCGCGGGTCCGTCGACCTCCGCTCCTCGCGGCGCCGTGCCCGCGTCCAAGTTGAAGAAGAGAGAGGCCGACCGCAAGGCTCAGCGCATCGCCCGCGAAAAGACCAAGAACAGGATCGCCCACCTCGAGGGCTTGGTGGAGGAACTCAGCCGCCAGGATGGAAACGCGACGGCCGTGTCGTTGATGAAGCAGCTGTCGCGCGTGACGGAGCAGCGGAACAAGTTGATGGACTGCATGGAGGCCACGTCGAATGTGCTCTCGCGGCATCTCAGCGAGGCCAAGGCTTTGGATCCGAAGGCTGAAGACGAGACACCCGTCAGCACGGCGAATATCGCCCAGGGAGATGCGAACTCGGGGGTATCGGACGCGCCAGAAGTTTTGCCTGTGCAGCCTAGCCCACGGGGATTTGACAGTGTTGACCTTGCCCTACCGACCATTGGACTGGATGCTGTTTTTGATACTACGATATTCGACGCAGGTCCCCTCTGGAAGGAAGCTGTGCAGACACCAGAGAATGAGGTGCCGATAGGCTCACGGGTCAACAAACTGTCTCATCTCCCAACAACCGCCAAGCCAACCGCCACGGACCAAAACAACACCTCACGCTCGACCCTCTTCGGGTCCGCATGTCCCTGCTCAACCTCCACCTCCTCCCGGCGGCTCTCGGACGGCTCTCTGGTCAACCGCAACAACTGGAAGGCGGGCAACGAGATCCTCCGAGAGCCGTTCGCCGTCACTGGCGAGATGCTCGGCATGGAGTACCAAGTCAGCGAGGACATGGCCGTCCACGCCGTGATGCACGGCTGGGACAGCCTGGCGCACTCTGTGCGGATGCGTTTGTGCCGGGGTGGTATCTCAAGACGTGAGTTACCAGCCGTCGTCGTGCAGCTTTCGTTCAAGGTGTGTGACTCACAAAAAAAAGCCAGACCATTGCAGGAAATCTACCACGACCCGTCGGCGGACTACTTTACATGGTGCGTATCTCATCGACTAACCCCCTGTACTTGGGCTGTTGGCGTCGTGAATCAAGCTGAATATCTCCGCGCAGGCCGGCGGTACGCTACCGCTTCGCCACAACACCGCACCGGTACTGCCACAACGTCTTCTGGCACCTCTTCAGAGCGGCACCTGCCGCATCGCCTGGCCGTTCGACTTCCGCGACTGCTACGTGCGCAACGCGGAGCTCGGCGCGTACGGGCTCTCGCCGCTGTTCAAGGCTCGGATCCACGACCTGCGGGCCTGGACGATGGAGGCCGACTTTTTTTTTGTGCGGTTTCCGGAGCTCGCGCGGGATATACCCCCGGTTTCCCGGGCAGCCGTCTCCGGCGGACGGTCCGCTGGTTTTTGTGTGAGGGAGAGTTGGGCGCGGGGGGACGAGCGTGACCGGGAGAAGATGCGGTTGTTTTGGTCCGGTGTTGAGAGGACTGGATTTTGGACATGTTGATGCGTGTTTGGATATGCCTGGTAGCATGGGCCCGCACGTTTCAGATGCGGCATCGTGAGGATTCGTGGTATTACGAGAACGGCGGTTGTATGTGTCTTTGCGTGCTAGCAGCAATAAACTGTGCTTAGTCTTCTGGTGGCCTCGTCGGATTTCCAAGGTCGGCCAGCCGATGCGTTGAAGCAAAAGACGTACAACGCCAGCAGTCCCAAGAGCCGTCGAACGAGATGCTCTGACTAGCATCTGATGCAAGTATTCCCTGTCTCGCAATCATGGGGTGTTGATTTCGAGGCACTCCATCACGTCATCAGACAGCCCATGCCGAGCAGCTCACATGGAGACCTGCAAGAATCGCCTATCTACACCCGTGACGATGTTTACGAAAAATCGAAGATACTGACATGGACATTGTCGCCGATAATGGCACGTTGAATAACCCAGGATGCTGCAAAGTCTTGGCCGAACAAGCAAACCTATCCGCGATACTCGGAAATCATGTCCGATGGACTGTACTAAACTGCGTCTGAACTCTATACGCGGAGAAGAATTCCGATAGTCTTGGGTGCGTCGTGCTGGCACTTCCCCTTCCGGACAGTATACTGTTGGTTGAGCATCAAGACTGACATGCCATGAGTTACGTGACGTGACGTTCAATAATCAACCACAAGAGGTAACATCGACGCGAGAAACCTTGGATGCGGAATCTCCTGCCTCGTCGTCTAAAAGAGGAAAATAAAGCGCGAGGCTAAGATCCACCGAGTCAGCCGTAGAATGTAACAGACATTCTCGAGACGAATGAGAGCTCCATTTCCCCAGATGAATCCCTGCCCAGACACCCCGCGATGAGCCTCGGTTTCCCCCCAAACTTCCCCAGGTATCCGTTCCCTCCTATAACCCGCAATGACTGACGTCTCATAGAGTTGGAGGATGGCTCGCAGCGGGCCAATGGCGATTGCCTGAATCGAGCAAACCGGGGCCACGACGAGCTTGTCCGTGGAGCCTCATACACCTCGGGCTCCCGTTCAGATGATTCTGTTCGACGATGGGAACAGGTTTCGATCGTGTCCCCGCACGCTAGCAACGGCTTCTTGGCATCATGAAGCATATTGTTGGCAGGTCAAGTCCTACAGTCCATGGAGGAGGCATCTGGTGGTCCGATCTATTTAAGTTCAGATGCCCAACTACACTCCAGACGACGCCCTCTGTACAGACCTCACCATTCACCCTCTTACTCTCTCTCTTTCGTTCTAGTCTTGTCTTTCCGGTTTCCCAAGCCTGCTTTCGACATCACCTACCTCCAAGATGGGTCTCCCAAGCAGCGAGGACGATGCCACGAAGCACTCTGTCCAACACGTTGAGAACGACGCCGTCGGCGACGCCATCAAGGCCGTCGAGCACCGCGACCTCGAGCGGATCGAGGAGACGCAGCCCGGCGCCTTTGTCTGGCTGTGCGCCGCCGCGACGGCCATCGGCGGCATGCTCTTTGGCTACGACACGGGCGTCATCTCGGGAGTTTTGGTCGTCATCGGCACGGACCTGGACGACAAGGAGCTCACGCACTCGGAGAAGGAGCTCATCACGGCGCTGACGGCAGCCGGGGCGCTCATCGGCGCCGTCCTGGCCGGTATCTCGGCCGACAAGTACGGTCGCAAGCCGGCCATCTGGTTCGCCTCTGTGCTCTTTACCGTCGGCGCTTTGATCCAAGCGACGTCGTACTCTGTCGCCCAGATGTCCGTTGGACGGTTTGTCATCGGACTGGGAGTGGGATCTGCTTCCATGGTAAGCCTCCTTTTTGCCGCATCGTGCTGCAGTTCGGTTCCTGACCAGATTGCCGCTGGTAGATTGTGCCGCTGTACATTGCAGAAATATCCCCGGCCAGGTTCCGCGGCCGCATGATTTCGGTCGACATGATATTCCTCGGAGCCGGTTCCGTTCTCGCCTACGCCTTCGCCGCGGCTTTCAACAATACACCTCACGGGTGGCGGTACATGGTCGGCATCGGCGGCATCCCGTCCATCATCCTGGGCCTTGTCCTCTTCTGGTGTCCCGAATCTCCCCGTCAGCTCATGTTCCACAACCAGCGGGACGAGTGCATCCGGGTCCTGCGCCTCGTGTTCCCGAACGGAACCGAAGACGAGATCGGCGACAAGGTCATCTCCATCGAGCGCGGTGTCAACCAGGCCAAGGCGCTCAACGAGGAGATATCGCTTCGCAAGTCCGTGACTAGCCTGTGGAACGTCCCGGCCAACCGAAGAGCCGCGATTGCGGCCTGCGGACTCATGATGGCCCAGCAGTTGTGCGGGTTCAACACGCTCATGTATTATTCGTCGAGTACGTCTTGTCTTGTCTTGTTGATCGTCGCGATGGTTCTTCGGTGTGGGTCATACAAGGCATCGCGTACAGTACAGCCTGTACAAGCACGTCTGCACCTTGGATGAGCCATCTGATATCTTGTGCTTGGGATGTGGCTGCTCAATGTTCAGCCAGGCTTTCCACTTGCCATCTGTTTTTGGCCAGCAGTAGCCCCCTACCACGAGATGTTACCACGACATGTCTTGCATCACAGGATACTGACTTGTCATAGCCTTGTTTGCCATCGTGGGCTTCACAAACCCGATCGCCGTCGGGACGGTCGTTGCCGGAACAAACTTCATCTTCACCGTGCTGTCCATCTTCCTCATCGACCGAGTCGGCCGAAGACGGCTCCTCTTGTGGACCATGTGGGGGATGCCAGTCTGCCTGGTCATGGCCGCCGTCGCCTTCCACTGGATCCCCATCGACAACAACACCCTGAAGCTGACGTCAAACTCGATCGGATGGGCGGCTTACCTCGTGCTGGTGTCCATGATCCTCTTCGTGGCCTTTTACGCGGCCGGCCTCGGATGCGTGCCCTGGCAGGCCAACGAGTTTCTGCCGATGGAGATCCGCGCCGTGGGGACGATGGGCATCAACCTGTTCAACTGGGGCCCCAACATTGTCGTGTCGTCCACCTTCCTGTCCATGATGCGGGGCATGACGCCCTCGGGCACCTTTGGGCTGTACGCCGGGCTGTCGTTCCTCGGCTGGGTCTTTGTCGTCTTCTGCTACCCGGAGGCCGCCAACATGACCCTCGAAGAGGTGCGGGTGGTGTTCGAGCACGGCTTCGGCGTCCGGTACGCCGAGGAGTGGAGGAAGCAGAGGAAGCTGGAGATGAGGGAGAGGAGAGAAGAGGGCGCCGCATAGTAGGCGCCTCCAGCGACGCGCCGGCCACCTCGGACACCTCGTATGCAGGAATACAGGTTGAGAAAGATGCGGAATAGAGTTTGCATCGTACCGTTCCTATCGGTTTCTCTCTGCCTTGTGGCCTTTGTGTGGAAAAAGTGGCTAAAACTCTGACCGTTCCCTTGAGCATCTCTCCATCTTAATGCCACCAAGGTTGGCCATCAAGTGCGTCTACGTCACTTTCTATCCATCCGAGACGCAATCTCTTGCGTCTTTTTAAAGACGCACTTGGCATGATTCAGAGACCTGCATGTGTTTTTCTTCTTCGTCCAACAGTCACGTCCAACAGTCACGTCCAACAGTCAGGCTTGTCTCGCAGAAACAGTCTCGCGAGACGGTACCATCGTCAACATGTCGCAACCAGCGCAACACCATCAGGTTAAACCGGCCAGCGTTTCCAAAAGAGACTACGCGGCGCTTTGGTCTAGTTTGGCATGCTCTTACGAGCAAATCCACCAGGGAAACGAAGCATCGGTGCAGTTCGACGACGTGTGCAGAAGCGCGCGCAACCTCTGCGCCGCGGGCTGCTCGACCCTCGTATACAACGACACCATCAAATGGCATGGCGACTTTCTGACTCGGAAATGGTCAGACCTGGTCGAGGGCGTGAAAGAGGCGTCCGACTTTGACAGCCCGGACGAGTTCCTGAGGGACTTTATCAAAGTCTGGAATGCGTACAACAAGGCCGTGAATTTCATCTCGGGCATCCTCACCTGCATCGTTCGTACCTCTCTTCCAAAAAATCCGCATCCATTCCGAGACGAGCAGGCTGACGTTGTGTGCCAAAACCAGGAACAGTCTGGGCTCACCAACGCCAAACACTCCTGTCTCAAGGTCTTCCTCGACACGGCCTGCCGATCGCCGGTCCGCGCCGGCGGCGACCCGGAGGAGACGACGGTCCTCGGCCTCATCGTCGCCGTCGGCTACGACCACATCTACCACGGCCGCGAGGAGGAGGGCGGCGACGACGCCGAAGCGCGGTCGAAACCGAGCCACGTCGAGATGCTGCTGAGCACCTGCTTCCGCGTCTTTGACGAGCTCTGCGAGACGCTGACAAACTCCAACGGGCGCCTGTTCCACGACGTCGTCGGGTCCGCGTACCTGGCCGCCGCGGGCCGCTTCTACGCGGCCGAGGCGCGCACCCTCGCGGCGGGGTCCTCGGCCGTCGAGTTCTGCGCGGCGGTGCAGCGGTGGCTGGACGAGGAGTCCGCGCGGTGCGGCTCGGTCCTGCCGGCGCACATGTACGGCGACGTCGAGGCCATGGTCGTCGACACGGTGCTGAGGCCGCACCTGGACGCGGTGCTCGACTACGACGTCGAGGGCGTCGCGGACCTGTTCGACAGCGAGCCCGTCCGTCAGCTGTCGACGATGCACCGCCTTGCCGCCCTGGTCGGGTCCGAGGACAAGGTGATTCCGGCGGTCTTCAAGAAGGCGGCCGAGAACAGGCCCGCGCGTGGAGGGTGCCCGTCTCACGAGGTTTGTTGCCAACGCCTCGCCTCGACTCGACTTGGCGACATGACGTGACTAACGATGTTGGGTTTGCAGTCCTAGAGAAGACGGCGGAAGCGTTTCGATTTCTCTGTTGTAGTGTTTTTTCACGGATCGGGGGCGCTGGGGAGTTGGACGCGAGATGCTGCTTTTTGCGTGACATTTCCGGGCTGTTTTCTTTTCTCATAACCGTCGGTCGAGGTCTTGAGTTATTTTGTATTCCACTCGTCATCGAGTAGGCGTTCGGATCGTCGAGTTCCGTATCACTGTAGGCTAAGCACATGTGGTGACATCTCAAGGGACCTGGATTAATTCGTTTTTTGACAAATGAAATAGGTGGTATAGCCAAAATTGTTCAAGGACGCCCGGCAAGAAACTTGTGCCATCGTACAACCACCTCCTCTCTCTCTTCGGGACTCGCTCTCCTAAAGTCGTTCATGCCCTGCCTCAACCTGATCAGCATCATCTCCGCCTTCAGCTTCGTCAGCCGGTGCTTCGACAACTCCTTCTCGATGCCCTTGAGAGGATACCCCGACAGACCGAATATCGCTATTGAAGAGGTTAGCTCCGTCGAGTGAAATCCCAGTGGAAAGATGCGCAAGTCTCACCAGCCCCAATGTTAAAAGTGAAACCTCTGTAACCCTGCCATACACCTTTGCCGAAACCCTTGAGGCCTTCCTTCTTTGCGCCTTTATACGGCCGGACGACGACGCCCCGGAAGGCTTCCCACGTGCCCAGCGCCGCCTCCTTTCCCGCCGTCCTCAGTCCGCTTCCGAGTCCCGTGATCTCGTCTCGTCGCCTGACCTCGTGCGCCGCCCAGCCGTACGACGGGAAGTTGTGGAACCCGTTGGCCACGTTGTAGAAGACGGCCACCGGCGCCTTCAACCCGGCCTTGGCCACGTCGACGCCGTAACGACCGGTCGCTCTCGTGACCTCCATCGCCCGGCCGCGTTGTCTCTTGTGATACGAGACCGCCGAAGCCTTCCTGCGTCCCTCTGGCGCGTCTTCCAATCCGGCAACGGCAGCCTGCGGGTCCGCGTTCTGGAGCGACTTGTTGGCCATCTTCAAAGCAATGGCGTTCATCTGTGCCGGCGTCATCGAGTCCTCGCGCAACACACACCTCAGCTCGCCGTCGTGGGTCTCGTCGGGTTCGCTGGGTTTGTCGGGCTGCCGATCGCTCGTCGTGTCCGTCCCCTCGCCAACCGACTTTTTCCTCTCGGGGGGTGGTGCTTCGTGGCTAGCCTTCTTCCGCGGCGGGACCTGGTTCTCTCGGTGGTCGTGGAGCCGCTTGACGTAATCCGACGTCGCCGTCCCGACAGCCGTGCCGAACCCCGAGACGGCGGCGACGAGACCGATGAGGGGGTGCTCGGCGCCTTCGTCCACGTACCAGTGCTTGTGCTTCAGCAACTTGACGTCGCGGGGCTTCAACAGCCCCTTGTCCGCCAAACACGCCACCGCCAGGTTGCTGAGATGCGCGCCGGTTTTCCTGTGCCGCCAGGTGGCCAGCAGCTCGGGACGCACGTCGCACCTCATCCCGTCGAGAACCAGGCGCTCCTGGATGTCCCTGGCCGTCTCGCCCGCGCCGTCTTCCTCGGCGATGCGCTCCGCCATCAGCTGCACGGAAACCCGCACCCGGGGCTCCAGCGCGAAGGCGATGCTCTCCGCCAGCGTCGCCGCCGTCATCTCCTTGAACGGCACCGGCGCGGGTCCCGCGCCGGCCCGGGCGATCATCTGGCCCCAGAAGGGCTGGTCTCCGAAAAAGGGGACCACCACCGTCGGACGCCCCGCCGCGATGCCGGCGGCCGAGGTCCCCGCGCCGCCGTGGTGGACGACGGCCGAAACCCGCTTGAAGAGCCAGTCGTGCGGGCAGTTTCCGATGAGGTGGATGTTGTCCGGGACGCTGTTGTCGCCGCCGCCGCCGCTGCCTACGCCGCCCCAGCCCTTGGACACGATGGCGCGGACGCCGGCGAGCTCGACGGCGTCCAAGATGAGTTGCGTCAGGGCCTTGGGGTCGTCGACGACGATGGAGCCGAAGCCGATGTAGACCGGGGGCGGGCCTGCTTCGAGGAAGGCGACGAGGTCTGCCGGCGGGGTGTACCCGTCTGCGAGGGCGAGGAACGAGAAGCCGGTGATGTTGATGTGCGAGTCCCAGTCGACGGGCTTGGGGATGAGCGATTCGGACCAGAGGAACGTGTACGGGACGCGCAGGCGCGGGAGGAGTTGGCAACCCCATAGAGGGCTGATGTAGTCCAGACCAAGCGTCTGGGTGCGGAACTTGTTGATCAGGTCGCCCAGTCTGAGAGCTTGTCAGTGTCTAGGCCGGTGGTGGGTGATCATAGGGTATCAAGGACAAACCCTTGCCAGGTGAGCAGTTCCATCATGATAAAGGACAGATAGTTGGCGACGCTGGTGTCGGCCTCGCCGTAGCTCATGGACGCGAGAGGATGGTGGAACGCTTGCGTCGGAGACCACGGCATCGTAAAGACCATGTGCAGCGGGATCCCCAGCTTCTCCGCGCAGTGGATGTGCGCCATGGACGGAGGATTCGCAATGATGGCGTCGGCGACGAAGAGGTCGTCCGTATTCCCGACCGTCGCGGCCGTCACTCGCTCGCCCATGCCGTCTCCGGCCTCGATGCAACTCCTCCACGCGCCGTCGATAATCTCGGCCATTTCCCTCCTCCTCTGGCCAATGTCGCCGGCCTTGACGCTCTCGCGGCTCGGCAGCAGACCCGGGTTCTTCACCATGTACGCCATGAGCGCCTCGGGGTCACCGCCGATGCTGAAGAACTCGACCCCGTTCGACTCGACAAAGTCCTTGAAGACGGGATGCGTACATATCCGGACGCGGTGTCCGTACGGCGGTTTCATGAGGAGCTGCGCAATCGGTATAAAGGGCTGGACGTCGCCGCGCGATCCGACAATGTGGATGGCCACGTTGAGCCGCGGGCTCTTCGTCGGCGGGTGGCTCCTCAGGTTCTCCAGGACGACGCTGCTCCGCCTGCGCTGGATCGCCTCCAGCAGCTCCTCCTCGTCGGCCGAGCTCGCCCCAAACGCGCCCTGGAAGTCCTGGAACCATCTCGCGAGCTTCTGCGGGTTGGCGTGGAACCGCACCTTGACCCGTCCGTCGTTGCCGACGTTCCCGGTCCCTGCTGTATCGGAACGCTCGCCGGCGAGGGCAATGTGGCCCAGTCCTGTTGACTTGACGCGACTGAGGGCCATGCTGGACCGTGTTGGAGCGCAGGTCCTCGGGGCCGGGACCTGGCGCTGCGGGATGAGGTCTGTAGTTAATGTCGTCTCGTCTTCCGGCTCGCTCCGATGAGAGTTTAGACCATGTGATGAGGTGAAGTTGGTCGTCTGGCTGTGAAATCTCACGCTGACTCGACGCCAATCACGTGCCGACGTTCTCGGATTTGTTGACCAAGCCGTTTCCGTCTCTCACTTTTCTCACCCCAACGTCATGGATGGGACCCTTCATCAGCCTTGGCGTAGATTGGAGATGAGATTTATCCGTACACGCAAAAAACCGACCCTGGACGGCGTAGAGTTGGTGCCGGTACTGGCTAGCTCGCTCGGTGGATATATGCTTGACTCGTAAATCGGACGTTGGCACGAATCTAGACCTCTCTCTCTCTCTTCAGATCAACACTACTTGACAGCGATCCTCCGCGTTCCATTCGTCGTTGGACTTGCTGTCATCCATGGCGCGGTATTGTAATCAAGAAAGCACACATATTGGGTGCCATCAATAAGCCAATGATGGACACAATGCCAGAGCATCTACCACCAAGTTCGCTGGGGGGACCGCACAATGGCATTGCCGAAACCCGCCGCCAAGCTCAGTCAGCTGGGTTCAAGCCTGGACTCGGTCTTTTTTTCTCATGGTTATCGGCGCCCGATAATACTGCGCGACTCCGGTCTGCTCCGAAACCCTCGAGAACAGCAGCTGTCGTGTGAGTAAGCCGTACCGACCGAGGTCCCGGGGTTAGTGTTATCATTGCCACGTTCATGACCGAGAGCAAAGCCGCTGGACCTCGGCCTCGGGGAATTCGGCGGGTGGGTATCTCGGGACCGCCGGACTGGAGATCCCCGCGAGTCCGGTGACGTAGACCACCGCTGCACCTGCGATGAAGCCCGAGATGTGGACCATCGGGCCTTTCGTCCAAGTAGCCATCGCAAACTCGGTGAACACATGGACCCTTTCAGTTTCAACGTTCATGTTGTGGTGCCGATTTGAGGTCCTGGGAATGCAAGACTGACTTGGACTAGCCCCGGAGTCTCTAGGGGTTCTCACTAGGGACATGGCACTTCCTCCAGAATAGTACACAGAGTTGATATATTGCTTTGCAGATAACTTTAGGGATGTCATTGCGAGGTACGTGGTCGCTTTCGATGGAGCCGATAGAGATAGCCTTTTTTTCCCCGGGCTTGGATCATGACCCGGATAGTCATAAGACGAAGTCTTTACTCAGACCCTTTTGTGCCCAGAAACCACCACCATATATTTTCAGTCATAATCCCCACAAGCAGTGAGAAATATTTCGATTCGACCGCCCTTGAAACTTTGACTACCCTGGCAGCTTTTGCAGGTCTCTCGCGGTCACGAAAAAAGACACCTCTATGGAAATAGACCAAAACTCCCACCTTGTTGGCGCTCGGGTATTGTATAAATGTAACTTTGACTCAGCTCAGCTCCTGCACACAATGACACAAATCCTGATTATGAACCCAACAAACCATCGACTCGTCGTCCGCCATGGCATCCAACTTGAAACGTCAACAAATCGACCTCCTGGATTTACCGGTTGAGATAGTTGAGAGGGTATTGTACTTCTCTTGTGTCAACCGCGGTGTCACCCGGGCACTCAGACTCAAGCTTGTCTGTCGTAAGTCTTGACACGTCTTGGCTTCAGTCTTTAGAGAAAGATGGATGTCCGTATTTATGACGTATGTTCCTTTCGCCAGATCGAAATCTCACAGTTTGACGAGTCTTTGTGTGCTGTTTCTCAGGACGTATAATGGCTAACTTTGAATGTTGCAACGACGTCAAGGCCTATTTCACCAGCTGTTTACCCCTATCCTCTATGCGACACATCTTTTAGACAACTTTGCCATGGCGGTGAACACGGATGGATACTTGGGGCGTTCTCATGCCAACTTGTATGTCAATAGGCCAAACATTCTGGAAGACATGCATGAATGGGAAGATCACGGCGCCAAAGACTTCTGCCGCTCCTACTTGACCTACAGAGTCAAGCGGGCAACGGAGCAAGACCGCGGGTATAACCAAATCAAACAGGTCGTCGACGATCTCCTCGAGGAGTTACGCGCCGACAGAGATTTCGTCATCGGCGAGGTGTGCATGATGGTTTCGACCAAAACCTGCTCATGGTACGCTTCGAATGACAAAGTCCTCGTAAACTTGGCATCTCATTTCGGCTGCAAAAGGCTCTTGCGGTCTCTCCTCGATGACGGCTCCCGTGACAACTGCTTCGCCGGTTGTCTGGCCGAGCCGCGGGCATTGGCACTCATGGCTGGTCACTTTGATGTGGTTAAGCTGCTCGACCGTTACCCGGAGCGAAAAAAATGTTACGATTCCTGGTAAGTTTTGTAACCCCATAAGCCACGCAAGGGAGGGCCGCGGATATCTTACGCAACGCCATTAGCTTGCTGCCGGTTGCTTCCATTTGGGTTCTCTTTTGATTAAGCTGAATAAAGCTGCAGAAGTTGGGACGGCCTGTACGATGTGGCAGCAAAGTCCAGGGACGTTGCGGTTGCGAGGCGGATTCTTGAATACTACACCAAAAACCCCTTTGTACGCCCCTTCTACCGGGGCCAACTCTCCAACAGCTGGGAAGTACATCAGCTGATCCGCACTGACCAGAAACAGTGCCGCGGCATCCCGCCGCGCGTCAAGATATGCAGCAACACAAGCGACAAGTCGGCGCTCGAGCGCTTCTGCTGGCTGGGCAGCCTCGACATGGCGCGGCACCTCCTCGACGACGCGGGCGTCGTCCTCGGGGACGAATCCAGGGCCCTCGGCGCCGCCGCGCGGGCCGGCCACGAGGAGGTCGTGGACCTGCTGCTGCGGCGGGGGGCCGATCCCAACGGCGAGGGGCTCATGCGCGGGGTCCCGATGCTGGCGGCCGTTTCGGGCGGGAGCCTGGCCATTGTAAAGAAGCTTGCCGGGCGCGGTGCCGTGCTGTCGACGCACACCGACGAAGCTGTGGAACTGGCCATTTCACTCGAGCACACGGCCATGGTGGTGTACCTGCTCGAGACCTCTGGGCAGCTGCGCTTCGATAAGTTTAGCAAGTTTTACTTTCACGCCGAGGCAAAGGGTCTGGAAAGTATGCAATCGCTTCTGGTGGATCTGTTGGGGATGACGATCAGTACTGGGTCAGGCCTCACATTCTTCCGAGTAGGTTGGTAGTGTTTGCCATGAACTGGTTAGATGTCGTGATAGCTTCATGCCTATGGGCTGCTATCCCAGGTCACGTGGCTCGCTCATATAAGACACTTCTTACATGAGACACGCCTACAAACCCATATATCAGACGATACTGCTCTGCAGATAGCTTTCAACACAAACAAGCCTTTACCTACCCATCTCCATAGGCCTAACGGTACAGTTCGCGACATTAGAAGAACCTCGTGTATATCTATCCGGGTACCTTGGTCATTATTCCCATTCGTTTTCTACCATGACTGAACTACGTGAACACATTAAGCAGACAACTGCTCCCCACCCTTCTTAGAGGTAAAAGTAGCAAAACGGTCCGGACAGCGTGTCCATGACGTCCTTGATCTGGACATCGTCGCCGGCGTATCCCATGTCGATGACGTCGGTGAGCTCGGTCTTGACAGAGGCCGGGCTGTTGGCCCACGTGATGTGGCCGTAGTCGCCGCCATTGAGTTCTTGGTGGCGGTTACCGGGGTCGATGGATTGCCTTTGAGGTGTTAAGAGGGTGCATATAGAGGCGTTATTAAGCTCTTTGAGACTTACCAGAGGGTCCACATGCGATCCATCATGCCGTGATGAGCCCAGAAAGCCGGGTCGCCGGGCGAGGTGAAGAGATCACCACCAGGGTCACCGCTGTATAATGTCAGAAAGGGCTCACGACCATGGTATTCGTTGAAGAAACGTACCTGATGGTGTAATGAATGCCGCCGTGAGGACCAATTTCCACAGTGTAGGGGACTCCCTCACTGAGAAGTCGGTACTCTGAGATGTTGGGTTTCTGGAGCAGGTCTTTTTTCCATGTCAGCATCTCTTCAAGTCGCATGAAGTCGAGGTAAACTCACCCCACACGGTGGTGTAGTTGGCGTATCTGGTGTTCATGGCCGCGCCAACATCACGCTTCAGTGCGCGGGGGTTGTATCCGAGACCGCCGTCTGGCCCTGCAGCAGTGCCCTCAAGCCCGCCGACGGGACCGAGGTTGACGGTCATGTTTACGAACGGGCCGGTGGTGACATACCCACCGCCGACGCCAGCGGGAAGCTGAATGGGAGACCCGCCGATGCCGTCGGGTGGCGTGATGACGGGGCCATCGTGGACCAGGTAGTCGCCGTTTCCACCCAGGCTGTAGGGGTCGCCGTTGAAGAGGGGTGACTTTTCCGGAGCGGACGCGTACTTGGGCCAGTCCCAGTACTTTTTTTGAACGTCAGCAATGCAAAGGCCTTTGAAGGAGACGAGTCGAGGAGGGAGACTGGACGTCACTTACGGGCTGGTATCCAGTGTAGCCACACTCTTGACGAAGAGCCGTCTCGTATAAGTGCACGAACCACCGGTGCCACGGCATGAAGTTGCCCGTGTAATGAATCTCCAACGTCTTCTGGATATGGATGACCACGAAGTCGTCAAACTACGCAAAGCAAAAGGGGGTCACTGTTAATCTCGGATCGGTCCGGAAAGGGGTAGCGATTCAGGGCCGAGGGAGGGGGACCTTACGCGCGACCGTGCGCCGGACGACACGTTTGCCGGCGTCCGCGGAGGCAACGCCTGGAGACACTTGACGGCGTCGACGTACGCCAGCCTGTCGGCCTCGGACAGAGAACCGCTGCAAGCCGTTTGGGTTAGTTGCCATTCGCGTTGAGCAGCACTTTGGACTCACTATTCCCTGCGGAACGCGACCTTCTTGGACGTGCAGGACGCCGTCTTGCCCTGCTTGGCCAGTTGCGCCTCGCGCTCGTCCAGCGACCTCAGCACGTCGGCCGTGATGCTCTCGGTGAGGTTCTTGAAGCGGGCCTCGTCGGCGGCAAGGTCGTCACGGACCCGTAGTGCGGGAAGGGCCAGGGCCGCAGAGGCCAACGCGGCCGAGGAGACGATGGAGCTGATCCTCATGGTCGCTTGGGTTCGGGAGAAGCTCGGGCAGCCGCGCTACTCACTTCGAAACAGGACAAGATTGGCGAAAAGGCGTGGTGAATTATTGGTGCCCGGGATTGACAGACGCCCCCGCCCCCTGTGTTCGTGTTCAAGACCGAAGGCGAGTCAGCTTGATGGGAGGGAAAAGGGGGAGGGAGGAGCTTAACGAAATGGCGATGGAGGAAACATAATAAACCTGCGGGAGGCATAGACCAGTGCGGATCGTTATGCCGGCAGATGGACCAGTGTGCTTCCTCGCGTCAGCAGGAATCTCCCATGCCCTGTCGAAATATTGGTTCTAGAGCTGTTCTGGGTAAAGATTCTATGCATGGCTGCGGCGTTGTTGCGGTAAACTGCAGATGGTGGAGCATCCTTCAGGTGGCAGATTCGGCAGCAGATTCTTCAGCAGTTGGAAACCAACCAGATATTCACAATGTGAATGTTGGTTCCTACACCCTGGTACAGGAACGGGGCCTGCTCTGCGTAGAGACCGGGCAACTATCGCAAAGGGGAAGCTCGGCACCGCTCCGACTCGTGTCATCATACTTTGAAGCCGCGCGATACGCAGTACTGTTTATTGTACAGCTCAACAGGCCGGTAAATCGTAACATGATTTGATAACGGATCCAAGTAGTGGATACGTCTATTCAAGAATGGGCGAATCGGGTCGTTGCGACTCGCTGAAATGAGGCTATGTTGGCGCCGGTGGGTACGAGCCGACGACAACCCATGGCGTTATCCCAGCCGCGGGCAGCGATTTGAAGTAATACTGGACGTTGGTAGTTGATTGCGAAGTTGCGAGAAGGTCGTTCGGCTTTGTTTCCCCGGACGTGCCCCTGCAGGGCAGGATACGATTAGGCACGATGGATGAATATAGACCCACCGGAACGGGTAAATACTTTGTGATATCGCTCATGAAAAGTGGAAATCTTTGTTGGTATTTTCGTGACTTGACTCGAGCAGCTCGTGGGTAAGTTGAGCTCTGCGAAGAGAGTCTTGTGCAGATTTGACTTCAAGACTGTATCTTTAAGCTTATTCAAGTCGCATCTGCGTTGGCGTTCCTTTGCCTAGCTTCTTCAAGAACCAGGATACCAACAAAAGGTAGTCATACTTGACAAAGTTGCGTCGTCTCAGTGCTGATCTGTCGTAAACCCGTGCATTGAGCAGTACCGAGACGGAATGCAGCTCTCTACGATTAAACGTCAAGTGAGGGTCCGCCCACATGCCGCATCGCCACTGGTGGAAACTGCCGAGAAGCTGGAGCCCCAATTTCAGGGCTTCGTGATTAGTCCTTCTGCGTCTGCCTCTCGTCGTCGTTGCTGTCATCTCCTCGGACCTCTGGCGAGTCATCCCACGGGCACACGGGCGCACCCTCTGTGGGACCGAAATCTCTGCCTCGGCGCCATGATGACGAGCCAACGCTGCAGAGGCTCTTTGGCGGGTGGTTCCCTCGGCACCGGGAACATGGTAATAGGGGCATACTACTTGTACATCTTGGACGCCGATGAGATAAAGTAACAGGCATCGCTCAGCGCGAGTCCCGCTGCAGATCCCAACCTTCCTGCGTGTGTCTCCGTGTCACAAGGTCCATCCCGCTTCGCAACGACCAGCCCGTCAGCATGGACGAGCCTCCAGAACCGCCGCCAGATGTCGACAGAGGGCCCCAGATCTTGGCGATATGCGGCAGCTTGGTGGGTGTCTCGGTCGTCATCGTCGCCTTGAGAATATGGGTGCGGGCGAGAATTGTGCGATTGGTGAGCTGGGACGACTACTGCATGGTAGCAGCGACGGTAGGATGTTCCGTCGAGGGCATGTGCGGTGATGATGGGCTTCTTCTGACCGGACCATGTGGTAGGCTGTCATGTTTGCCGAAATGATGGTCATCATTCCAGAGGTCGATGCTGGTGCAGGCCGCCATGTGCAATACATTGAACCGAAAGAAAACGTCGTTACCGGCCTTCATCTCAACTTTGTCACGCAACCGCTGTGCCTCGTCGGACTGTGTCTCGCCAAAGTCAGCGTCGGGCTGTTCCTCTTGAGGTTGACCCCTTCGGTCCGGTTCCGGTATTTCATCACGGCCGTCATTAGGCTTGTAATTACCCACCCCATGGGTACCCACGGGTTACCCAGATGATGGGTTGGGTAAAAGCTTTACCTATAGGTCTGACCTAAATGGTCTATAAAGCTATAGGTACCTAAAGCATTACCTATAGGTATCTATAAGTACCTAGCAAAATAGTATTCTAGGTAATAGGTAATTATAGATACCTAAATAAAGTACTAAAGGAAAAATAAATAATGAAATATAAATGATTTATTTTTTAATAATAATAATTAGTAAAGATTATTAAATAAGTTATAGTTATTATTTATAGTAATTATTTATAGTAATTAATACTAGAAGTAATTCCTAGTTTCTATAAAACTAACTATTACTAATAGTACTTATTCTTCCCTATTACTTAGTTCTTCCTTTTCTATATTAGTTTTTTTTAGTTATATATTAATTTTTTATTATTTAGCTTATATTTTTTTCTGCTATTATAGAAGTATACTTTAGTAATAATGAAATTTAAACTAGTCTATATTATAATTAAGTAAAAGTAAATATAGAATAACTAGGCTAACTAGTATATAGTAGAAAAAGTTAAAGTTTAGGCTACTAGTAGTATATAGGAATTAGTAGGTAAAAATAATATCCTTCTATATAATAGTAATTCGTTCTATATATATAATTACTAAGTTAGTTACTAGATAAAAATAAGTAAAATAGAAAATAGTAAATATTTAGTAATATTACTTATATTTAAATATTTTAGTTAAATACT
>RYZW01000060.1:2752-233282 GCA_004367215.1 Colletotrichum trifolii | reverse complement strand
CCTGTGGAGACGGCGCCGCGGCTAAGAGTTCTTCCGGCGAAAACTCTGCTGCTTGAACGCGTTATTCCTGATAATAACTACTTATAGTAGGTTTGTGTATAGATAGATTAGCGGGAGAAGTAGCTAGACTAGCTATAGTAGTAGTATAGTAGGGGCGATTTAGTATATCTAGCCTAGCCTAACCCCAAAATTAACCCTAATATAAACCCCGAAAACTAAATACTAATCTTAGTAGTAATATATAGATAAATATTACTAAATAGTTAAACTCTATTAAATAGTTAAAATTTTCAACACTTACTAACAGATAAACATTAAAACCTATCACTGCTTATAAAGCTTAGTAGTAATCAAATGTTACTGCTCTGAGGGTTCCAACTATCAATTATAGGCAACTGTTGCTAAGCAGTTAGCGCACATTTTACGGTTAAACGTAGCTGACTGTCAATTGACCCTCATTTGACAGTCAGAAATCAGCCCCCCCCACTATTACGGAACCATTGCAGGACGGGGACGGAAAAAAAACCGATAGCCTTCCCGACAGGTTCCAGGCTGGGCGGGCGTTCGGCGGGCGCCAGCGGGGAATTTCGGGCCAAAACCGCGCGAGGAAGGACCACGGCCGCCGCAAACGGAAGCCTCGGGTGCGCCGTGGTTTCCCTGCCAAGAGGACGGGACTTTGAAGGAACGAGACGGAAAACAAAAGAGTCCCCACCACGTACACCGTCAGAATGAGTAAGGGACTGGGGAGAGTTGCTGTACTGCGAGTAC
The DNA here is from genome assembly GCA_004367215.1 of Colletotrichum trifolii. Classification (NCBI taxonomy): domain Eukaryota; kingdom Fungi; phylum Ascomycota; class Sordariomycetes; order Glomerellales; family Glomerellaceae; genus Colletotrichum; species Colletotrichum trifolii. The sequence goes on along the minus strand of RYZW01000060.1, from coordinate 232,514 downwards.
TGTGAGTGTGCCTTTCTTTGGACGATGCCACCTCGTGGAAAGGCAATCGCCAGCAAAAGCCAAGGCAGGTGGTTTCGATGGGTAGCACTTGCTCAAACGTCGATTATTCGTCGATTTGTAGCCCCACTCTGCGATACGCATAGCAGGTACGGAGTACGGATACGCCGTACACCAAGAACTTCACTGCCTTCCTTACCATTGCTGTTACGACAAACATTGACTCTGCCCGACCCAGTACCACACCGTCTACGATTACCTGCTTGTAGTGCAAAGTGTATAGTAGTCAGTGCACTTACATCGTCTTATACGAATCATGCAGACCATAGAACCCGTAACAACCACGCATGGCTTCTGTCTCCCCCCCACCATCGCGCACAAGGTTACGTGTTGAAGAAAGGGCAGAAGTTCCACCGCATCTACGAAGTGCTCTGTACGATTACCTGAGACGGTGGGGTTGAGCATGGAAGTGTGGATGATAGAAGTAGACGCCGCCCTTCAAGGCGTGGAGAAGTACACATTCCAGCACGTTCGACATGTCACTGTCTCTCTCCAGAACAACCCACCTCCAGTCGTGGGCCACTACCACCATCGTGAGCCGGGCTCGAATTCCCAAACGTACAACAGCGGCAAAAGTCATGGCTAAAGAATCATTGCCGTCCAGTCGCGTGGGCCAGCAGAAGCAAGGCAAGATGGACTGACCGGTGGCTTGAAAATGGAATGGGAAACCAAAGTCTTTGTGCTGAATCGGCATGCAGGCCCAGGCCAGTCCACTACTGTACCTGCACTTGTGCATCCGCATCAAATCAAATTTGGACGTGCAACATCGCGTCGAATCAGAGCTCACTTGTAAGCCAAAGAGCAGCAGTGCGAAGTAGCATCATACCGCCTGCTGACGGAGGAGGTGTTTCGCAGCACCCTTCATGCAGGCGTCCGTCTGCGAGAACCGTCTCAAAGAGGATATTTAGGAGCTGCATGACGGAGGACGTTCTTCACCCCTTGTCTGCCCGCCGTCCCGCTTGACGATGCAGCAAAATGTTCTTCTCCGCCTCGCATTTTCGGTGCAACCAATCGATGCCCCAGATGCAGACTCTGGAGGCAGCCGATCCCAGCCGAGCTTCACCCAGCCAGTCATCATTGCTAGCACGAATGCTCGCCCCAGAATACAGAATCCAGAATTCAGAATCCAGAATCCACAGCAAGACGCAGCTGCCCAACCACTGCCAACGGACCACGTGCGGACCTCAGGTCACTACATACGTACACACATTTGACCAGGACAGGATAGGTAGTCACCGTCATGGACCCACGGACACTGCTTCGAACCGTCCAGCCAACGTTTGTCCGAACATCCGCTGCACGGTGGCACCACACCCACCTCGTCACCGTCGGCGTCAAGAAAGCGAGAGATTGCGGAGCCTACTCGTCTGGGCGCGGCGACGACAATCAAAATGGCGCCATTTCCTCTTTCCCACGAATCGAAGCTCGGCATTGGCGGCTTGGTCCCTCGTCGCAGCCTCCCGCCAGCCGACGAGCCTGACAATAGCCGCCCGTAATTGTCTCGTTCAGTTGGCATTTGATACCAAGCCTGCGTGTCCCTGCCCCTTCGCGGTAATCCGTCCCGTTTCATGGCTGATAATCTGACCTGCAACCACTCATCACCATCGTCGAGACCAGGGGTTCAGGGCGTCACCTCTGCTCACTGGCACAGCTACACGGCACCGCAAGTGTCGGAGGGAGCCCAGGTGAGGCCGAGCAAGCACTGGGCAAGCGGAAAAGCATTCCGTCAAATCGGCCGAAGACGGGCATTGGACATTCTACTAGGTACTTTCCCATGATGCATGGCAAGCCCAGCTTGGCCCGGCCCAACTCAGCCCGTCTTCGTCCTGGTCGATACACAGTAATTACACAGCGGCTGCAATCAAATGCCTCAGATGCGCAAAAGCTCTCTGACAAGTCTGTGGTTGATTAACCAAAGTATGCGATATCACATGGGTTTTAAGGCTTGGGAGTACGCGCACACTTGATACTGCGCAAGGCAATTAAGGGCAGGCTGATCCCTGGAATAATTACCGCAAGTAAGGATACAAACCGAATTCCCTCTCGACGTGTACACATACACGAACATTCATTTACGCTGGACCCTCGGTCCTCTCGGCGGGCCGTCCGTCCATCCATCGCGAGGGAGATTCAGGAACAGGGCTCGAAGGCATCTGTCCTTAGCCATTAATAGTTGGACTCGGCAAGTCGCTGCTGATCCCCCATGGCATTATGATTGATTTGCGACCGACACCGCGATAACGCTCAATAATGCCTCTACCGCGGCCACTCGTTGGCCGTCGCGAACCCCCTTCATGAGCCAACGTCGATATTGCTCGCACCACTGGCCTGCCGCATCAGTTGACTCGAGTCCTTTGTTGGTCGCGCTTTTCACCCGAGAACTGATCTTCGTTGTGATCCCGGGTCACCACATGTTCAAGTGTGCATTCCGCTCAGGGTCCCCATGGTTGTTGGCCGGACGGAACCGGCATCGCTTTCCTCCATCCATACAGCTACCCGCCCATCCATCCTAAACCCCTCTCCATAGTACTCCAAATGGTAGTTTACGTGAGCCCCAGGCGATCGGGAATAGGGGCTGTACAAGGGGCTTGGACTGGTTGAGGCGGGCGTACGATATTTCCCCTTCAGAAATGGAAATCGCCGTGCCGTGGACAGGCAATGCAGGTAGACAATCATGTGTAAATAGGCAGCACTGTTGTGTCTTAGGCAGCTTTGCTGTTTCGGGTGGTCTATTTCGAAAGCAAAAGTGCGGGTTCGCTATTGTTTCGAGCCGCTGGACGTATCCCTCTCCCACCCACGACGTCCACAGACCTACGCACACTTCCAGGAGGGACTGGTAAAATGCCTGGTGAATGCAACGCTCGTGATTGTCCACGGGTGACCATAATCCGTCTGTCTGGATAGTTTGAACTGCCACTTTTCCTCTGGCCCGGTGCCTTCTACGATTTGCCGACGGGCATGACAATGATACAGACCCCATCACCCATAGACATTAGAGGTAAATGCGACATGAACTGCACGTCCTCACTGCTTGGGATGTATGGGAGCCATGGCAGCGTCACGTTTTGGGCATTGTAACGTTGAAAGCCCCTGAACAACCCTCTATCCACAATGCTCTCAATACGCCAGACGTGTAAACGCACCTGCCAATGACGAACGACGAACCCTCTAATGGTACCGCACGCCTTGGTCCCCTGGTGCATTGCCCACATCCCCATTCATCCACATCCATCGCGTCCCGGCCCAACGGAGTAACCGCACCCCCCTCCCTGCGTGTTTTCCTCGATCCCACCCTACCTACTTGTACTACAAGTACGGACTAACAGCAAGTGGAGGAGGCTGTACCTCTGACTTGATGTGGTACAGATACAGACCCACTCTTTATTGTCAAAAAGCCCTCTGGTTGGCCCAGAGGCCACAGTCTGAGAGCTAATTCGGCGCGGCTTCGTTTCAATCTTGAAAGCGGAGCCCAGCAGGCACAGTGACGGGATGGAGGGAGTACTGCGTAAAGCAGCAACGTCCATTCGCAGAGGGGAGGGGAGGGAAGAGATCAATGGGGATGATGGCATGGCTGGGGTTGGCTGCGGTGTTATGTCATTGCTCTCACTCCTCCTTGACACACGCCACAGAGTTGGGTTAGGAGGGGGAGGCGTTTATTGAGACGCAACCCAGGGCGGCCCAAGGGCGGCCCCAGTGTGTTGATAGCAGGGTAGACTCTACGTACCATTTACGTAGACGGTGGAGATGGGCACTGCGGTCCCTCATGCTTTCCCTTTCAAGCCGAGCCCCCCACTGTAAATGAGCCTTTCACACGTCAAGGCCATTCATACCATGGGCCAAGGCACCTTGCGGGAGGAAGGTTGCACTTGATTACATCGTCGTCGTACTCTCTGAAGGCGAGCTCTCCCAGATATAAGTTTCGCCCATTTCCCCTCTGTTCACATCTCCACCACCATCACATCTCTCTATCACTCCATCACTCCATTCCGATTCAGCCCTTATTCAAAAAACCTATCATACGTACACCTCGACGATCAGTCTACCTGGCACCCATCACCACTACTACTACCAAACAATCCTCTACACCTCTTTACACATCCATCATGTCGTCGACAACACAAAATAAGAAGGCCGTCCACTTCGGTGCCGGTAATATCGGCCGTGGCTTTGTCGCTTGCTTCCTTCACAACTCTGGGTACGAAGTTGTCTTCGCCGATGTCGCCGACGCCCTCATTAACAAGCTCAACGAAACCCCATCATACCGCGTGATAGAGGTCGGCGCTGAGGGCACAAACGAGAACGTCATCACAAACTATCGCGCCATCAACTCGAAAACTCACGAGGCTGAGCTTATCGACGAGATTGCCACCGCTGACGTCGTCACGTGCTCGGTCGGCCCGAACATCCTGAAGTTCATCGCTCCAGTCATTGCCAAGGGTATCGACAAGCGATCCAGCGATCTGGCTCCCATTTCCGTCATCGCCTGTGAAAACGCCATTGGCGCTACCGATACTCTGGCTGAGCACATCAAGGATCCCCGCAACACCGCTCCCCACCGTCTGAGCGATTACAGTGATCGTGCTCGTTTCGCCAACTCGGCTATTGACCGCATCGTTCCTGCGCAGGACCCCAATGCCGGCCTCGACGTTACCTTGGAGAAGTTCTACGAATGGGTCGTTGAGCGCACACCCTTTGACCAGATCCCTAGCATTGAGGGCATTAACTGGGTTGACGAGCTCGCTCCTTTCATCGAGCGCAAGCTCTACACTGTCAACACCGGTCACGCTACTGCTGCCTACCACGGATACAACCGTAGTAAGCGCACAGTTTACGACGCCCTGCAGGACAAGGCTATCATGGCCGAAGTCCGCAAGGCTCTCGAGGAGACTAGCAATTTGATCATTGCCAAGCATGGCATTGACGAGAAGGCTCAACGCGACTATGCTGCCAAAATCATTCGCCGCATCGGCAACCCCCATCTCGAGGACGCTGTCGAGCGCGTTGGTCGTGCACCGCTTCGCAAGCTCAGCCGCAAGGAACGTTTCGTGGGTCCTGCGTCGGAGCTTGCTGAGAAGGGGCAAGATTGTTCCGCCCTCCTCCGCGCCGCGGAAATGGCTTTCCGTTTCCAGGAAGTGGACGGTGATGACGAGAGCAAAGAGTTGGCTCAGATCATGTTGGAAAACGGTCCCGAGGATGTTGTAACGAAAATATGCGGCATTCAAACTTCGGAGAAGATTCACCCGATGCTGGTGGAGGTTGTTCGTAAGGTCCAGGCTGACAGCGAGGAATGACTCTCGAGTCGCCTCTAAGCATCGTCATGACTTACGCAGTTTGTATGCCAGCGGGGGCCTTCCGGTTAGAACGCCCAAACATTGATGCAGGCTAGCCCTGATTTTATTTTCCTTTTTTTTTCACAACAGGATGCCTGTCGCATGAACCTATTGGACGAGCAAGAGATTCTGGATTGCTCTCTCTCGAAGGTGAAGAGCAGTAGCATTTTTTGGACGGCGGAAATAGTTATTTACCCGCGCTATACCCCTTTGGTTAATAAAATACTTTACCATAGCCATACACGGCGGACAACTCATTGGTTTTCGATATTGTGTTATATAGAAAAGTGCATAGACTCATGAAACAGCTTATGGTTACTGGCCTGGTTCGACGTACTGTAAATCCAGAAAAGCTAGCCCTGGTTGCTTTTTTTAATAGCCTCGACGGCCTTAGTGGCCCTGGTAGCCATGGGAGCCAGCCCCGTGGCCCTGATAGCCTTGGTGGTCTTGGTGTTGCATCACTGCTGGAAGAGTACATCAATCGTGGGCGTTAATCGTGGAGGTTGTGACTCTGTTAACAAAACAGTATAGCGCGGATGCAAAACGACTTGCACCGTCCAAATAACTGTTACCAAAGAGCAAGGGCATAACATCTCGAATTGAATACTTCAAGTCCCCGTGGCTGAGCCCAGCCCACCCCCAGACATGCGCAGACGTCTCCTGTCATCCCAACATCAACCTCCGACAATCTCACTTTGGGGAGGGGGGGCTCGACAGAGATGATAGTGAAGGTTGTTGCAGCAGTATTGTATCCAACCACTGGTAGTGTTGCATGTACTGCTGTAGAAAGACTCTGCTATGAAGTTGCTGCCCAGGAAAGTTGGTCGTCAAGATGCAGAATCTCAACCTGATATCGTACGGGAATCTGATGGATACAGCTGGATTGGCTCTCTTGAACGAGGCCATGGAGAGTGGAGTGGTTCGATGCAAGGACCGAGGTCAGTTTTGTGCATAGGAAGAAACCATCAAACTCTCTGATATAGTCTCTCAGTACTTAGCCAAAAGTGATTCCGTTTGGACGGGCAAACACAAGCCTGCTCCTCTCTGACAGAAGGTTGAGGGCTTTGCGGTTTGCGTTGGGGCTGGCCTTGGTTCGTTCCGGCACCTAGTTGAACAGCGAATCGGCTACAGACTTCAGCTTGACATCAACTGACGGGCTTGAACCGAGCAAACGGTCTTTAGTCACAAGTACGAAAACGGTAGATGCGTCTGAATCATGGCAGATTCGAGTTTCGACTTGCGAAATATGGAATCTCGGCATTTCGGACTCTCCTTTGTCAGGTTTGTCTGTGCTAGGCCTCTGAAGTGAGGGACGGTTGTGAAATCCACGGCATGCTGTGGAGTGACCAGTCTTCCGACAACACGCTTAGAGGTGGCGCATCACGGTGGGTTCCCCCCCCCGGGCTTCCGTTGTCTCTCGGCTCGAAACCAGGGGTTGTCTTTGCTGTAGCTTCCCGCTTGAGAGTCACCGCGACGCTGGCATTATAGTGGTTCGTGATGAGATGTGTCTTCCTGGTAGAAGACCAAAGCACGCGGGGCGCATTCATTGCGAGACGAAATGACCAAGAGGCAACGTGAGACAGACGTATGATGCCTTTCTGCAGATTAGAAGTCAAGAGCCACAACAAACAGGAGTGGATAGTGCTGATGGAAAGGAAGATGAGCCAGGTGAGTGGATTCGGCAGCGGTGAGCGAGCAGCGGTACGTAGTTTTAAGCTCTGCCCAGTGCCGACCAACCCCGCCCAAGCCGGGAGCTTCACCTCGGATTTTCTTCAAGCGCAGCGCAGGCGCAGGCGCCACAGGGCAGCTCCCAGGCCGGCAAGTAAAGCTGGGAAGCACATGAAACATTTGCCATCGTCCAAAGCCCTTGTCGCCATGCCTGACAGATAGCTATAGCCTATCCGTACCTTGGGAACCTACCAAGTACTACTAAGAAAGACACTGGCCTACCTTGGGTACCTACCAAGTAAAAAGATGCTGGCTGGCCTACCTAAGGTAATGTTGCTTACGTAGACACGATTGATGGATCGGCAAGATGGTACTCTTTCCTTTCCACCCCTCGTTAGTATCGTCATCAGTCCCAGGGATACTGCAATCGAGCCATTGAAGTAATGAATACTTGTCCATGTCCATCTAATTCCCAGGGAGTCCAGCCCGTGAAATAGTCAATCAAAAGCACAATGTCCGCACTGACGCCCAATCCAACATCCGCATCCACACCCGCGCCATCGCGCATCGCTCCATACTACACGACACACCGACACCGCCTTTCGCAACTCGACCTGCCACCTGGCTCCTCGACGGGCCTGACTCTCACCCATACTCTTTCTCTCTCTCTCTCTTCCTCCAGCGTGTCTCACCCCCACCTTGGTCCGACAAAATTCCCCGACCGACGCGACGAGGCTGCAATTGTCCAAGACATCCGCCAATATTTGGCCAACGGAGTCGAATCGATAGCAGCCTTGCAGATTTTGCCCACCTGCCTCAACTCATCCCCAGTTAGGATTGCTGCCCATCACGGCCAGGTTGCTGCGACACTGAAACCAACACTACCACCACCAACAGCAGGCGGACGAAGCCCCGAAGCACAATCTCCCCAACAAATCAACAAGCCACTCACCGACTTTGCCGTGTTCCCCTTTTTGCCTTGTTTGCGATACTGCACCATCAGTTCTCCAGCTACTCGCCATTTCTTTTTTAATTCCTTTTTGCTGCTGGCCAATGGTCCCTTGAGAGCTTCCTCTCCACACCACAATGAGCCAAATTTTGACCTCTCGGCAAGCAGAGGAGCTGTACGACCACCCTGCATGGCCAAAACTTGAAACATCGACATGCTTACTATTGCAATAGGCACAAGGCTATTATTGCATACCTCTCATCGAGCAACCTGCCAAATGCCGCTGCCGCTCTTCGCGAAGAGCTCCATATTGGTGACTCCTTTGATGCTGCTACTTCCAAAAAATATGAGGGTCTGCTGGAGAAGAAGTGGACCAGTGTCGTGAGGTTGCAGAAAAAGGCGCGCTGCCCCCCCCCCCCCCCCCCCCNNCCCCCCCCCCCCCCCCCTCGCGTCCACACGACCACGACTGACCTCGGCCAGATAATGGAACTCGAGTCTCGAACCGCCTCTCTGCAATCAGAACTGGACAACGCGACACCGACCTCCCTCTCGCGCCGAAACCAGGACCCCATTAGCTGGCTGCCTCGCTCACCAGCCCGACACACGCTCCAATCCCACCGAGACCCCATCACCTGCGTCGCCTTCCACCCCGTCTTCTCGTCTCTAGCATCAGGTTCCGAAGACTACACCATTAAGATTTGGGACTGGGAGCTGGGCGAGCTGGAGAGGACCATCAAAGGCCACACCAAGGCTGTGTTGGACGTCGACTTTGGAGGACCACGAGGCGCCACGCTGTTGGCTTCCTGCTCGAGCGACCTCACCATTAAGCTCTGGGATCCTTCAGACGAGTACAAAAATATCCGGACGTTGCCTGGTCACGACCACAGCGTCAGTGCGGTCAGATTCATTCCTTCGGGGGCCGCAGGGGCACCGGGCTCGGGTAACCTTCTCGTTTCGGCCAGTCGCGACAAGACGCTGCGCATTTGGGACGTGTCGACGGGTTATTGCGTCAAGACACTCCGTGGCCATGCGGACTGGGTTCGCGACGTGTGTCCGTCGCCGGATGGGCGCTTCCTGCTGTCGGCCGGGAACGACCAAACAGGACGACTATGGGATATTAGCGCCGCGAATCCAGAGGTCAAGCTGATGCTCGTAGGCCACGAGCACGTCGTGGAGTGTTGCACACTCGCGCCGGCCACCGCCTACCCTCACCTGGCAACTCTCGCAGGTCTGAAGAAGCCGCCAGCGGCGACGAACGCGGCAGAGTTCATGGCGACGGGCAGCCGCGACAAGGCCATTCGGCTGTGGGACGCCCGAGGCAATTGCATCAAGACGCTCACCGGCCACGACAACTGGGTGCGAGCTCTCGTTTTCCACCCAGGCGGCAAATATCTGCTCAGTGTATCGGACGACAAGACATTACGATGCTGGGATCTTGCGCAAGAGGGCAAATGCGTCAAGGTGCTTGACGACGTACACGGCCATTTCGTTTCATGCCTGCGCTGGGCACCAGGCATCAATCGCGAAGCGGCACCCAACGGCGATACCCAAAACGGAGCCAACGGGACTCCGAGCAAGGCGGTCGCGAAACCTCAAGACGTGCAGATCCGGTGTGTCATTGCGACGGGCAGCGTCGACCTGAACGTGCGGATCTTTGCCAACTGAGCGTCGAAAGACTTCCACGATGGCGAGCATAGAAGCTGAGAAGGCAACCCGCGTCGTACGCGGTGAAGCGGTTGCCAAAATGTCGTTGCTCCAACGACAACTCCATACACGGCGTAACGATTCACGAGGCTATGGGCAAGAAGACAGGCGTCAAGGGGTTCAATGTAGGGCGTACCTGCCAGCGATCAAATGATGCCCTCGCTAATGATACTTTCAGGGGAGCTGGTAAAAAATCGAATAGATACGCGCAGCGCGTCCTCGCTGGGCTTTCAGTCATGCATGTGTTCGAGCATCTATGACGCATTGTTGGTGACGGCGCCGAGACAGACTTTCGGCGACAGATCGGTGTACATTGGACTGGCAAAACTGCAGTTGACCCTCGTCAGGTTCCTAGGGCTGGCGAGTCGTCTGCCCGTCTGCAACAGTATATTCGAGAAGAAGAAGCGGTGATTTGATGCACCACAGGGCGAGAGTAGCACGTCAAAAAATTCCCAGTACCAGATCAAGCTCATACATAAGACCTTAGCCATTGTGTTGCTGCTACAACATTACAAAAGGGTATCCTCGACGCCAGGCGTGTCATCGTGCCATTGCGTGCAAACTTGCGTCACCTTCACCCCTCCGCGTCTTCACCAATCACCAATCTTGGACATCCAATGCCAGCAGTTACCCATCAACTTCCGTACGCCGCATGCCAATGGACTTCCGTTCGTCCGCTTCGATGGTACGTTGCAAGCGGAATACCGCACTAGACAAGAGTTAGCAACAGCCGGAATAGAAATGCTGTGCGGAAGACGGTCATACCTTGGCGCACTTGTGACGCGCGTCTTTCAGCGAACTGAAAAGGTAAGGTATGCAGCCCAGGCAGCTCACGAAGCAGACCAGCGCGGCCAGGGCGTGGGTGAAGCCTCCGGACGAGTACTCGACGGCCGTGACGCCCCGCGCGTGACACTCGGGACACTCGACGGGGGCCGGGTGCGGACCCAAGGCGGGCAAGGGCGTTCCGTACGGCTGGAAGTTTTGGGGTCCGCCGGCGAAGGACTGTTGTGGTTGAGGTTGGCCTGTAGGAGGGTAGTAACCGCCGTAGTTGGCGTCGGGGGCTGGTGAGCCGCCGTATTTCGGCATCTCGTGAGATTCGGGGTGTGCTGTTTGCTGCTGCTGCTGCTGTTGGGGTAGATAGGTCTGCGACTGAGACTGGACATGAGTTTGGTTGTAGCCCTCGTTGGGAGGATACGCGGGCGGAGGGTTGTTGGACATGTAGTTGTCTGAGGAGGGGTTCGGGGCGGCGTGGGCCGGGGTAGCTGTCGGTTTGTCCATGACTTGCGATGGTATGGGTTGCCTGTTCTTCAGAGTCGGCGAGGAAGAAGGACGAGCGAGAGTATAATGGGAAGAGCAAGAAGCTTCAAGCAGAGTTTGGACATGCAAGTTCACTTATATCAACCAGGCCGAGAGAGGGCGGCACGGCACAGTTCGTTCGACCGAATCTAATGGGGCAGTGATCGATGTCTGATATCAACCTTGCTTTTAACAGCTAGGTGTGTGATTTGCTGCTGCTGCCTGTAGGTACACTCGTACCACAGACTGCGAGAGCGAGATATCAGACGAAGGGGGAAGCGGATTCCGCGGCGCGAAAGTCACGTCTGATGTGGGAGAGACTTTGCTGCTTCTTGTGCATGCTGCCGAGGCGCAGGTAACATTGCACACACACGCACATGGATGTACACGAAGGGGCTTGTGGTGCCGCTTCGCTCGGGGAACAACGTGCGAGAGATGGAGCGAAGGAACAGCAGCTTTGCAGCTTTGCCTCGGGCGCAGCGGCATCGTGACAACGTGTCGAAAGCGAACGAGGAGAAAAAGAGACGGCACTTGGTCACCAGGGTGGACCTTGATTCCCACATGATGCTGAGACGCGGAGCCAACCAGTGCAACCCGGGACGGGACTGCCATGTGCCAAGTGGTGAATGATCTCATGTGTTTCTGGCGAGCGGTTTGAACTGGAGGTCATGAACAGGGCACGGGGGGAACGCGAGGGAGTTGGGCTGCGGCGATGTCATAGTCATAGCAGGCAGTCCGGGGGGTGTTAAATGCGGAAGGGTGATTGGGCCAAGTGGTGATGTGCAGTCGGCTCGGTCTGGGCGCGGAAGATGGTGTTGAGCTGAGCCACACTGATGACGCTGCCACAGGCGGTGATTGGTGGTGGCATGTGGCGTTGGCTGAGCCACGCGTGCACTCGCCACAGTTGGCGATGCTAATGGCACAGTGTTGTTGGTCCATTTTGCCTGTCAAGTGCGGATCAGTCAATGGGTATACTGTTGTCAGTTTTTCTATGGCTCAATGGAGCATTCAGATTGTCCAAAACCAAAGCGCCAGAAGCATTGTCACATTGGTCGCAAACTTGGATCCTCCTAGCCAGCGGTGGTGTGACGGACCAACGGCTGTGACTTTGATAGCTTACAACCAAGCAGAGGCATTGGAATGCTTGTGGGGGAAAGTCTTTGGGAGGCTGCAGCCACTCATTCCTTCGCTGCTGAAGAGACTTGATAGTCTTGAGGTGAGTGGGAATCGCGTACTCGCAAGCAGGTTGATCAGGAAGCCGGCGAAAGACGACGAAAATAACGAGTGATGGCAACAACGATACCCAACATCTACTTATATGTTTGGGGGGGGAACTATATTACGGCTTAATAGTCGTCCACCTCGTAAGAAGTAGACAAAACAGACAATCGTATAGGAGGCCGGCAACGACGACGATGTTTACCACGCTCACACAACGGAGTCAAATACAGTAAGTAAATCAAGGTAGTTAACAGCGTTTTCCAAACACAACATCCGAATGTCGGCTCAACTCTCACCTGCTCCTTGCTGGCAACGAACTCCTTGCGCCGCAAACAGGGGCTGATCCGCAGTATCATCTGCTCAAGGGTCATGTTGGCCGGTATAACAGGCATCTTGCTCACCCGCCGCATCGCACACACGTTGCCATCTATGAACGTGGACATGCGATTCAAAGCGTTGCTGTTCTGGTGCAACTCAAAACGCCGCGATCCCATTCACCGGCGCCTCCTCCTAGCCTGCTTCCATCCTGGATGTTGACACGGCGCCGAGGATATCGGGGAGTCTCGTCCCGGCGCCGGCTTCCGATGAAGCGTCGGCGGTTGTGCAGGAGTGTTTGAAGACGAGTTCCTGGAACTACCTAATTAGGGGCCGAAGAGCGCCGAGAAGCCGGACTGGAGGAGGCGCGACTGGTACTGGTAGAAGATGCGCACGCCGAGCATGTTGATGAGGTCGCGCCCTGGAACCAGAGGTCCGACGAGCCGAGTATGTCGACCGTCTCAAACCGCTACGCGACAAGCGTCTCCACCGTCGTCCGGAGGTAGGATGCCCACACGTCGTACAACCAGCGGAGCCGGCTGAGGGTTTCGCAGTCGGGGAACTCTGGTTTCGGCGCCAGGTGGCCGATGAAGTACTTTCACCTGGCTGGAAGGTTATGCCCGTGTTGTGCAGGTCGAGCGTGACCATGGCGATGGACCGTTCAGGGTCCGAGTCGACATACGACCGACTCGAGATGCGAGATTTGTAACGGCATTCTTCAAAAGTCCCACGCATCTGATGTAGTTCAACGGCCCACGATATGATTCCAGGCGCTCCTTCGTGGCGTCCAAGAACTGTCGGTGAACCTCCTCCCACGGCCGACCCGAGTCGTCAGAAGCCCCCGAGGCGCCGTTCGTTGCCGTTCGACTGGGTTTGGGCGCAACTTCCAATATGCCAAACACCTTGTACCGATGCCTCCCATGAGCCCCCTTTCACCCGTGTACGCCTCGACAATACCGTCCAAGACACCCAGGAGACGAGGATCGCCGGATTCCTTGACTTGGTCGGGGATGCGGTAGTGGTATTCGACGGCGACGACAAATGCGCGGAGGTTCGACGGCAGCCAGGCTCTCAGATGCAGACCCTCGTTGCCCAGGAAGGAATCGTACCTCTTTCTTCCAAGGAACGCGCACATGAGGAGATACGATAGAGAGTGGAGACCCGAGGTAGCTGGGCAACGCATGGAGAGCGGTGCCGAAAACCTGCCCCATCGTACCTATATGGCGGCGCAAGCGTAGTACTCTCCCGAGTTCGGGTTCCTCGTGATGGAGTGAAACGCGTTGGGCATCCGTTGCAGGATCTCCTTGGGCTTGATCATCTCTCGGAGCTGACTCTCGTTGTTCCTGTTCATGACGTGCTCCTGGCAGGCGGCGATGGCATCGGGACCGTATTGGAATGAAGCTGCAGCAAATCGATACCTGGCGTCATCTCGAGCAAGATGAATGAACTGACCTGGAGTGTTCGCACACCCCTTCCAGAAGGCGACCTCGGTCCTCTCTCCAAACATCGGCCGACCTAGTTCCCTCGACCAAAAGTAACGCAGCAACAGGCTCCCAAACGCGTCCCCGCGGAACGCAACCCGGCATCCGCTCGCAGAGATCCGAACAAACGCGACGGTAGCAGTTGGCGAGCGCGCCAGTGGCTCCGTTGTGATCGGGCACTTAGAAGCCGTACTCAGCGGCAAAGTAGCCATCTTTTCACCCCGACTGCGGTCCGACGCCCTCGGTGCGGAGGATGAACTGGCGTGCCGGGGCGTCCAGGGCGACTGCGAGGAGGTCCCTGTCGTGTGCAACGAGCATGTCGACGTCTTTGACCTGGGCGAGGTGCCCTGCCGATGAGATATCCGAGTAGATGATGTCGTTGATGGTGTTTCGCTCCCTGGGTTGCGTGAGTATGTCATAAGTGGTTGAGTGGCCATCTCACCTTGCGCGAAGCCAATCGGCACGTCAAGGTCGACTCCTCGTGATATCTGGCTCGGTCAGCTCCAGTCTCTTGAGAAGGTGACTTGTGGTGCGGATAAGCGTGTCCTTCTGAGCCTTTTGTGTCAGCCACCCGAGGCAGGAAAAGTCCTACCGTTGGGATGGGACTACATCGCGGACTGTGATGTAGATCGGGTCTTTCAGTCTGTGAGAACTCCTCCGTCGAAGCCATCGCTACGAAGCAGAGTCTGAATATACGTCAACTGGGTATTGTTTTGGCTTCCAAAGCCGTCTAAATGTATCTGCTGCCTACTATAATCTGGCCCTCTGCGAGTCGTCCATCACAGTGCCTCGATAGCCCTTTCAATTGTCGCGAAGCTCTTCTTAAATTCTGCTTGCACAGACTTGAGGTTCCGAATATCCTCAGACAGTAGATCCCTCCACCAAAACATCCACTCGCCAATCTCCATGAAATTGGCCTCGTCGAGGTCGAGCCATTCGTTCAGCTTGTCATGCCACTGACGGAACACCTCTGTGACGATGACCTCCCCTAGCACCTTTGGTGTTAGAATGGCAGACCACTCGAAAACGCCCAGGAGCGCAGGGAGATACGGCTCCTGGTCGCTCGGGTCGACTTTGAAGTTCTTCCGGAGGTATCGTCCCATGGCAGGCAGCGCGTGGCCCAGCATGAGCGGCCGCCACTGCTCGCCGAGCACGTCGCGCCATTTCTCCAGACCCGGGATGACGCCGCGTTCAAAGTTCCACGCGTCGATGAGCTGTTTGAACTTGCGTCGCACCTCGGACACGAGGCCTGTGCCCTTGGGGTCGAGGTGGTACGAGGGGAGGTACTGCAGCCAGGGGAAGAGCCACAGGTGAGGGAGTTTGTGGCTCTGCGTCTTCTTCTTGGGGTTCCATTCCGCGACGGCGGTTTCCATTTTGCGGACGACGCCGTCGAGAAACTGGGCGCGGACAAAGGGCGGCAGGAGATTGTTCCATGCCTCGAGGACAGCCAGCAGCGGTGCCGGGTTGAAGACGTCCCAGTCGCGGATTGCCGACATGGCCCTTGTGTACCAGAGTTTGTACATCATGGTCTCGTAAGGTGTCGTTGCCTTTTGGTGTTGTCGGTAGAGGTCGTTGTTGTTCAAGCCCGTCGACTCCCACCTGTCGACCGACTTGTTACCCTCGCCAGACTTTGTTAGGAGTGGACCGAGGTCCTTCAACTCCGAGGCGAACCGCGTCGGCTGTTCCAGCAAGTCCCAGTCGGGTTCGCGGAAGAAAGGATGGATGGCAGCAACGGCGAGGTCAGCGACGTCTTCTGTCGCTGGGCCGATGTGCTCCAGCGCCTTGTTCAGACATCGTATTACTTCTGTCCATTCTGTAGCCAGGGGTAGTTCGTTTGTAACAATATTGGAGAAGAGTTGAAGTCTTCTCAGGTCCGAAGCGAGGTCAGCCATCTCTTGCTCTTTTTCGCGCAGGTCAAGGTCGACCCAGGTCTTTCGTTCCTCCAGATTCCTCCACTCCTCCGAGAACGCTGCCAGTTCCGCATGTGCGTTCTTCACCAACTTGCGCGCTGCCATGATCTCGGGCGATTCCGCCACAGCCGCAGACGTTGGCGTCAGCAGTCCAGACGCAGTGGTCAAGAGCTTGTTGCCGGGTCCGGTCATGTCCAGAATCGGCGCAAAAGCTTCCGGGATGTGCAATCCCGGCGCAGATTTCCTGATTTCTTCGGCCGTCATGTACTTTGGCTTTTGTCGTTTCGGGGTACTGGCGCTGCTGCCGCCGGTGCTGGCCATCTTCTTCTTCCTTTCCCGTTTCCTCTTCTTTTCCTCCTCATCCGAGTCCAAGACGGCCTCGCCGCGGAGCTGCGCCTGCCTCTTCTCCTCTTTTCGCTCGTGTTCTGACTTTTCCCGGACCGCACCTAGACCAACACCCTGGGGGCGTAGATGTGCCTCGATGATGACACTTCGACCTTGTCCTTCTCGTCCAAGACCGGTTCCCTCCTTGTATCCCATCTTGGCCATCATACGTGCACCAAATGACTTTGCGTTCGCCTTGCCTTTTGCTCCGTTAGCGCCAAAGGCACTCGGTCGGGCAACCCTGGGTTGCGATGGTGTGTCGACGACGTCGGGGTTCAGGACAGGCGCATTGGCCGATGACGGCACGAAGCCTCGACCGAGAGGGGTTTTTCCATCGAATTTCGTCTTTGCAAAGGATCGGGCAGGCGCGGCAGCGGCTTCCGCCTGGCTATCGTCTTTCCGTGCAGAAACGAAGCCCAGCCCGCGCTGCGCGCCGCCGAATCCAAGCCCAACGCCCCTGGTTTCTTCTTCGGCATCGTCCATATCCTCGTCCTCGTCTTCTTCGGTGTCTTCCTCATCGTCAGAGTACTCTTTCTTGTTCGCGAGCTCCGCATCGTCGTCTTCGTCGTGGTTCGTCGCGCCGGTCGAAACGAAGTTCATGCCCCTGTCGCGCAACGTCTTCTTCTTCCACCTTCGTCCAGGACCATCGTCTTCGCTGTCGGAGCCAAATATCCCTAGAGCGGCGCGCTCTTTTGTGTTTCCGACACGTCGGCGCTTTCGTGGGTTGAGATCGCCAAAGTCATCTGCTTGCGACGGATCCGTCACAGGCGCTAGGAAGTCGTCTTCGTCTTCCTCTTCTGATTCGGAGGAGTAGTGAGCGGCGGTCTTTTTGGTGAGACGGGATGGATCGAATGTCGGAAAGCTAGCCATGACTGGGGATTGCGCATGGAGCGAAGTTGGCGGCTGTTTGGAGTCTAGAAAATAAGCGACACTTTTTGGGAGATCCCGTCAGTCACGGTCATTTGGAGCCTGGACGTGGTCAACGAGACCTGGACGCGTTGTGGGTCTGTGCTTATCTAATCTCAAGTTGGCCTCAATGGTACGTACAATTTCTCTCTTTCTTCGAGCTTCACTTTTTTCACCTCAACCAGCATCGATTCATCGTCATTGGCTTGGAAAGACCGTTTTTTCGTGCTCAACGAACCGTCAAAGCTCAGCATGGCTATGGAAGCAGAACCCTGACCTCTACCAGTGCTCTGAATTACTGGCAGTCTGGCAGGTGATATACCAAATGGACGAAGGAATTCATCTGCTTCGAATGAAGCTCACTGGTCCCCGATGTAGTGTGACCTTCTTCTTGTACATCGCCGTTTTGTTGACTTGCGTTGTTTCTCCATTTATACATATCAAGATACCACTATTATCATGGAGTTCAGCCTGGGCGAATCCCTCAAGACCCGATGCGTTGCCATTCGTCAGTATTCGTATTAACGTGATGAACCCCATTTACAAGTCACGAATGCCGGCAGCCAGACTAGTCTTCAAATCAACCCAGCCGCTCTGGCCGTAGTACTCTTTCAGCCACTGTTCCGCTTTCTTGGCTGGCAAAATCTCGCTGAGGTCGCGACCCTCGTTCTCGTCAGGCTCTGGAATGAGGTTGTTGTCTGGCCTGAGCTCCTTCAGAATCTTGAAGACGTCTGACTTGTTCGCCTCACCAGCGAAACCAAAGATGCGCTCATTCTCGATGCCTTCGCCTAGAAGAGCGACGGCATGCAGACGGGCAATGTCACCAACGTCGACGTAGTGTTCTGACAGTGTCAGTGTTTGCTGCTCGTGACAGTGTGTCGGGGGACACTTACGAGGAATGTACAACTGGAAATTGGTAGGGTCGCCTTTGACGATGTCGCGGACCCAGCCCATGGTTGATCCGTAGATCTCGGGGTGAAGGACCTCTCCCCACTATAGATTGTCAGATTCATGCGAGCTGAAGCGACAGGCTGGGGTCTTGAACTTACGGTGCAGTTGGGTAGGACGGCACTGAAGGCAAATGGCGGCTTATTCTTTTCCACCCACTTCCAAGCAGCACGTTCGCCCTCCGTCTTGGAGGCGGCGTAGGTGTTGTAACCCTTCGCATTGTCTGGCGTGTTGGGGTCCCATGCCGCCTTGATGGCTTTCTCGTTCCAAGTATCTGCGTGGTGATTAGCAAGAACCGGAGCTGCGGGTAACGACCGCCATACCCTCATCGACCCGAACGCCGGTTTCATTCGTCTTCGGAATCAGAGCAGCAGAGGAAGAAGAAGTGAGTACAACACGTTTGAGAGTAGGCACCTTGGCGGCGGTAGCCAGGAGCGTCTCGGTGGCCTTGACCACCCATGGGATGACCTGGTTGGGGTCCTTGCTGAAGCTCACGTCGGATGCCTGTGCCGTGTTATTTCGTGTGTACTCAAATCACTAGTTGCGTAGTGTCTTACCACATGGGCAAGACCCGAGACTCCATCGAGAGCCTTGAGAAGCACATCCTCGTTCTCAAATTCTGTCAAGATGATGGACTCGTACTTGTCCTTGCCAAACTTTCCTTGGAAGAACTCGTCCAGCCAGGGCTTCTCGGAGCGGACCGTGCCGCGCACACGATAGCCTTGCTCGAGAATGGCATTTGCGACGTGAGATCCGATGTAACCGTTGGCGCCGGTGACGAGAACCCAAGAGCCTTGCGGCAACGCGTTGAGCTTAGCCATGGCCGATGATATTCTGAGCTCTTAGATTATAAAGTAGTTGAAAATTAGCAGATAGTATAGTTTGCCGGTGAGAAAGCTGAGGAGGAGATTGTATTTGGCGATTATCAAAGCATCACCAGTCGAGGACAAGACGAACTCTTTATGCTGCGTCAATCTTGGAGTGTAGGCCGCTCCTGCCTGCGCTCTTCAACAACCCCGTTTTCCATACTTGGGACGAATAGGCCTGTGACAAACGCGCCCGACTCGTCTGAGAAGTCGATGAGATGCATTACATCAGTAGGCAATGGTGTGGAGCTTTGAAATCAAGTCGTCACGGCGAGAATATCGCGAAGTGGAAAGATCCAGTCAAAGTGGATTACAAAGGAAACCAGATCGACATGAAGAAGACCGCAATGATTTGCGACGTCGGATTGCCCAGCAGATCCAAGAATGACGTGCTGGTTGCATGTATTCCAATACCGATCCTTGTTGCGATTCTACCTACATAACTACCTAGTATGAGAGGTTCGCGCAGGAAGAAAAGGAGAAGCTCTTCGGGCATTCGCGTCCGAACGCGCATTTGTAATGGCATCATTGGCTCAAGGCGTATGTATCATGACTGCTGGGACACGACAAATGCCGAGTTCCACGGAGTTTGGCGGCCTGGCTTGATCCAATTCGGCTTACAAATAAGAGTTTGCCAGTAAGCAGCGCCTACACGGATACTGACGACTGTCTCCTATTGTTATACTACAAGGTCAGTTTCTGTGTAACGGCGATGGGTGCCTACCTAAAGCCCGCAAAGGCCGATGGCCAAGATCTGACATGGTGCAGAATCTAATACGAGGTGATTGGAGCACTAGCCGGATGAAACGAGGCTGCATAATTCCTAACCCGATCAAGATCTCTCAAAGACGTACGGATACGCAGTTCGGAGTTGATGACCTCTGGAGCCTTGGGAATATGCCGTCAGCTGCGATGGGCTGGGTTGCAGTCACTTTGGGCGACGAAGGGGCAAAGTTGGGTAAAGGCCGAGATGGACTGCTGGCAGGTTCCAAGGCTCCCATCTTCCCTGGTCACAGCCCCTATGTCCTTGAGATTGTCGAATGCAAAGCGAAGAGTGAACTCACGTGCTTCACATATTATCGTGAGCAACGCTGCAAGGCTGTGACGGCAGCGGACCGATCGCTCAGGCTAACTATTGCAGAATTGCAAGGTGGACAGGGCAAACAGGGCGGGTGACGTGCGGCCACTAGAGGAACTCTTTGGGTATGCCACCTCAAGGGAGCCATGGGGAAATCTCATGTTTATCGAGTATCCGTATCCGTACATAACGGTACTCTGTGCACTGGGCAGTAAGGGCTTGCCTGCGTCGGTGCCAGCTGTCAACGTGGGAGGTTCTGCAGGGAGGTTTGGCAACGTGGCAAGCCGGGGTTGCAGAAACCCGATGGCTAGGTGATGGTGATTTGTGGGATGGGTTTTCGTCCAGTCTGGTAAATGTCTTGAATCTAATGTGTTCACAGGGCTTGGTAAAATAGCGACACAACCGAGGAGGCCATGTTGGGTGAGTTGTATTTTGCATGTCGACTCGGGGTGAAATGGGAAATGGCTCACATGCCACCAGTGCCGACGGCTGAGCACATGATGAGCCAACTGGAATGAGTCGTCGAGTCGCGCAAGTGAGAGAATGGGATTCAGTGAGGGACACTAGGATGAGATGAGATGAACAAGACAGCACCACCTCTGGAGACTGAAGACGGGTGAAATTGATATGCAAAAGAAACGGTGACAGAACCTTGACTGGCTCAACCCCTTTCTCGAGACGGGCAGCATGTCAGCGCTGCTGCAACCATCCCCCGCTCATTGCGGCATGATTGAGTTGCGATGAGTGAGAGGGGCTGCTGTTAGTGGTGATGTACCCGGTACGTGATCACAGGCGGTTTTGAACACACAACTCCCTGGATACGGCATTGTGTCACTGCTGGAGTAGACGCCATAGCACCTCACTCTCACCCTCAGTGATGGTCTCCGGAGCCAGAGGCCATGTTGGCGGAATCCCGTCTTCCTGGTTCAGGACCCAACAAAACCCTCGCTCAACACACAAACGTACACACAAAACGAAACATGATGGAGACGTCGGCGGCAACAGTACTCCGTACCAGAGCGAGAAAAAGAGAGACGAAGTACGTAGACAGGGCCACTTCGCGGCACCAATGACAGGAATCCACGCGGGGCTGCTGGTACTCAAAAGTCCACATCTCCCCGATTTTCTTGGGCTGTAGGGAAGGGCAATGAGGGGTCATCCACGAACCTCCGCGACCCCTCGACCAGAAGCAATTCACCTGCAAAGATGAGGACCCCTTTATGATGCGACTTGAAGGGTGTTGCCGGGCTTTCTTGTCGAGGACGGCATGCCCTTTTGCCGTCGACTGTCAGTGACCTAGGTAAGCGAGGTGAGAGCCCATCCCACTGCAGAGGGCGATGAACGAAAAACCCACATGCACTACGTAGAAGAAGTCTGCAATGGTGCGCTGTAAAGTCTGATTGCAGAGAATTACCAAGTATTCTGTACTGTCCGCATAGCAAGTGGTGAGACGTGGACAAAAGCAAGCTTGCACTTTTCGCCGTTGCTTCTTGTTGATTGTCTACGCGCGGAGCGAATCGATGCAAAGCAGACTCGCGAGTTGGGCCCGGACTCGGGGGTTTTCGACTCGATCAGAATGAGATCCCGCTTCTTGGTCGAAGGAAGAAAAGCCGGATCTTGACTGAGGCGGCGCCACCATCATCTTGATTTTTCCGAGGTGTTCCTCTATATGGCCTTTGATAACCATGCTTACATCATCGACCCGATGTGTCTTTACACATGATTCCCGTGGGGAGGCACCACCACAGCATCGGCACGTGCTTCACTTCGCTGCCAAAGAAGACTGAGGTACTTGGATAGGTACCTAAGGTAGTGGGCTAGAAGCACTGGAATAGCAATCCACTAAAGCCCAGCGCAGCCCCGCGCAGCCATCAGGCGGGAAGCAGCACGAGGGACGGGAGGTAAGGCGGGCTAATCTTTCAGCGCGAAGCCAAGTTCCATGGCACGACATCGCATCGCATTGCATCACTCTGCATTTCCTTGCTTCCAGCCATCTTTACCCCCCAAGATCCACGGCTGTCGTCGTACGGATACTGGTCTCAAAAGCCGTCGACGAGAGTGCACCGACCGAGCTTTGTAAAGTCCACGGGGTGAGCTACCTAGAAAGCTACCTGGAAAGCTACCCAAGGCACCTCAGGTAGGTAGGTACGGACGGATAAGTACCTTCGCTCGAGGGTCGTCCTCGAGAGCATTCCGAGGACAATGATCAGGCGGCCCACATGAGTAGCTGTACTTTAAACGTCACACTGCGCACACTACCCATCAAGTTCCTCGACCTCAGCTTGACCAGCCGCATCGCTGGGCTCAGCGCTCTGGACGCTTTCAGGCCTTCTCAAGTACCTACCTAACGCCCTTGAGGGCTTCTGTGCCGCGTCCCGATTTCCCATTCAACTGTTGCGACCAGCCCCAGCCCACGACGACTCGATGCGCCTTATCATACCTCACGTTAAGCACTCTGGTATTCGATACCTCCACTCCTACATACCACTTCCTCTGCCTGCCTCTACTTCTGCTCTGCTTCAAGCAAAGCAAAAGCAAGCCGTTGCTTTCCAGCGCTTGCTCAGACAGCGCAAGACACGAGACTCAGTCAGCGGTCCAACTCGGGCGCCGAGGCCGACTCCATTTCCAGGTCTATCGGACCACCTAAGGTAGCTGCCAGTCCGAAGAACTCATCTTGGGCGATACGACCATCATCAGCTTGACTTGCTCGACTCCATTCCAGTCCAGCCCCAACACGCAGCCCAGCCCAGCCCAGCCAGCAGGTAGCCAGGGCCAGATTCAGACCGAGAACCTGGAGTCTTACCTAAGATAACCTTACCTTACTTCAAACCTACCTCTGCGCAAGCCAATCTCGACGTCGTTCCGCTACCACCTTACCCCCGACTCGGTGCCTATCGCCAGAAGATCACCGACGACGATAACCAAACGAAAACACTCTTCGCCAGAGATCCACGACCTGAGTCCTCGACCGACGACGGCTCCGGCTTCAGCCTGTCCTCCATCTCTCCTTTATCGAGCTTTGGTTCGTCTCTGTACAACACGCCTTTTCCACTTTTGTACGTACCCTTGTCCTACCCCCGACTCGCTGCCTCGCTTCGTCGAACCTCTTCGTCTGTCTGCCTTGCTTCGAATCTGTCGTCACCCTCCTGGCCCTTCTTGGAGCAGCACATGCCCCAGTAGGCACTATCGCAGATTCTGCTAGCTTTACCGTCGCTTCCATCTCTTCGAAGGGGACAGTGTATCGTGTGTGGCTGCTGTGCCGCCGGAGCTGCATCGTCAATTTTCCCTCACCCTCGTCTTTTCCCCCTCCATTATCAATCAGCTCCTCTTTTCTGGGTCCCGATGCGCCGGCCCCTCACTCCGCCGGCGACATCACACCCAATTCACCACACACACGCACACACCCACGTCCTGGATGAAAACCCCGTTGCCTTTGCTGCGTACGGCCGACGCCGCTGCCCCTATTGTCCACACAGCTGACCATCGACAGTCTGCCAGTAATACGAACAACCGATACCCATCCGCGAGCTTCATATGCGTTGAGAGCATAGGCACAGACGACCTCTGCCTGCTTCTATTCAACTGCGCTTGATACCAACAGGCTTCCGTCTTGCGCATGACGGACTACCGAATTGCTACTCTGTTTATTTTGCTACCGCTCTGTGTCTGTCGACGCCGCGATTGCCCCGGCGCCGTGACATAGGCCTACCCACACAACCGCCATCATGTTTTGGAGGTTTGGCGGCTACGCCAACATTTCCACCATTGATACCATTCTCGAGAAGCCCGACTTCACCGTCGAAGACCTCCTCGATGAAAGCGATCTCATCCAAGAGCTCAAGCAGCACAATGCAAAACTAATCGAGTACCTCCGGGAGGATAAGGTCCTCAAGACACTGCTCGAATATGTAGTTGCACCGAAACTTGAGCCCGTGGCGACGCCCGAGACGGACGAGCCTAGCGACGAGACCAAGGGCAAAGGCCGCTTGCTTCCCTTCTCGAGGCCTCGCGCGTCTTCGCGAGCTACGGATACCGACAATGAGGAGGAGGAGCAAGAGAAGAAGCGCAACCGCTACGCATATGTGGCGGCGGAAGTGCTTTCATCCGACACGTGGTCCATTTACGAGGCCCTGATGGAGAATCAGCCATTGATTCGCGAACTCTGGCAGTTTCTCAAGCGCCCGACGCCTCTAGACCCCCTTCAGGCCAGCTACTTCACCAAGGTCAACGAGGCGTTGTTCGATAAGAAGACGGAAGAGATGGTCATCCTGCTCAAGTCGTTTCCTGATGCCGTACCGGACCTGTTGCGTCATGTTGAATGCCCCATGATCATGGATCTTTTACTCAAGATTATTGCATTAGACCGCACAGAGGGTGGGCAGGGTGTTGTCGAGGTAAGCCGACACCATGTTTCGCCGCGCTCAGAGCTGACCGATATTAGTGGCTTCACTCCAAGGATGTCGTGCCTACGTTGCTTACTTGTCTGAGCCCCGAGCACAGCTGGGTTGTCCAAACAGCCGCCGGCGACTTTATCAAGGCAATCATTACAATCTCCGCCAACGCGTCGCAAAACGAGCAACAATGTATCGGTCCGAACGAGCTTACACGCCAGCTTGTATCGCAGCCATGCGTCGAGCAGTTGGTCAAGTACATGCTGGGAGGCGGAAACCCGCTGACCGTTGGGGTTGGCATCATTATCGAGGTGATCAGAAAGAACAACTCAGACTATGACCCTGATGTTGGCACGGAAGCAAACTCGGTCCCCTCCAGTAGGGATCCCATCTACCTCGGCACTCTCCTGCGCTTGTTTGCACAGCATGTGCCCGACTTCGTCAACCTGATTATGAACATTCCCGTCAAGAAAGAGAGGCTTGGGTCCACGTTCGGCGAGAAGATAGAGCCTCTCGGGTTCGACCGATTCAAGACTTGCGAGTTGATGGCCGAGCTGCTTCACTGCAGTAACATGGGACTTTTGAACGAGGTCGGCTCCGAGGACGTGATTGCGCTCCGGGACAGCGAGCGTCAGCGCTTGCGGGCGGAAGGCAAGCTCTCCCCTAACCGAGGAGAGGAAGCCTCGTCCAGCGATGACCTGACCATGCGCACCGGGCATTCGTCCCCCGAGGAGGGCCGTCGGCTGGAGGTGACCAACATCTCCGACGATGACGGTTTTGAAGAGGTCGAGCCTAGCCGCGAGATGAACGAGGATACCTCGCATGAATTTGTCAAGGCCGAGGAGGAAATCTCCGCCGCGGCACCCGCGACGTCGTTCTTGGATAAGGACGAAGACGACTTTGTGGATGAGCCGCTGAGCTCCCCCAGGCTGAATGTCACGGACGACAAGATCAAGGAGCAGCGGTTCGATGACCCAGACCTGATCGTGGCCCCCCTTTCGCCTAGCAAGCCCAAGCCCGCGTCTCCCCAGGACAACGTACGCAGCTCGGAGACGAAAGCTCCGCTGGAGAAGGGAAAGGACACTGAAGACAAGGCTCTCACGGAGAAGATGCCTGAGGTTACAGAGGATTCCCAGACGGACAGCAAGACGGAGAAGGTTGCAGAGGACGCCATCAGCAAAGTGGAAGAGCTGTCCCTGGATGAGAAGGCGAACCAGAGTGTGCTGTCTGAGGAATCTAGTCAAAAAGGCGATGAGTCTGACTCATCCGTGGTGTACACTCCCAGTGCTACCGAGTCCGAGGTCAAGCATGAAGCTGCCGAGACACTTGACGACTCCAAGTTCTCACCCCGCCCCGAAGACATGCCTGCACCTCTTTTCGCCAAGTCCACCATCGGCACAGACTCAACAGGGATCAAGAGCGAGAACAAGGAAACGGAAACGGAAGCTGCATTTACAGTCGATACCCCAGCGATGCCTCCAGTTCCAGAGGCGCCAGAGGCGCCAGCACCTCTTGGGGCGGCTTCAAGTGACCAGCCTCCCGCCATTCCCGCGCGGCCGGACCCCAACACTGTGAAACCCGTCGTGGGTGACTATCTGAAGATGCAGTTTGTCGAGTATCGTGTTGTGCCCACCATTCTGGTAAGTTGATTCGAGACTCCAGGGCCAAGAGCCAAAATCGTATTAACGCTCCTGCAGAACTTCTTTTTCACATATCCATGGAATAACTTCCTCCACAACGTCGTGTACGACATTGTCCAGCAGGTCTTCAACGGCCCGATGGACAGGGGTTTCAACTCGACCTTGGCCATCTCGCTATTCGAGGCTGCGGACGTTACCAACGCCATCATTCAAGGCCAGCTCGCTAGCGACGAGTCGCAGGCCAAGATGAAGACTCGCATGGGCTACATGGGCCACTTGACTTTGATCGCTGAAGAGGTGGTCAAGTTTACAGAGAGGCACCCCCCCGAGCTCCTGTCAGAGACTGTCCTCGAGAGAGTCATGGACCCCAGGTGGATCAACTACGTCGAGGGTGCGCTAGCTGAGACGCGCGAGCGTGATAACGCCATTCTCGGTGGTGTCCGGCCTGAGGTCGCCCTCGGCAACCGCGCTGGCATGTCTGGCAATGGTCTCGCGGCCGTCGGCCTTTCTGGCATGGGCTCGTCCTTCAACTCGGGAAGCAACACGGGCTCCAACGTCCTGGCCGAAGCAGGACTGAACGGCAACGCGGACAACCAAGATAACGGCGGCAATGGTATCGGCCCCTTTGCCATTAGCTCCGGCACGCTCATGTCTGGCTTCGGCAGCTCCAGTGACGAGGAGGACGACGGCGAAGAAGAGAACGAAGACGATGTCAATAACGAGGTGAGTGATATGTTCTCCGAGCTGCGTGAGATGGAACCGCCGGCGTTGGATCCCTGGACGCAGTCACTGCTCGACAACCACCCGGACTCGGATGATGACAAGGACCGAACGATGAATGCGTAGTACGCAGACGAGACCAGGCCCCGTCACGCTGGAGAAGCCCCTGAGCACTACACCATATTCAGTGGCTGTCGCACACTAGGGCTGGGATCACATGAGGAAGATGCTGAAAGTGATGATGAAACGGTTATTGTGTACGAGCACGACGAGAGGTTGGACGACGAGCGTGCCGCCGAGGAGCTGGACGAGGATAAGAGCATGATTCGGCCTTCGCTTGACGTTCTGGCCTGGCTTAGACGGAGAATAAGCAGAGATGACGTAGACGAGGCACCGGAGGAATAACAAGGTCATGACTGGATATATCAAGAAGGTCCACGGGGGGTGTTGGGTTTCGTTTTATCATGTAACGGGGCGGCGACTAGTGTAGGATTACATCTCCCCGTCCCTACTGGCGTCGAGTGCTTGGGATAGCACGCAACTTTTGGCCTTGTTTTCCTGTCATCTCCATCTCGAATCCTCGACACCACGACGTCAATGACTGCACCCAGGGAATTCACGCTGCGCGCCGACAGAGGCGGAAAAGCCGAGCTAATGTTTCGACTCTAGTTTCGGGCCTATACCGATCCACTGAACAACTCTGCGTCGTCAATGAACCCGCCATCGATCCCGCCGCCTCCACCGCCGCCTCCGCCGCTGAACATTCCTCCCTCCCGGGCCAGACTTCAGCTCGCGGCCAGGCTCGCAATGCATCAGAAGAACAATGCCGCGGCAGCCACTTCCAACGAGGGCGAGGACGGCAAAGAGAAGACGGGGACGGAGACGGAGACACTCAAAGACCCGTTTGCAGACGACGAGGAGGATGAGGACGCGGATAGCGACGACGACGGCGGTGAAGAAGTTCACGGCACAGGAGCAGCGGAGGCTGGCACGGGGGCGTGGGGTGCAACGGGCAGAGGATCATGGTGGCGCGGCATGTCAAGACAGGGCCACGATCAACGATTTGACGGACAAGACGACTCTGACGAAGACGACGACGACGAGGAGTTTGGAGACTTTGCCATGCCCGAGGTGGACGCCGCACCGGGTTCTGATGCTGACAATAGCGTCGTTCTCAAGCCGCTGGCGGTGCATCCGCCCCAGGTTCAGTCTGGAGGCAAGGCATTCAGCGGCCTGTGGCCGTTCTCGACGTCGCCGGGAGCGAAAGAGGAGAAGGAGAACGGTGATGCAGGTACTGGCAATGGCAACGGCGAGGATGAGAAGCCGGTCCAGGCTGCTGTCGAGGCGGCGCGGAGGACAAGCATCGAGGACCCCGACGATGAGGAGGAAGTGGTGGTGCAGAAGCCGTCGAGTCTGTGAAGGACTGTAGAAGGAGACTAGACGGGCGTGGCGCCCTGGCCCTGTTGTACTATAAGTGTTTTGCTTACGCTGCGCATGGTGTAGAGTATGATTGAATGGCCAATGCATTGGATCAATCGTGACGCACTTGTTACGGTGACGAGAATGGCCATGGCATAATCGAGGTGTCAAGCTGTACCGGGTATTGGGAGACTGAAGCTCTGAATGAACATCACGGCGAGCATGTCGGAGTTTACCCACGTCCAACTGCCGAAGCACCCTGTTCTGAGTTTAGGGGCTTTACAAGGAGCTTGGGCGTTGACAGGGTACCTCTTTCACCTACAGCCTCTGTGATGAGATAAGCAGAGGGGCAATGGCAGGGAGCCCCTCCCCTGGGAAAAAGCCCCCAGCAACTTCACGGCTTGTGTCGCCTCGGTCCAGCACGACGGGAGGTACATGACTTCATGCGTCCACCAAGCTTTGACGAGCCGCCGCACGTTTGGCGTTCAGACATGACCGCAGGAAGCATGAACCATCACGGCCAGCCACCCTGGTCCTGACACGATACAAACAAGAAAAGACTCGAGGAAAAGAAAATGCGGTTGAACCAGGCTGCAGTCGGCCGGCCATCCGGTAGCGATATGCCATGGTCCTCGTCGCTGCTGTCTCTGCCGAAAGACATTGTCGTCCGCTTCGCCTCCGCTGTCGCATTGTGTGTTTACGTCGGCCTCTACCTTCCGGTAAGCTCAGCCTTCAGCTCTTTGACCCTCGCTATGCGATGGCCTGGTCGTCGATGGTATACGGACACTCGGCCTCTGGGAGCGGTGTCCGCCCCAGTCACCGGCGCCGAGCTTCCACTCGTGAAACCGACCACTAGCGGGAGAGCGACCCCCTTGTGACGCACGACGCGCGATGACGCGGAGGCTCTGGTGTTGTCCGATGTATCTTGTCGTGGTCTGAAGATGCTGCAGGAGATGGGAATGACCACGAGTTGAGCTAACGCGCACGCGCTTTCGAGCAGGTTCTTGGTCGGAATCGAAGCCCTCCCCGACTCCGTACGTAAGGCAGCCACCATCCGAAGAACGAGTCGACGAACGTGGAATTTGCCTCTGCGAGATTGTATAACAGTGTCGGGATTGTCTTCATCGCTGTTGGATTGCTAGTCGGTATACCGTAGTGAGAGAGCAAACAGGAAAAAATGGAGGACATGATCACGAAACCGCAGGCTGAAGACGCCCCCGTCTACAGACAGCCACCGCCATGGACGAGTCGCATCCTCTACGCGACGAAACTCCATGGTTTACAGTCGTGGTTCTACCAGAGGGCCAGCTTCCAGTTCTGGAAAGCGTACTGGTTCCCTCCGCCGGGCGCGCCCGATGTCATCAAGCAATACGACTGCAGGCCGAATCTCTTGGTCCGGTTCGTTGTCCATATCCGCGCTCGCTGTCCGAATGTCCCGTCTGCTAACACGAGCAATAAGCATCTTCTTTCCCTCCGACTATGACCAAACGTCGCCGCAAACCCTACCGACGCTTTTCTCGATTCACGGCGGTGGTTTCTCCATCGGCGTGCCGGACGACGATGACGCCTGGAACCGCACCTTTGCCGACCTCAACGGCGCCCTCGTAGTGGCGCTGAACTACTGGAAGGCACCGTGGTCGCCCTGGCCGAACGGCCTTCACGACCTCGAGGCGCTGTACCTCGCCGCGGTGGAGGACCAATCTCTACCGATTGACAGATCTCGCGTTGCCATTACAGGTTTCAGCGCTGGCGGCAATTACAGTCTGTGTCTGTCGCAGATGAAGAGCATCAAGGGCCACCCGACCGCTTCGCCGAAGGCTGTGATGCCAATCTACCCGCCCGTCGACTTTGCGACGCCTTTGGAGAAGAAGGAGCACCGTCGGCCGTTCAAGGTCGGGCAGCTTTCGGGCATCAGGGGCGAGAAGCGGGATTTCGTGTACGCGTTCGCGCCCGTGTTTGACTGGTCGTACGTGCCCTACGGCACGAACCTCAGGGACCCTCTCCTCTCGCCCATGTACGCCTCGCGCGCCGACTTCCCGGACAACGTGTGCGTGGTCGGGGCGGAACTGGACTACCTCGCCTGGGAGGCGTGGGACTTTGCGTGCAAGCTCGGCGGGAAGAAACCTAGCTCGGCGACCGTGGGGAGGAAAGAGGTTGCCAAGACGCAGGAGTTGGAGATGGCGGACGAGAGGTTCGCGTGGGAGGTCAAGGACGACAGGGGGAGCGTCAGGTGGCTGCTCGTCCCGGATGTCATCCACGCTTTCGACATGCACGAGATGGGGGCCATGGTGTCGGATCCCGAGACGGTGAGGGACGGGAACGCCAAGGCCGTGAAGGTTATCAAAGTGCTTGGGGACTGGTTGAAGAGTTCTGCCTGGAAGGTGTGATGGCCTCCAGTGGTGAAGGCTGGTATCGATTCGATAAGGGGCTTATAGATTGGGACGGATATTTACGAGGGATCCAAGTTGATGAGGGGCCAGCGCCTGTTGAGCATCGTGGTCGCCTGTCCGGCGGAGGACATGTAAAGGTTTTCAGTCTTTGAGATGATTCGTGTTGTGTATCAGGATTTAACAAGACGAAGTAAATACGTTGATGGCTTTCCGAGTGGCTTTGGATCTGGCTTTGGATCTGGATGACTTTTTCCAACCAGGCTTCTCCGCAGAGTTGTACGGACGAGCAGCGTCGAGTACAGAACCCCAACCATGGGAGAAATCGAGGACTCGGACGGGTTCCAATGTTGAAAGTCGTACGATATACCAGCTGTTGGAACACGGGTTAACGCTCCGCGCAGCTCGGCGACGAAGGAGTCGTTCCCTCAAGTTGTGAGGCGCATTGAGGTCTTGGTATATCAATACGTCTTGAAAGACCATTTAGCTTCACTGCAATACCAGAATTGGTCCGAAGACCTCGAGTTTTCACAAAACATTCAGCAGAGGGAAGTAATAAAAAGGAGTCATCGTGAATAGGTCTACGTCGAGGAAGTCATGTGTCAGCGTTTAGGGCCAAGATGCCGGCAAATCACCAACTGCAAGTCTCTACAAGAACACCATCAGATCGTTCGACTTGCAGAAAAATATTCAAGAAGCACGTGCATCTCTTCATCACTTGCTGTTCAGGAGCAGTAGGTCATGAAAACGGTCATTCTCGCCATGAGGGGCAACTCAGGGCCTGGGAGCGTTGGCCATATCGACTTGTAATTTCCAGCCAGATATCGAGGTACTTTCAACATTACAGATACGTCAAGCGGAAGAAGCAAGGGCGTATCTGAACAAAGACGAATTGAAGCAGGTAGCGCAGCAGGAATTGGCAAACCGGCGCGGCAGTGATGGACTTTAGCTGGGGGGGAAGACAGTCTCTGTATCCAATGACAGCATCGTGACGGCAACCAGTTGAGAAAACGACCCAGTGACGACCCAATAGTAGCATATCACGTCTTGAGTTGATTGACCACCAGAGGTTGCTGGAAGAGTGCCGTTTCCTTGGTTTGTGGCCATGGAGCAGTGACACGGAACAAATGGCCTCTTGGACTTCTGTTGGGACACCCTCTAGAATGATGGATGCGTACAAGACAACTGTACATGACCCCATGGTAAGGTACAATGTAGATGAGACCGGACGGAAGGAGCACAGCAGCGCAATTAACCCCTCGCGGTCTTTGTTCAAGAGCGTCTCCAAGGTTTCACAGACGATGATCACGACTGAAGAAGAAGCGAGTTTTGAATCGCGAACCCGGTAGACATGCTCCCTCGGAACTCTCGTGGAACTCTCAAGGACTTCTCAAGGGAGAGATGTCAGCTGTTTGCAGGGCGACGTTGCACCAACGACCGTTGCTGAGGCATCGCCGAGTTGGGATCCTACAGTCATAGTCATGCTGATCCAAACCCATCCGAACATTGTCGCCAAGGGGCCGAGGGACGCTGCGGTGTAGACACGATGGAATGCAGTTGTCCAAGATGTAGCACAGCAATAAAAACAAAAGGCACCGGAAATCATGCAGCTCTCTCAGCAGAGCCAACTCGATCGAGAACTCGTGACCGCGGCTGGAGGCTGCAGACAATCACCCAAGACGGCGAGGAAACCTCTCCCCCGGCGCGCTTCTTGGCCAGACACATGGCCAGAAAGCGGTGCAACCAATCGTCTCTCCCCTTGCGTCGGATCCGAACGGGCTCTTGTTTGCTTGTACCGTCGACTTTGCTCCGAGTCCCCCAGCATTTCACCGATGCGACGTGGGCACCGACACGATGAACACTGGCGGCGCAGTAGTGTCCGTCGTAGACGCCAGAAACCGGCTTTGCGCTCCGGGGGGGATGGGAGGCAATCTCCAATTTCGGTGACCTCGAGCTGACGCCATTGCGAAGCTGCGGCTGCCGGATGACCATGGCCAAAAGCTGGCTTGTCCATGCAACAACGTCTCTACCAGGGAAAATGAGGTTCCCACCCGAGGTGATGCTGGGCAAACGACTCGGGTGCATCCAAGGTTGAACTGCATCTCGGGTCCTCGGCCTGAGCACAGCCCAGCCCAGCCCGTCTTTTTTTCTCTCTCTTTCGATTTACTGATGGATGGCCAATGGGTAATTATCTCATGGACATGAGCACTGCACTGCCGCGTGGGTAGTTGTTCGAAACAGGCGCTCTCGCGGCTAGGTAAGCTAGGCAGTACATGCCATGTCCCCCCGTTCCGGCTTCAGTTTCCGTGAGCAAAAAGGTGAGGCTGTCCAGAGAAGCTAGCCAGCAGAACCGAATGTCATGTAATAATTTCGTTTCGTCTCCTGGGCGCGGCTGAACCGCGTAGGCTGACGCGATGTGGGCGGGGGATCAGAAGGCAGTCGTTGCACAGTCCCGAAGCGGCGAGATGGCCAGGCAGCGGGTTCTCGAGCGTGGGTTTTTGGGCTGTCTGTATCAAAGTGAGGACCCCACGGGACATTTGATGAGTGTTCTTTAGTGGTGCTTCACCGCCTCGCTCTGGAGATTGGATACACGACAAAATGATGCGGATACGTTTCATGAAGAGGACAAAAAAAAAAAACACTACATGTCTGCAGGGGGGGTTTTGCAGGTCGCATGTATCCGTAGTTTGCCGCGCGTTGAGCGGTCTACACCAACGTGGAGCGAAACAGACTGACTCGCCGGAGCTCCGGACGGACGGCCTTCGTGATGGACGGGGGGAGGGCTGTTTTCTCTCGGGGGGGATCACGGCAGTACACGTGTAGTCTGCTGGTTGAATGCGGCGCACTGATTGGCGGCGGGGGGGGGGGGGGGGGAGGTATCACGAGCTGTGACGGCCTTCCTACACTGGGAAAGGAACGTGGCAGATCAGTTGCTTGATTTTAAATTCGACAGATTGGAGTGTGAATCCAGCCACGTGCAGCTAATCCGGATAGCCGCGATCGAGTCAGAGAGGGGGGGACATGGGGGCTTCGTATGGATGGATAGCTGAGGGACAAAGAGGACCTTGTGACCATTTGCGTCCGTTGCAGGATATTAAAGACTGAGGCTAGACTACCTTATCACGATGCATGTCTCTGAGCTGGGGTGGGTTTCCGGAACTTTTTGTCCCTATAATTTACGGGATATTGTTGCGTTTGTATGGGATACCATGCGGTTGCGTTATCGAGGCGGGCTGAATTATTCGGGTGCCGTGAGGGCAGCAAGAGGAGGGGAGACAGAAATCACAAAGAGGGAGTTAGAAAGAAGACGCAATCAAAGAGGATGTGGATATTCAACACCAAAAAGAATCGATATAATTTCCCAGCCTTACGAAGCTCTCCGCCGAAGCCAGCCCGCCAGGCATCGCCATTGGATGCCCTGTGTCATGTACGCCTTGACCTGTATCTGTACTTGGCGTCGTAAGATGGGCATCGAGGAATCCGGGGGGGGGGTTCTCTCGTTTGAGGCTGCAGTTTTTTTGCCAAACCCCTGGCATCCATCTGCGCTGGCGAGCGGCGAGCCGGTGGGCGTATCCGCACGACCGGATGGCCTGGTTGGGAAAGGGACCTTTCAGACGAAGACGGATTCTACAGCATGCGGGCGGGAAGCAGATTCATTTGGCATGTCCATGGCGTCTTGGCGGAGAGCCCTGGGGGTGGCTGTGGCGGGAGAGGCGGCCAGGATGATGGGGGTCTTTTGGGTCTTTCTGTACGGACAGTCAGTCAATGTTGACCGAATGCTCACCGAGGCGGTCCCGAAGGTAATTTGTTTGTTGAGTGAGGCATCTCCTCGCGGCAGCACTACCTGATAATTATGGGCGACATCCTGGGCGCCGTGTGTCGGTTCACTGACCGAGGACGCGTCTGGTCCGTGGGCTTACGCTTTGTCGGGCCTCTAGCCTCTGATTACTACAGTAGGTAGGGTTCGGTAGAGTCTGGTCGGTCAGTCGGTCTCGGGCGAGCTTGTTCGTGAAACTCTTGGTCAGACGGGCCTGGATGCTGGTGCTTCGCGAGTACTGTTCCCTTGGTGGTGTTTGCCACCTCGTGGCAGCAGACGAAGCCCAGGATGGGATAATAAACGGCAAGGTGACTCGGGGAGGGGTGCGTTTTGTGTCGACCGAGGAAACGTGTCGAGAGCTTCGTCAACACGACCATCTGGCAGCAGGGGTTGTTGACCTGGAGCGGACGGCATTCGTGTTGTGGCATGATGGATGCTGACTGCGTAACCAGGTCTCGGTGTGAGGACGCCTTCTCATCCGAGCATGTGCTGTGAGGGGCAAGTATCCAGAGTTGGGTGAATAAGGTGTAGTAGTAGGGGATGGGTGATGACGAGAGTTTCGATTGCGACGAGTGCTTGTTCATGCCGAGGGGGTGGCTCAGCCTTGCCGAGTCCAGACCGAGGTGTCAAGGTGAGGGGAAACGAAGCATCGCATTACTGTACAGAGATGGACTCGTCACACGATGCCGACGAGAACAGGAAGATATCCGACAGACGGTCTGGAGACTTTGGGAATAGCAACACTCGGCTTGCTTTAGGTTTTTCCAGCGAGCTGAGCAGGATCGACAGACGGTCTGGAGACTTTGGGGTTTCGCAAAGGTCGAGCCGGAGGCCGCATGGATGGATCATGGAAGGGGGATTCGCTGATGGTGATGTTGCTCGCGCCGGTGAAGCTTCCAGTGCTTATGAATAGACTCACAGCATGCTCCGTACGCGCAGACGAGTTTCATCCGCTAGAAGGAATACCTCACCCGACTTTTACTGTGTAATCAGCCATTTACGGGAACAGAACGGGCGCTTATCGCCAGGCAGACGGTTTCTATTCTCACATGTGCACAGCTGCTGGGACCGAAATAACCTGCGGCTGATGGATGCTACAGACTACAGACACAAGTCAACCGTCCAAAGTCCACGACGCAGCAATCCCACTCACAAACGGCTGCCTTCCTTCGCCTCCATTCCAGCCTGGTCTGTCTCCAGCAGGACGCGGGCATGCATGTCCTCCTCGGCAGGCCGTGTGGCCATGGCATGGCGTGGCGCGGCATGCCTCAGCACACACTCTCTCTCTCTCGTCTCCGCACTCTTACCGTTCGACCGTTGTCCATCGTCCATCTAGTCTTTTCGTAGTCTCTTTGCCCTGGTCGCTCATACAGACCCAACGAAAGTCTGCCTCTTTCCACCCTTGCGCGTCTCCCAACCTGGACCCCAGGACCCCAGGACGTCAGAGGGGCCGGGGCCATGGGACAGCTCGATCGTGTGTACTGCAACCAAGTCCGTATCAGCCCAGTGTGCCGACGGATACACCATGTCGGTTCCTGAGTGTTTGCTTTCCCTTGAAAATTGTGGCCTCGCCTGGGTCTTGTTCGAGTCAAGTACCAGGTACACATGCCGGTTCTACAAGTCGGGCCTGGCGACGTGAGGTGAGCAATACTTGTAATCGTACAGACAGACATGGATTCGTCCCAATGCTCTTGGTCAAGGACAAGAGACGTCGAGGATGAATAGAGCTCCAGCATAGACATGGGGAGTGTGACGACGGTACATGGACATGGCATGGCAACTTGCCTTGCTGCGAGTCCTCCCGGGTTATTTCACTACTTGTACATGGCGGCCCTCCATCCCTCGCCCCGTCTGTCTGCCTTTCAGACCCGTTTGTCCTTGCTTCAACCTCTCGGTCACATCTTGCTCCCTGTGTGACGGTCAACCTCTGTCCGTCTTACATGTCGTTGCTCCTTCCAAGAGCCTCGTGCTAGCAAACGGCCCCCCGGAAGCGTAGTCGTCACATTGCCCCCAACCAGCCTCGACTGATGCTGTTTGTTCATCCCGTCTGACCAACGCTACCCGAGCATCTTTGACCCTCACTTCACCTTTGCCCTGTCCTGTCCTGTCCTGTCCTGTCCTGTCCTGTACTGTCTTGTCCGCCTCGAGGCAGACGGGCCCGACTGACGTCTGATCTGTTCATCTGGCCACGCGCATCCGCACCCGCACCCGCACGCGGCCGCGGTACCTAGTTCTAGTTCTAGTTCTTTATTCGTGTTTTGTGTGTTTTGTGTGTTTTTTGAGATACCCTCGGACGCTGTTTCTGCAGCCTCTCGTCTCCTAGTCACCTTCGTCTTGTCCATCTTCAGACCAAGTCAGTTCGCAGCCCAGGGCCACTTACACCCACATCTTGGCCAACTCTGTCAGCAACGACGACGACCACAACAACAACAACGACAACCACCACCACCACCACCACGACGGCAGCAGCAGTAAGCTGCCCGCCAGAATCGACACCGCCATGTCATGCTTGCACAAGGAATCCGTCGAGGAGCGGCTCCTCTCAGCCACGGCCGCGGTGCTGAGCATCCCCAAAAACAGCATCGCCCTGTTCGACTCGTTTGCAGACGTCGGAGGCGACAGACGTACGGCCGTGCAACTCAGAAAAAGGTGCATGAGCCTCGGACTCGCCGTCAGGACGAGCGACATCCTCCGCTGTCACACCTTGGCCGAACTCCAAACCTGCATCACCCCGTACGGTCAGGCCGCGGCCGTGTGCGCGTGCGGCAGAGACTCGGACCAAGACCAGGACCAGGACCAGGACGAGGACCAGCACCACAGCCACAGCCCGTCGTCGCCCTCTGATGTCTTTAGCTCGAGTCCCAGACGCAGCAGCGGCGAGTACTCGACGTCGTCGTCATTGTGCGAATCCCACCCACCACCACACAGCAGCAACAGCAACAGCAGCAGCAGAAGAAGCAGAGGCAGAGGCAGCAGAGACAACAGAGACAGCAGCAGCAGAGACAACAGAGATAGCAGCAGCAGCAGCAGCAGCAGCAGCAGCAGCAGCAGAAGAAGAAGAAGAAGCAGCAGAAGCA
The DNA here is from genome assembly GCA_004367215.1 of Colletotrichum trifolii. Classification (NCBI taxonomy): domain Eukaryota; kingdom Fungi; phylum Ascomycota; class Sordariomycetes; order Glomerellales; family Glomerellaceae; genus Colletotrichum; species Colletotrichum trifolii. The sequence goes on along the minus strand of RYZW01000060.1, from coordinate 194,950 downwards.
GAGACGGCAGAGACGGCAGAGACGGCAGAGGCAGAGGCAGAGGCAGAGGCAGCGCCAAAGTGGCGCCCTTGAAGCCACCGCAGCTCCTCATCGAACGCTTCATCGAGTCCACGCCCCAGATCCTGCGCGCCGCCGTCGTCAGGCCAAAGGCCGGCTACCTCGAGGGCAAGCTCGTGGCCTTTGTCACGCTGGCGGCCGGGCGCGTCTCCCAGTCCAGCCTGTCGAGCATCCGCCTCGTCCCCCAGTCGCAGATGCACTTTGCCGGCAGCCAGATCGCCGCCGTACGCCTGGCTCTCGAGACGGCCGAGAGCTCCCATTCCGTCCCAAACTCATGGATCGCGCTCGACCAGATGCCTTCCGACGGTGAGGGCTCCGTCGACCGGAGGCGCCTCCAGACGTGGATCCAGAACATCAACGAGGACGTCTACCACCACATGTCGGGCCTCGAGTCCCACGACCTCTTCCAGGAGCCGCTGACCGACATGGAGCGCCTCGTGCAGAAGGCCGTCAGCAACGTCCTCCGGATCCCGCAGAGGCAGGTCGGCATGAACTTCTCCTTTGGCCAGCTCGGCGGCGACGACATCTCGGCCATGATGCTCGTCGCCGAGTGCCGCACGCAGTCCGTCACCGTGAAGCCCGACGACGTCCACCGGTGCTCGTCGCTCGGCCAGCTGGCCGGGCTCGCCGTCCGCAAGAACCACGGCAGGCCGTCGTGGAACGAGGAGTCGCAGTCGCCCGGCGGCTTCAAGCTGTCGCCGATGCAGCAGCTCTACTTTTACACGGGCATCGGCGGCCGCGTCGAGCAGCGGACCGCCGGCGACGGGGGCTACCGCTTCAACCAGAGCCTCCTCCTCCGCGTCAAGAACAACAACAACCCGACGCTGGACGACGTCCACGCCGCCGTCGCCGCCGTCGTCGGCCACCACTCGATGCTCCGTGCCCGGTTCCGCCCCGGCGTCGACGGCTGGACGCAGCGCATCGCGCCTCGGGTCGACGGCTCGTACGGCTTCCGCTACCACTCGGTGAGCACGACCGACGAGGTGCTCGCCATCATCGCCCAGACGCAGACCAGCATCGACATCGAGGCCGGCCCCGTCTTCGCCGTCGACCACTTCCGCACCCACGACGGCCAGCAGCTCGTCTACCTCGTCGCTCACCACCTCGTCGTCGACATGATGTCGTGGCGCATCCTCATCCACGACCTCGACGAGCTCCTGAGAGAGGGCACCCTGTTTTCCGAGCGGTCGATGCCCTTTCAGAAGTGGAACGAGATGCAGGACAAGCACATGTGCAACCAGCCCGACGACCAGCTCGCCGACGTGTTGCCGTACAAGCTGCTGCCCGGCGGCGACTACGGCTACTGGGGGCTCCAGGATTCCCTCAACACGTACGGCGACATCGCCGTCGCGAGCTTCACCCTCGCGCCGGAGCTCACGTCCATCCTCCACACGGCGTGCAACCAGGTCTTCAGGACAGACATGTCGGACATTTACATGGCGGCCCTGATGCTCTCGTTCGGCCAGACCTTTACCGACCGCCGCACGCCCGTGGTGTGGAACCAGGAGCACGGCAGGGAGCCCTGGAGCGCCGACATGGACATCACCGAGACGGTGGGCTGGTTCACGTCTCTGTGCCCCGTCTCGCTCGAGGTGGACGCGGCCGACGACTTCGTCAACGTCCTGCGCAAGACCAAGGACACGAGGCGGTCGATGCCGCGCCGCGGGTGGAACTACTTCGCCTCGAGGTACTTTGGCCCCCGGGCAGCATCAGCATCGCGCAGCACCGAGGGCTGGCCGTTGGAGATGATGTTCACCTACGCCGGCTCCGTGCAGCAGCTGGAGCGGGAAGAGGGCGTCCTCGAGCAGCTCACGATCCCCGGGCGGCTCTTGGCCACGGACGCGTCCGACATTGGGCCCAACGTCGGCAGGATCGCCCTCTTCGAGGTCTCGGCCATGGTCGACCGCGGGGCCGCCTCGGTGCAGATCGTCTACAACCGCAACTGCAAGCACCAGGACAAGGTGGCCGAGTGGGCGCGGGCCTACGAGCATCTCCTCCACGAGGCCATCGGCCAGCTGCGGTACCGCGGACAGGAGCTCACCCTCTCGGACGTGCCGATGCTCGAGACGTCGTACGAGGGCCTCGCGAAGCTCCACACGGACCGCCTCGCCGCCCTGGGCCTCGCCAGCGCCGGCGACATGGAGGACGTGCTGCCCGTCACGGACCTGCAGCAGGAGATGCTCGTCAGCCAGACCCGGAGCCTCGAGACGTGCCACGGCCACGCCGTGTACGAGCTGTCGTCGCCGGGCGGCCTCGCCGCGGACCAGGCCCAGATCTGCTCCGTCTGGCAGCACATTGTCGCCCGGTACCCGGCCCTGCGCACCGTCTTCATCGACAGCATCTCCGACAACGGGCTCTTTGACCAGGTCGTCCTGCGCAAGTGCTCGCCCGAGATGCTCTTCGTCGACGCCGAGGACGGCGGCCCGGACCCCGTCGACGTCCTCAACGCCCTGCCGCCCATGAGCGCGACGCCCTACAACCCGCGGCACAGGCTGTCCGTCTGCCGGTCGTCGACGGGGACCCATCTGAGGCTCGACATCAGCCACGCCCTCTGCGATGTGAGGCATCCCATGTGTCTGTTGCTTGTCTTTTTTTTTTTCTTCTGGCCAAGATTTGCTAACCAATTCTCTCCTCCACCAGGCCCTCAGTCTGCAGAACATCATGTCCGACCTGAAGAAGATGTACAACAGCTCCGGCTCCGTCGTCAAGTCGCCCCTGAAGATGCCGGAACCCTCCCACGCCGCCTGCGTCCGGTACGTGTCCTCGGCCCGTCGCGAGAACAGCCTCAACTTCTGGGTCGGGCGCCTCCGGGAGACACGGCCGTGCCTGTTCCCGCGCCTGATGGCCGTGGCCGACGAGGACGACGAGGAGGACAAGATGCAGCACACGAGCTTCCACGTCGACCTGCCCATGGCCCAGATGGACGACTTCTGCCGGGCGCAGGGCGTCACGAGGTCCGCCGTCGTCCGCGTGGCGTGGGCGCTCGTGCTGCGCGCCTTCACCGGGTCCAGCCAGGTCTGCTTCGGCTACCGGTCCCCGGGCCGCGACGGAGACAACGCGCCCGAGGGCCTGCACGCGGCCGTCGGCGCCTTTGAGAACACGACGACGTGCACCGTGGGCCTCGACGGCTACCGGACCGTCGCCGAGGTGCTCGTGGCCGCCGACGCCGACACGTACGCCTGCCGGCCGCACCAGCACGTCTGCGTCTCGGAGATCCGGCACGCCCTGGGCCTCAAGGGAGGGGACGACGGCTCCGGGCTGCTGTTCAACACGTGCCTGTCGTACCAGGAGGAGCCCTACGAGCTCAAGAGCAGGTTCAGCTCGGCGCGACCGCCCATGGGCCTCTTGTGCGTCCAGGCGCTCAACACGCCCGACTTTGACGTGACCTTTTCCCTGACGCTCGCCGGCGGCCGGCTCGTCACCGGCGTCTCCCACAGGGTCATGACGCCGGCGCAGGCGCAGAACCTGACAAACACGTTTGGGCGCGCCGTGCTGTCCATCGTCGGGAGCGGTGACGGGTCCACGGTCGGCGGCATCGACCTCTTTACGGACCGCGACTACGCGCAGCTGACCATTGGCGACTGGGAGACGGGCGCGGGCGAGGGCGTGGGCGTGGGCGGCGAGCCGCTCGGCTGCGTCCACGCCCTCGTCGCGCAACAGGCGAGGCTTCGCCCGGATGCCCAGGCCGTCTGCGCCTGGGACGGTGACTTGTCGTACCGGGAGCTGGCACGTACGGTATCCCGACTGGCGACGTATCTGGCGCAGTGGGGTGTCCGTCCTGGTGTCTCGGTGCCGGTGATACTCGACAAGAACAGATGGGCCGTCGTCTGCATCCTGGCCGTTCTCAAGTAGGTCTTTGTCTAATCATCATGATCACCACGACGTCATATATCCTCGTCCTCCCCGACTAACAGGATCCCAGGGCCGGCGGCTGCTTCGTGCCCATCGACGCCGAGGACAAGGCCAACGTCGACGTCTTTATCCGCCAGCTGAAGCCCAAGACGGTTGTGGCCACCGACATGAGCTGGAAGTACCTCGAGGTGGCCGTCGACGGCGTCATCGTCGTCGACGACACGCTCCTGTCCGTGATCGACCTCCCGCTCGAGGCCCCCCTTCCCATGGCCGCGCCCAACGACGCCGCCTGCGTCCTCCTGTATCCCGGCTCGTCGTCGCGCGGCAACGAGGCCAAGGGTAAGGGCATCGTCTTCCACCACGCGGCCCTGTCGGCGGCCTTTGTCGCGCAGGGCATCGCCCTCAACCTCGACGCCGGCAGCCGCGTGCTGCAGCTGTCGTCCTTTTCCGTCGACACGGCCCTCGTCGAGCTGCTGTCGACGCTCGTCCACGGCGGCTGCGTCTGCGTCCCCTCGGGCGTCGACAGGACCAGCGACATTGTCGGCGCCGCCCGCACCATGGACGTCAACTGGAGCTACATGACGCCCGTCCTCGCCCGCAAGATGACCCCCGCCGCCGTCCCCGGCCTGCGGACCGTCTGCTTCCGCACCCGCCGCCTCGACCCGGACACGTGCGCCCCGTGGCTGGCCAAGACGACGGTCCTGCTGGCCTACGGCGCCCCAGACGTCTGCCCCCTCGGCATCTCCGTGCTCGACGTCCGCCGGCCCGGGGACCTCTCCCGCGTCGCCCGGCCCTTTCTCGGCCGCTTCTGGATCGTCAACCCGGACGACCACCGCAAGCTCGTGCCCGTCGGCGCCGTCGGCGAGCTCATCATCGAGAGCCCGACGCTCGCGCACCGCTTCGTCCCGGGCCAGAGCCTGGCGCAGATGCCGCACGACTCGGAGCTGCTGTCGTCGTCGTCTTCGTCGCTCGAGGACGGCCGGCCCAAGATGCGATACTTCAAGACGGGCCACCGCGTCCGCCACATGGACGACGGCACGCTCGACTTGGTGTCGGGCGGCCGCGACGACGTCGAGTTTGACGGCCACGTCGTTCCCGTGGCCAGGGTCGAGCAGAAGCTGCGGCGGTGCCTGGGCCGGGGCATCGACGTCGCCGTCAGCTCGGTCATCACCCGCGACGCGCAGCCCGCGCTGGCCGCCTTTATCGAGTTTGGTGACAAGCTGTTTGACGGCTCCGAGGACCTGAACCGAATCACCATGACGACGCGGGAGCGCACCTACATCGCCAGGAAACTCGTCGAGTCGTCCGTCGGCACCGGGCTCCTCCTCCTCCCCGCGCACATGCTGCCGACGCTCTTCGTCCCCGTGAGGCACCTCCCCGTGACGCCCTCGCTCAAGGTCAACCGCCGCAAGCTCCAGAAGATGGCCGGCTGGCTGTCCAAGGAGCAGCTGCTGGCCCTCTCGTCGGTCCCGTCGCCCGACGAGGTGCGGTCCGTCGGCATCAAGCCGCTGCCCCTGACGCACGTCGAGGAGCGCATGCGCTCGCTCTGGGCCCACGTCCTCGGCGTCGACGCGGCCACGATCCGCGCCAACCAGAGCTTCGTCTCCCTCGGCGGCGAGGCCTTCCTGGCCGCCCGACTGGTCGTGCAGTGCCGGAAGCAGGGCCTCGTCGTCGCCCTGCCGGACGTCCTCCGCGGCGCCACCCTCACCGACCTCTGCCAGGGCATCACCCTGGGCGCCGAGTTTGCCCTCGTCGACACGAAGACGACGACGACGACCACCACCACCACCACCGGCTCCTCCCGGTCGAGCGGCGCGTCCTCTCTCGGCTCCGCCTCGGACATGCTGTTCGAGGAGCGCTTCATCAACGACGTCATCGTGCCCAAGCTCCGTCTCTCACGCGAGGCCATCCAAGACGTGGCCGAGGCGTCGGCGGTGCAGCTCAAGTTCCTCGAGACGGGCCTGCTCAAGGGCGGCTCCAGCCTCAGCTACTTCACCTTCAACTTCACCGGCCCCGTCCAGTCCAAGAAGCTCGAGGCCGTCTGCTTCTGCCTCGCCAAGATCCACCCCATCCTGCGGACCGTCTTCGTCACCCACGAGCGGCGCGTGTACCAGGTCGTCCTCGGCAACCTGGTGCCCGACTTCAAGCGCATCGAGGTCCCGACCTGGAGGGTGGCCGCCATGACGGACAAGGTCGTCAAGCGAGACCAGGCGGCGGCGTCCCTGTCGCTCGAGTCGCCCGTCACCAAGTTCTTCTTCGTCGACGCCGGCAAGCAGTCGAGCCTCGTCATGCGCCTCTCGGGCGCCCAGTACGACGACGCCTCCGTCTCGCTGCTCCTCCAGCACCTCAAGAGCATCTACGCCGCCCCGTCGCGTCCCCCGCGCCGCGCCACCTACTGCGACTTTGTCCGCTCCGCCCGGCTCTCCCACGTCGCCGGCGCCCTCGACCACTGGACGTCGCTCCTCGACGGCGCCAGCATGACCCGGGTCGTCGCCCACGCCAGGCCGCCGACGCTGAGCGAAAAGGTCAAGACCATCTCGTCAAAGGTGGCCGTCATGTCCCTGGCCAACCTCGGCATCTCCTTTGACACGGTCGTCAAGTCGGCCTGGGCCATGGTCCTCGCCAACCTCTCGGGCTCGGGCGACGTGCTCTTTGGCGAGGTCGTCGAGGGCCGCCACCTCCGCCTCGCCGACGGCTCCGACGCCTCCGGCATCCTCGGCCCCGTGTCCAACGCCATCCCGGTGCGGGTCCGCTTCGCCGAGACGCTCAGCAGCCCGCTCGAGCTCCTCAAGTACGTCCACGGCCAGCGCGTCACGGGAATCCCCTTTGAGAACACGGGCTGGCTCGACGTCGTCGACAAGTGCACCAAGCTGCCGTACTGGACGCCCTTTAGCACCGTCGTCGAGCACCGCCACCAGGACGCGGCCAAGGGGAACGCCGCCGCCGCCGCCGCCGTCTCCTTCAACCTCGGCGGCGCCGTCAAGTGCCGCTTCGCCATCCTCGAGCCGTCCAGCAGGGACGTCCCCGATCTGCACGTCGTCTCGACGCAGGACCACTCCAGCGCCGCCGAGATCTCCGTGTCCTTTTGCGAGAACCGCGTCCCCAACATGTTCGCCAGCGAGGCCCTCCGCGCCCTCTGCTCGACCATCGAGCTGCTCACCTCGGTGTCGATGCTGCACCCGCTCATCCCCTCCACGTCCGACTACGCCGCCGCGCCGCCGCAGATCCCGCTGCCGCAGATCGACATGACGGCGCCCGCGACGTCGTCCGTCGGCAACACCGCCGCCGCCGCGCTGCCGAGCGAGCACCGCGCCGCCGTGCAACAGGCCGTCCTCGACGCGTGGACCGAGGTCCTCGACCCGCGCTCGCTGGGCGTGCCCGAGGACCACCTCCCGCACGCCGCCTTCTACGACCTCTGGGGCAGCGCGATCCCGGCCTCGCAGCTCGCGCGGGCGCTGTCGCTCGCCCTGCCGAGGCTGGGCGTCCCCGGTTCGCACGCCGTCGCCGTGTCCATGGAGGAGGTCGTCGCGCACCCGACCGTGGCGGGGCAGGTCGAGCTCGCCGCCCGCAAGATGCGCGACGCGAAGCGGCGCACCATCTCCGACGTCTTCTCGCCCCGGGCGCGGCGTCCCGCGTGGAGCAAGAGCTTCCGGAGGCTGACGACGGGCGCGCAGAAGACGGCCGAGCGGACCCCGAGCAGCGCGAGCGGGAGCTCGTCGGGTTCCGCCGCGGGCGTGTACCGCAGTTCCTCGCAGAAGCTGTCGCAGCAGACGCAGACGCAGGAGACACAGCAGCAGCAGCAGCAGCAGCAACCGTTCATGGACTCCATTGCGGAAACGCCGACGGGCACGAGGGTGGGCGAGGAGTACCTGTCGACCGCCGCCGCCGCCGCCGCCGCCGCACGGCTGCCCGTCGAGCTGGAGGACCTGCGCCGTCCGACGCTGACGCTGGCGGTGACGCACGAGGCCGGCGGCAGCAGCATGGAGAGCATGACGACCGGCAGCAGCCGCAGCGATGAGGAGGCCGAGGACGGCGAGCGGACCGGCCGGCGGCAGAGCGAGGCCGGGGACGCGGTGAGCCCGATGACGGCGTCCACGGGCCCGACGCCCGCCGCCACGACGCCCGTCGTCGCGGAAGAGAGCACGTTCAAGATCCGGAGAAAGGCCGTGAGCGTTCTGGGCAGGATGAGCCGGATCGGCGTCGTGAGTCCTGCCAGCACCACGGCCGGGTCCAAGTTGGGAGTGTGATGTGTCTCATGAGGATGGCGTTTTTGGAAACTGCATCTCTTGATGAAAAGCTTGCCGTGGCGCAGACGATCTTCCTTGTCAATTTTGAGACATGTGGGATAGCGAGGCTCGATGATATCCGATAAAATTGTCACTTTATAGCGTAGCTGTTTATTTCGAATAATTGTATCTCTACTGCAGTCGGTTAATTACGCACACGAAACCGTAGCAAGGGTCTGTCAAAGTGTCACACCTTTAATACGGAAAGCTGTCGTCGATGAGGGTGTCAATGTCCATCTCTGACTCTGGTCTATTGTACAACTCTCCAAAGCTTCTATTACTCACACACGATGCCACAGACCCATCAAGTACAGCGACTGTAGCAAGATATACTTCTGTTTGCAAACACAAGGACTCCACGACACCTCGCCAGCCGAAGCAACGCCCTGGTCCGTCAGATGCAGTAGCTCAGATCGAACGGCAGCCGAACCCGGGCAGATCACCTCGACCTTTGCATACCAGAGTCCAACTCTGCATAGTATCGGGGTACCGGCATCTCCGTAGGACTTATGTTTCTTGCGTCGTATCCATAGAGCTCATATGTTCTCGCCGGACGGGCATATCTGTCTGGGTCAAAGGGACTCGGCCGTGTATTCAGAGCCTCGACGACAGGAGGGGCCCTCGGCCTCCGGTGCTGCTTCAGTTTCTTCCAACATGGGAAGAAGGCAAGCCCGGCGAGTGCGATGACGCCAACTCCAGCCCCTACTCCAACGCCAACAGTCGTAGTCAGGGGAAGACCTGGGTTTGTATATGCTGGCACATTGGCAGACGTTGGCCGCGACGTGGTGGATGCCGGGTTCGTAGGAACAACCTGGTCCGCCGTCGTTGCTGTCCTTGTCTCGATATCCGCACTATTCAAGCTCGCCGAGGACACGGACGCAGCTGTGGTCCGGGAGGTCGCGACAGTCCATCCCACCACGGCGATTGCGCCAACCCACGATGCCGTCTCGACGGTGGTGACTGTTATCCTCCAAGCTCGCCTGTCCGTAATGGGAGTCGACGCGAATGTCAAGACGGCGTCAGCCAGGACGTCGGACTGGCAATTCCCAGCGATGGAACCGCTGATGCCGTGTGCCAAGGTGTAGTCGCCGAAGACGCGTCAGAAAAGACTGGGGCGAGAGAGGACTTTTCAGCCCAGACGAACCAAGACTCACGGGGGACAGCACATGGCAAGCGTGCTGATGTCGTCCTTGACGGACGAGGCAACCGTCGACCAGCGATCGGGCCAGGCCAGTGGCCCGATGCTGACGGCCCGTGTGTCCCTGGCCATGGTTGAAGCCGAGTCGACCTTGCTCCCACCATGTCGTGACTGCTCCCGGGGCTCATCTGACTCTCGTGTCCATGTCGATGCCGAAGCCGAAGCCGGGGTCGTACGCCACGAGACTGACGCCGTTGAGACGGAAGACAGTCGAGACAACTCGATGGCGGCGTAAAGGGTGTAGGGAGTGCGATGAACGACGTCATCGTGCCGGACTTGTCTGTCTCGGCGGGATACGGCTCTTCCATTTTCCATCACGTTGAACAGGCCCGACTAGGCCAGATACTGCACTTTGGTGTAGAAGAAGATGGCCATGAGGGTTTCCGGAGTAGCAGTTGAACTGGAGAAACGGAAATTAGCAGGATTCCAGCCAACACTTGAACAAATGTCGTCTTCACTCGTCCTCTACCGCTTAACTCCCAAACAATAAGAGACAGCCGGGGTTGAACCCGTCATGCTACGTCTGCCGTTACAAAGACATCGTGCCAGTCAGTCCTCCCAGTTTGCCACTTTCTTCTGCCTCGTTGGTTGCATCCCAAATCGTGAGCCATCTCGTGTGCTGGCGTCGAGAGCAAACACTCCATAACACCAGCCAAGCCATGGGTACAGCTCCCGGCCCTGGCCTTCGCTTCCAGCCCCTTGGTGCCCAATGACGTGACGTATTGCAACCTGCACTGTCAAAGTGCGAGCTCAACCTCCAACGCGTGTAGTCTTGATTAGGTGGAAGCGCCGAACGGGTACGCTTTCCGAACTGTCACAACACCAAGGCCGTGAAGGCATGGATGCCAGATTGGAATCGCCTTTGCCGCCCGAGGGTGTCATCGATCGGAGAGATCCCTATGGGCATGTTGGCCGCCTGGGCGAGCGCTTAGGGCGAGGTCATGAAGACAGTGATACTCCGTTCAACCTATATCCTATGATTGTCTTTGCTCCTCCGTTGAAAGTTGGATTCCGCTGGCGTCACCTTCTCCTCCATTTCAGTTGAGATACACCGACAACATACACCAACGATGGGATATCCTCCAAGCAGCAGGCGCGGACGGAGCTCGTCTACAGAGTCTCATTCGAAAACGGCCGACTCCATCGGCGACGACGTACGAAGAGCCAGGCGCTCGCTTCACGCCAGAAACCCCAGCTTGCGCAGAAGAGTACGCAACGCCGTCATGTTTCTGTCTTTTGCGGGACTTGCAGGCGTGGTCCTGGCTGGCTACCTTTCAGACCATGCCCTCGGACATGCTCAATACACCCCTCAGTCGAGGTTCACAAACTGGGACGAGCGCCGAGAAAATGTCAAGGACGCTTTCGTGACGAGCTGGAACGCCTACTCCAAGTACGCCTGGGGTGAGCCTCTCCGTCTCGAGCGTCTTGGACCCTCTTACTGACAACTGCTTCAGGCAACCATGTCTTCCCACCCACTGGCCAAGAAGGGTTCCAACATGTCGCCCGAGGGACTGGGCTGGATCATCGTCGACCAGCCTCGACACCATGATGCTCATGAACCTGACCGAGCCACTCGCCGAGGCGCGCAAGTGGTTGCACCGCAGCCTGACCTGGGACCAGGACCAGGACGTCAACACCTTCGAGACTGACGCATCGCAGAGTATCTCATCAAGCAATATCTCCAGACCGGGGAGACCATCTACCGCGACATGTGGGAGGACGCCCTGGATGGCATCCAGACTCACTTGGTGACGACGACGCGCAACGCCCGCCCTCAGGTACATTGCAGAACTACCCAATGGCGTGGGCGGGGGACTATCGCCGAAGATGGACCACCTCGTCTGCTTTCTGCCCGGAACCACGCTCTCGCGCCCGACGGGGAGGGGTACACGAGTTCTCGGCGACGTCCGGACGGTGCCGCCGGCGACGCGCGACAACATGGAGAGCTTTTGGCTGTTGAGGTTTCGCCCCTCGGACTGCGTGGAGAGATGGTGGGATGGTGCTGACGACGTTGACGACGCAGGCGGGAGACTCTCTCAAGTACTTGTATTTGTTGTTCTCTCCAGCGGACTACATGCCGCTGACGGAAGTTGTTTTCAACACGGAGGCGCATCCGTTTCCTCGGTTTACTCCCGAGGGGGCGTTGAAGACGGGCTGGCAGAGACTGCCGAGGTAGTGAGACCGTGTGGTGCTGTATCAGTATGAATGCGTGGTTTGGTATAAATACACAGCCGGAGGTTTCGGTGTGGCATCTGTCAAGAGAGGTGGTTATTCATTTTCACATTGTCAGCCATTCTTGATATCTGCTGTCGTCATGAAATTAACGTGCTTCGCCTTTCCAGACCGTCAGTCACTCCGACACATCGTACTTGCTGGACTGTTGCTCTTTTACGCGCGTACGTTTGGTCGCACAGAAAAAGAAAAGGGTCCCATGAAGACGGGTATCTCACACAAACACATACATAACGCCGTGATGCTATGAACTCATGCCGCGTTCACTAACTTGACTCATCGTTTGAAATCTAGCCAACCTGGCGTAATACTCGTCCGTGTCGTAGTATTCAACGCCGTGCTGCTGACCTCCAAAGACGTCCATGGGATGAACCGTCGGCTGCTCCTCACTATCGTGAACATTGCCGAAAACAACGGCCGGATCAAGTCCTTTCGTGGGATCGTGTGCTTGCGCCCCCGCAGCTTCTGACAAGAAGCCGAAATCAAAATCCGGTATCGCTGGATCTTCGTACAGAATACCCAGCGGATCGGGCATCTCCGGCGTTGTCCCTTGAGTGGTGAGCGTGGACGGCGACGTGTCGGTCGTCGTAAAGGACGACGACCCAGCAGTCTCTGAGATGGAACCATCCCCAGCGCCGGGCGAAGCGTCTTGATCGGCGCATTTCTCCCGGCTCTCGAGCTGTTGATACCCCCTGAACAGCGCCAGCTGCAGGTTCCGCGCGATTTCAATAACCTTTTGCTTCATCCCCTCCTCGACGAAGCTCAGTTCCCGCTCGACTTCCTGCTCCAACTGCCGACGGACCAGCGTGGGCAGTTCGCGGCGCAGGTAGTCTTCGTACCCGCCGAGGGTAGTCTGCGCGTCTTCCGTGCTGTAGTCTGTGTTGGGGGCGTCAGTCCATCGTCATCCGAGCTCAATCAAGTTCGAACACGTACAGGGCGACGGAATCTCCCTTTCCCTCACGTCGGGAAATATGATGGCGTAAACCTGCTTCCACTTTTCGGCCTCGGTGAGTTCTTGCTTTCCGCTGGTCTTCTTGCGCGAGCGGAGTTTCTTCTCCTGGTCTTGGGTGATGCCGTCCACGACCTCCGGCTCTGATACTTTGCACGGCGTCAGCGATCGAGCGTGGGCTTGGAGATGCGCCTGTGTCTCAAACGGCTGGGAGCAGCGCGGGCACGAAATCTTTGGGAGAGAATGTTTGCGGTAAATGTGCTCCCTGGTACTAGTCAGCAAGGTATATCGCGAGATGGATGGACACATGACATACTTGATGCGGTGGACATGGTCCCAGCCGGGCCCGCAGCAAGGCCTCTTGTTCTTGTACTTTCTTGGGTTGTGCTTGAAGAACGGGCACGCCAACTTTGCGCCGCTGATTTCGTCCTCGTGAACCCTCGGCAATTTGGATCGCGGCGCCGTGTTCTCCCCATCATCGACGACGTCGTCTTGATTATCATCCTGCTGGCCTCCGTCGGTAGGCCTATCACGCTTCGGCGCGGAGCTTCTGCCCGCTGGTGCGGTTCTCAGAGACCCCGCAGAAGCAGCAACGTTCCGGATGCCACGTTTCCTGGGCGCCGTGTACGCTTCACCGACAGACGGCGTCGGCCTCGAAGCCAAGGGCGGTTCCTCGATATATTCCGGCAACTTGCCGCGCCTCAGGGACACCGGCCCCGAACCCACTGCAGGACTGTCGATTCTGGAGGCGAGTCTGCTTTGTCGAGGAGACTCGAAGCGTCTCTCTTCTTCGGCTTCCTCACGACGCATTACGCCACCGAGACGATTCCGTATACCCTTTCTGGGTCCAGGAGCCCGCGATGCCGAGGTCGCGGCCAACGCCGACTTCTGAGGAGCTGAGGCCGACTTGTGGGCGAGGGTATTCGGCTGTTCTTGTTGGTCGCTGCGAGGTCCTGTGAGTGCTGCCTCCTCGCTCTGAGACATGCTCGTGTCCAGGTTGTTCGCAACTTCACCAGGAGTTGCGTGCACATTGCCGAACTCTTCCAAGGATTCCGAGACATCGAACTCTGGTGGTCTGGAAGATGCTGCGGCTGGCGCTGGCGGCGGCGGCGGCGGCGGGACTGGAAAGGCGCCTTGCATCCGCGATCTCCACGACCGCGCTGGTATTACATCTGCCCGTGGCTGGCCTGAGGGAGTGGCAGATCCGAGTTTCTTCTTGCTCTTGTTGTCCAGGCTGGCGGATAACATGCGTTTAGGAGTCTCGTTGGGACCCGACGAGAAGGAGGACTCGGAAGCTGGGAAATCTCGTCTTGGAGCTGCGCGCAGCGGCACGTTGGATATCGGCTGCAAACTTCCCAAAGACAATGGGAGGCCATCGCTGCGACGACCTGGCAGACCGATCTCGACCGTAGTTTCGTCATCCGTCTTGACGCCCAGTCCTGGAGGTGCTGACCCATATGATGACGGCCCCCTGCGAACATCCAGAGCAGGGCTCTTGAACGTTTCTGTTAGTGGCAGCGAGTCTTCTACTTTGTCGAAACGCGTTTCTTCATGGACGAGGGTGATGGAATGGCTGGAGTCCACAGCAGGGTGCCATGTGTCGTCCAAGTCTGAAGAAAGCGATGCATTGCTCTCGGGTGCGAATGAGGACAGGAGACCGAGAGACTCGACCTCTGGCAAGTCTTCGTCCTCCTCTTTCACTTTAAGCTTCACATCCAGCCAGCTCACGAAAGTCGACATGACGCTGTCGACCATGGCCCTCTGGATCGCTCTGGTAGGAGGTTCGCTTTCGGCATCATCATCCGATGAGACGGAGCCATTGTCGGCGTCTGGATCTGGTGACGTCTCTTCTTCAATGCTGGTCATGAGTGAAGATGCCTGTGTCCGAAGTTGACCGGCAGAGTTCCTGGAGCTAGTCAAGTCGACACTGCCTTCAGCAGACATGGCTGCATCGTCAGACTTGGATGGAGTCGCGTCATGGGTTCTGATTCCGGGGTCACCCGCTCGATCTAGGTTGGCAGTTGAATCAGAAGGTCCAGGACTTCCGTGAGAAGGAGTTGTGGATCTTTGAGGCTCTGGCAAGTCGGGTCGGTCATGACCCAGTTGCTTGTCGTCGTCGGTTTGATGGCGATGGTCAGGGGAGGGGGTTGTCTTCCTCGATGGTGGGTCCATGTCAGGAAGATGTCAGGCACGGCAACCGATCGATATCATCCGAACGGTCGAAAGAGTGAAACCCCGGATTGAAGTGAGGGAATGCCTTGGGTAGTAAATGTGGTTGTGGCAGAGTGAAATGAAGGTGAGATGACGATGGCCTTGCTGATGGACTGAGTGAGGCACTAAGGGAGGAGATGAGTGAGTGGCTGAGTTCTGCGCCACTGCGTAAAACTCGACGGCGCTGTGCGGCTGAGCTGACCCCACTGGCCGAGCGGTGGCTGTCGGGCTGGTAGTGACAATGAGGCTTGACAATGAGGACTGCTCCTATTCAGCGTGAATCGTGAATGGTATGCTAAAAGTAAGCGCATCTCTGAAGTCATGGTTGGATCGTGGACAATTCAATGAATGTCTCGCTCGGTCAGTCTGCTGTATCTATCCGGATTTCAACAAGATTCGGGAGAGCTTGAGACATCTAAGGTCTTGTCTGCATCTGGTTCTTGAAGCTGAGCAATGCTGAATCTCATGGTTGGGTTTGTCAAACCGCGTTCAATCTTCAAGTCGAGCCAAGTGCATTCCATTCATTCGTCAGAGTCCTCCATGTACGTGAAGGGCAGCTCTGCCTGAATGTACTTGCCATGCCTTGTTCCCACTCGTCATCTGTAGACACCAAATGGCCAGTCAGAACGAGACACGCATCAAAGCAAGCGTGTCTCAGTAGGGTGACGCCCTACTATTGCCGCGTGTAACCTCTCCAACGGCAGCATGTTGGTGAGCAACACGGAGCAATGAGCAATGAGCATCGTCTCGACATCGTGAGGGTGGAATCGGTGTGTCACGATGGGAAGAAGACGAGCGGAAGGGGAAATTCCTGGCGCGTCCGGAAGGGAAATACAGAGGGGAACAGTGGGAATCAGCGGGGCGTTTGTGGAGGAAGGGCGCCACAGGGCGCCGAATTGACAGATGAAATGGGGCCATCGGGGGTCTGGGGTCACTAGAAGGACTGAAAGGGCGCCGCTTCTCCAAGGCGTGGGCGTCTTTGACACCCTGTCTTGAATTGTGTGCAGCAGAATTGCTTTAACCATGGGACGCTCCCACGTCTTGCGGAACGGCCAGTGAAAAGTGTTGCTTCTCTTGTCTGATTTCAGACATGTTGCTTTTTCAGTTGCAGCAAGAGTGAAGGCTGTCTATCCATGTTCAAACTGCATGTAGCTGGCTGGGGGCCTATCGTCGGCCACATCTAGTTCGTACAGAGGAAAACACCAGACCCACCACCGGAGATGCTCGATTCGGGGCTCACGACCAGGAGCAACAAAACCACGCCAGACAGAGGATGATGATCCGGACGGCACAGCGGTATCGGACTTTTACACTGACGGCTTGTTATCGTCTTGTCCACCTCCCACATCACCCTCTTCGGCTCGAGCGCCGATATCTCCCAAGACACCAACCGCCAACCACCGACGCCTCCTAATCTCCATCCCCCGCAAATGCGCCCCCAGACCCTCGAGGGTTCGAGATCCTACTCAGCGGTTTCAAACCTCTCGGGGTCCTTGTTTCTGCAGACGCCAGCGTGGCGGAAAACCACTCAATCTGGCTAGACCGCAATCTACCCTCGATGCTGAGATATCGAACACAGAGGCAGCCAGCCAACCGTCGTCAACAGTCCATCGCAGCCATCCCTGCCACCTTCTGCTCCTGGACAGAGCTGTTATCTCGCGGCACAGGTTACCAAACCCCCCCAAGATATTCCCCCATAAACCCCCCAAGAACCCCCAAGCGTGGCGGAAGCGTCCCATTCGTGGAGGCCCTGGCTCCCAAGACTGATTGTTCTTTAGCCTATGCAGCTAACGACAACGGCACTGCGACCTGCTGGTGGACTGGCCGTATAGATAAGCAGACGTTGCTTGGCTTGTCTTGGGGAGGCGGTGCGGACGTGATATAAGACCAGGCACGCCAGGCCCTCTCCCATCCCCATCTTGCTTCACCGTGACAACTGGTCAGGGTGTGGTGGTCAGGGTGGCTGGCAAACAAACACCCACTATGACATGTTCAAATGCTCCCAGGCACGGGCAAACAATGGTGGGTAAAAAACACTCGTGGTATCTTGATCTTGATAACGAATTACTAGACTTGTTGAGACTTTCAGTCCCAGACTCCTCCCGTCAAGTGACGACGGTCTGCCATTACATTGTAAACTGAACCGACAAACAGGCCATACGCCTCGGAAAGTTTCCAAAGGGCCTCTTTGCTCCGAGTTTCTTCTTCTTTTTTCTTCTTCGAACGGGACATTCACACACACACACACACACAACCGCCGCGCTTACCAGACGTGGCTGAGCGCACGCTTCCACGAGGGCATGGCGGCGAGGCGGGCGCGGTAGGCGTGGATCTCATCCCAGTCGAGCTCGCGACGGCCCGTGTCGACGTCCATCTGGGAGGTGCGCAGCCACCCGGTGCGCTTCCAGCAGAAACCGCCGACCCAGAAGACGATGACGACGGGGAGGGCGAGGTACGACTTGAAGAAGCCCTCGGCGCCGTTGAGCTCGCTGGTGCCGGGAGGGGCGATGGCCGTGTAGAACTGGCGGCCATGTTAGCTGTCTGTTTTGCTGCAGATTTTTTCCCATCGAGCCGAGTGCGCGGCGGGTGAAGGGGAGGGAGGGCCCCCCCCAAAAAAAAAACATACCTGAGCAGCAAGCACGACGAAGCAGAGAAAGAGACCGATCCAGGACCCCGTGGTGCCGCCGATGGCCTTGAAGGGGATCTCGTCGACGGTGTGGCCGTGGTAGGCCCAGGCCTTGCGGAAGCGGATGTGGGCCAGGCAGATGGAGGCCCAGGTGAAGACGGCGGCGAGACCCGAGAGCGCCAGCAGCCAGTCGAAGACGACGGGTCCGGACGCGCTCAGGTTGATAAAGGCCAGGGGGGCGAAGAGGATGATGGCCATGACGGAGGGGAGGGGGCGGCCGGAGCGGTCAATGTAGGTGAAGATCTTTGGGGCGTAGCCCTGCTGGGCGAGGGCGGTCAAGGTACGCGATCCGCCGTAGACGCCGGACACGCCGATGGACAGGACGGAGACGAGGATGACGACGTTCATGAAGTGGTCGAAGCCGACGAGGCCGGCGTACTTGCCGACGAGCACAAAGGGGGACGCCTTGACGTCCGAGTAGGCCGACTCGGACAGCAGGGCGGGGTCGTCGGAGGGGATGAGCAGACCGACAAAGAAGAGGCCGAGGATGTAGAAGAGGGTGATGCGCCAAAACACCTGCTTGATGGCGCCGGGGAGCGACTTTACGGGGTTCTTGGCCTCGGCGGCGGCGAGACCGACGAGCTCGGTGCCGGAGAAGGAGAAGGCGGCCGTGACGAAGACGGAGCAGAAACCCCTGAAGCCGTTGCGGAAGGCGCCGGGGTCGTACCACAGCTTGGCGCCCTGGTAGGTGTTGTAGCGGCCGCTGGAGGGACCGCCGCCGAGGACGAGGACGAAGCAGATGATCATGAAGACGATGGTGGCGGCGAGCTTCAGGCACGCCGACCAGAACTCCTCCTCGGCGTAGCCGAGGGAACCAAAGATGTTGATGACGAGGATGGCGACGAGGAAGACGACGATCCACACGGCGACGCTCGTGTTGGCGTCCCAGTACTGGATGACGAGACCGGAGACGGTGAGTTCGAGCGGCAGCACAATGGCCCACTGGAAGACGTAGTTCCAGCCCATGGCGAAACCCCAGGACGGATCGATGAAGCGGGTCGAGTAGGTGTAGAAACCGCCAGAGACGGGGTACATGACGGCGAGCTCGCCGAGGGCGTACACTGGGCCGCGTCAGTCTTTGACGTTGTTTTGGGTTGCCCGACGAGGAGACGCCACTTACCGACGTTGAACATCATGATGCCGACGAGGAGGAAATCGATAAAGAGAGCACCGGGACCCTGGAGTTTCTCCCGTCAGCGACGGCATTCCCACGGAAAACACTATGTCCAAAGCAGACGAAGCAGACGAGAACAACTTACACCCTTGCTGAGGGCACCGCCGGAACCGACAAAGAAACCAGCGCCGATGGAACCGCCAATGGCAATCATGTGCAGGTGGCGCTTGCTCATGGAGCGGTCGAGCTCGACGACGCCGCGTCCGTACTCCTTCTTGGTGAAGGACTTGAGGTTCAGGCCGTTCTTGGTCGCCCAGCTGTCCTCGCTGACCTCGCCGCGGGCGGCATCGTTGGTGCTGCCGCTGTCGTAGCCGGGAAGGCTGCCGGTGGCCTTTTCGTCGGCCTCGAGGACCTTTCCGTCTTGAGCAGCCATGGTGGATGGGGGAGGGGGGAGGGGCAACCAGTCGGGTTGTGTGTGTTGTCGCGATGGCTGGGTATTACTCAAGACTGAGTGTGGGATGTGGAGGGACAGACTAGAGATGCCCGTCACACACACGCGCACACACGGACAGGGGAAAAAAAAAAAGAATGCTTCCCGGGAATGGGACCCGAAGTGGTTGAAGAAGGGGAGAGGGAGAGAGGGATGCCAGGCCAAACGCCACAAGATGGGACGGGAGGGGGGACAGCAAGGCCTCTTTATGAAGGAAAACAGAAATTGGCAGATGGAGACGGACTGAGGACGAGGTCGTGCAAGGACTCGGTGTTCCTATCCAGCGGCGAGGCGGATCGATTACAAGCCAGCAAGCCAGGTCTGGCAATCCGTTGACGATGGAATATTACAGCACAAAAGGGAGATGGGGAGCGGGAGAGAGGCCACGACCCCAGGACCCAGGACCCAGGACCCAGGACCAGGCACGCTCGTCTGTAATGAGAGCCAGTCGACGACGCAGTCATTGCTCCGCTTCGCATCGCACCCCTCCCTCCCTCGTCTTCTTTACGGGCAGATCTGGGCAAGGATGGGCAACACGACAGGCCATCCCAGCCGAAGAGGGGGAGGGGGAGGACCCCGTTCGTCGACGGGCTGCCTGTCGCATGCTATCTGTGGCGTTCTGGGTCTTGCGTCTTTTGCGTAATGTGTGTATCAATGTGGGATTATGGATGGATGGGATGAGATTCGGGGTGTGGGCAATTTACTGGGCAGACTCGATTAGCAGTGGAATATTGGCTTTTGGGACGTCTTCTCTTGCGCCCCTTGGAGGGTGATGGGTGGCGTATATGCGTTATTGAGTACAGGTCCGAGGACAGGTCGAGTGCAATGGCAATGTGACGATGCAAGCCAACGAGGGGATCCAGGCGCGGGTGACATGTCCATTCTCGGCCGACGAGCTGCTTGCTATGGTAGATTGGGTTGTGAATGGGATGCACTACCAAGTTATCCGTACACCGAAACACCATGGCCAACTTGGCCAGTTGGAGCGTGGCGACACTCTCAGAGAGCATTCATTGTATGGCACAATTAGTCTACTCCGTCTTTCGGGGCAGTGGACTGTTCTCTCCAGACGGTCGTCCCTCTCTCTCTCCACAAGCCCGGGCGATGCCAGATGGCAGACCCAAACGAGGAGACTAACCCACGAACCGGACACGAGATGCCTGCACTTTCGCAGATAGCGTCGGTTGCGCTGGTTGGCCAATGGGCAAGGCGCTCACCCCAAGCCGTTAGCGAATGGCAAATGGCTCCGAAAAAGTGGCCGCTCCTCCACATCGAACGGCTTTGCTTTTCCCGCCCACGCCACGCCACGATACCAGGCACGCCCACCGCACCGCCGTCAACGTTGTGTGAGGATCCGGTTCGACCCTGTGTGTATCCGTAGTGTAGTATTCGTCTGCCGAGGACACTCGACGTTGAAGAGGCTCCCCGGAAAGCCACAGCTATGTACACACGAGATGGATGGGCGTGTCTCTGGCGGCCAAGCGGCTCCCTTCTCGGCACGGCTCCTGCGGATCGCTTTGTGTGTCATGTCATGTGACGTCAAGTGGTATGGCTAACCATTCCCGTATTCCTGCCGCCATCTCTCGGCCTGCGTCGCCAAGCTCAGCCGCGCTCGCTGGCCTCGACCGCACCCCATCTCCATCTTCAAGAGGCCTGTAATCGTACAGTAATCACCACGTACTCTATCTGTACTCCGTAACAGCATTCCGCAGAGCGTGCTGGCTGGCCCGGGTATGCAAGTGTGGGTGGGCCAGAGACCATCTTGGCCGCCCCAGGTTTCCCTCGCCCTCATCCTTGCATCACACCCTTGGCCACCCATCACCACCCCCGGGCATCTCGCAGGAACTGGGCAGCAGCACTGCAAGTACGCACTAATAATGGACGGAGCAAATGCGCTGCTGGGCGTACGGCCCGCCAGAAGAGACGGTCGGCTCATCACCGTCGCTGGACTGACGTCTGTCTACATGCCGCCACGCAGCGGCATTGCCCATGTGACAGGCTCGGGTGAAGCCTCTTCAACTCAATCATGCCTCAACTCGATTAGATGCGACGTCCGAGCTCAAGGTTCGTTATCAGTCAACCACACGTCAGGGTCTTCAAGCACAGTGAGCTGGCCTCAGCCGGGATGAGATTCGTTTCGAGACCGAGCATCCCAGATGAGGACCATTCTGCAGCAGACGACAAGGAAAAGGACTCGAGAGAGATTGGGTCCCACCCCAGGCTGATAGCCGCGCCGGATTCCAGTGGTCCTTTTCATCATTGCACCATGCAAGGCATGTGTCAGTGTCGCAGCCGTATTACACGACTCTTGCCTGTACATGGTATATCTCTACTGAGTACGGTTGCGGACACTGAACGTGGCTTCGCAGAGTACGGCCATCAAGGCGACGGCTCGGCTCAGCCTGTTGGTCCTGCTACTGTGGCATGTATTCTCTCTCGTCCGTGTGGCCTCACGGACGAGACGAGGTGGTGCTGCCAGGATGGAGACACCTCGTCCCTTGATCCAGCGTTTACGATCCCCCTCCTTCACATCGTCATCTCCAGGGCTCTATCCTTGATCACCACACCCTCTTCGCTCGAAGCCGTCTCGAGCTACTGCGATGCAATCCAACGAGCATGCATCCCCCCCAGAGCCCGAGATGGCTTCATGGTCACACTACTGTGCAGAGACATTCCATCCGTCCTTCTAGCGCGCTTCTGCCGTCCGCTTGCTCGCTGGCCTGGTTGCCTGCATGCCGGTGTCTAATCTCTAATCCAGAGTAATTATCCGTACTATCCGGAATTAGCACACCAACCCGAGGCTCTTGAGGTCAATCTCGCCCGTCCCGTCAAGCGGCAGTTCCATGTCGTTAGTCCGAGGGAAGAGAGCCAAAGTCTATCAAACCAGACGCACACGCACACGCACCCACACCCCCCGTGCTATCTGTGCTTCTGATATCAAACACGAACAGGCCCATGTTCGAAACGGAAACGCTTATCTGCTCGGGAGACCCAGAGACCCAGAGACCCAGGGACCCATCCTTCATGCGGGACTTGTTGGCACTCGGTGCCTGCCAGACGAGAAGGTGAGCCAAACCCACCATTCCGGAATGTCTTCAACCACTATTACCACCTAGGCCTTTACGTCTCCACCACTGCTGTGGTGAGTTCGGGGAAACGCCCAAGACGGTCAAGCCCTGGAAGACAACGAGTTGTCGGTCAGGGTAATCTTCCGGCGGCGGATGAGCGAGCCCACAGCCACAGGAAACAGCATCTGGCGCCGGCGAGTTGCCCGACGCACGACTCAGGTGCCGCACACGAGACTGCGAGCTTTCAAGGGGGGCCGACAACGGAATGGTGGGCTGCTGGGATGTGCCTGGTAGGCACCAACGTTGACGACTTGTTCTGCCAAATTAACCTCGGAAAGATTCCACAATGGCAGACTGTTTTCGCCTGTATCCTGTGTCGGCTGTCACCCGTCCGTCTCGCAGTGTGTAAGCTATCGTGACTATCGTGCCTTTGAACCACAACTGCTCAAATGCGCCAGGAAACGCTACGTCGACGCGGGTAAACACTGTGACCAGGCAGCCATCCGCCACAGTCCGCAACAAGGACCTCAAGTGCCCGGTTGGCTGTCGAGTCCCCTGGGCTTAGTTACGACGTCCTCTGTCCTGTCCTCCCCTTGGATAAAACAGCCAAAACATGACCGCTCCGTCAGTTACTGTGGCAGAGTTGTCAACCGCACGGCACTTGAGACTGAAGGAATCAGACTCGCCGGAGCAGGCCGAACACGCTGTCGCTGTCTTTGACTATAGAAAAGCCTCCTGAATGCATCAACTATGGAGAACGACGACGGCCGCTGCGACGAACAGGTGTACTTGCGTCAAAACGAGGGCCAAGCCCGGCCACGCGGTCCAATCCACGGTGATGGATTAGCATCCTCTGGGGAAGCGGTGCCAGCCCACCCCCATTCGCGCGCGTGCGGTTTCTCGTACGTAACGCTTTGCTTTTAGACGTTGGCCTCTGCTTTTCCCTCTCTCGCTTCTTATCTCTGCCCCCCCAAAAGAGCTGTGGATACGGTGGCAGGGGGGAGGGGTGGTGTCGAACCCGACGGGACGAGGGTCGCCTGGTCCGGACTGCCCGATGGGATATCTGGCGGACGTGAACAGCACATTTGACATTTGGGCACAAGTCGGGTCTCCACCGCTTGCTTTGCTGGGTGCAATCTCATGTTCCCCTGGACCCGTAATGCTGATACACCACATGGAATTGTTGGTTGCAGGTGAGGTGTGATGGAGAGGGGTCTGACAGCCGTCGACTTCCTATCATGAGGTGATCTACATCCGAAATCATGAGGGGTGGTTCGGATGAACTGAGAGTGCTCGGAAAGGGCGCGGTATACGCAGTAGGGTTCAAATGAGACCATTCGCAGAGTCGACGGATTCAAGAACCGTTTAATCCCTAAACGAACATCTGCTGGTGGCGCTGGCCTCGCCGACGCAGATATGCTGATTCCAGAGACTACAAAGACACACGCACACACGCATCACACTTGTGTCGATACACCACACGTCGTCCCCGTACAAGCCTCATCGCCAGCTGAAAAACAGGCGTAGGGCTGGCTGGCTGGCTGGCTGGCTACAGGACATATGCGCCGAGAGCCCATATTCCGATGCGTCCTGCCTCGCCGCATGCCGAGCGAAACAAGGCGACCGTGGCCCTGGACAGCGTCACGTCTGCCCTGCCTTGCCTTCTCCCGTCCTGCCTTAGCCTTCGGGGAGAATCTCCGGCATGGCTGGGCCGTCTGGCTAGTACGATAGGACTGCTGCAGACCGGGCTCATCACTCTCCCGCTCGCCCGTTTGCCGGGCACGCCGTTAAGGGGGTGATCACCCGCCAGGCCAAGGGATCGGAGAAGGGATGAGGAAGCAACACTGATAAGACCGGCAGGCCGCAGGCTATGGAGGGGGGGGGGGGGGGGGGGTTGGTTGGTCGATTCGATGCAAGGTTTCGCGCGTTCCGTCAGGGCTGAACGCCCGCATGGCCACCCAGCAATGGAAGCTTCGGCTTGGCTGGGAGAAGATTCCCCGAATGCGACGGCAACTTGGTGTCTATTATTGCTTGGGTGTATCTGGGTCGTCCAGGGCCGGAAAGCTTGATACTCGTCTTGGTAGTGGTGTCTACACTCTAATAGATGGAGGTTGACGCTTGTTATCTGCCCTTTTGGCAAGCCCGAAAAGCTTGACAGTCGACTTGACAAGCCGACAAAGCTTGACCATCGACGTGGTCGTCTGCTGGGCTTGGTGTCTCGTCGCGCGCGCTTTCGGCGTGAGTCTAAATCGTGTTCACCTGGCTAAAAGTAAGGTGAGACCAAGGTGAGCCGAAGCAGTCACCGAGGCGAGGACGACGAACCGACCGGCCAGCCGGACATCAGCCAAGGTGAAGTGGAAAAACACCATTACCCGGGAGACGACGCAAGGCACCCAACATCCATATGGATGGACCGGGGTCTTTGAAGGGCGCAGTCGTGCTATCGTTCATCCGTTCGTATGCTGCCGTCTGACCCCATCTCGTTCAACCACCAATGGCCATGCCTTGCCGCAGCATCAACAAGAGGCCTCCTCATTGGCGCTGAGCCGCCACGAAAGCCTCCCAGTCGCGAAGCTGAACTAAAGTCATCAACGGTCGCAACAGACGACATCCGCCTCCACGTCCTTTACCCCAGGTTTTCGGACATCGTCAGTGTCAACGTCGATTACGCCTCAAAACCCATAATTTACCCCGCGAATCCACGCCGTCACTACACGTGCGCAAAGGAACTACAGAGACTCCATCAAATTACTTGAGCGAAACCTCCTTCATTCATCTCATTACGTACGGATTTTCAACAGCACCACGCGACGTGACGTGCGCATCGTTCCGCTCAATCCCTTCACCCCCTCCCCCCCCCTCTTACAGAGCTCCACCAACGATCCATTTCCCCGCGAAAATCCGCGTGAGCCGAAGCTGGCCGCCGGCGCCTCCTGGTGGTGGCCTGAGTTTTTTATTTTCTCCTCGACACACAAGCGATAGGACGCAAAGCCGGGACAGAGAATGGATCCAAAGGTAAACGCGACGACGTCTGGGGTAAATGTGCCGGGCGTGGATTCGCGGGGTCAGAGGGAGGGCGGTGGTCCCGTGCCGAGCGACGATGCCGGGAGCAGTCCGCCGCCGCCGCCGTACGAGGCCAATGGCTCCGCATACGACCCTGTTCGGGGGTCACTTCAGCAGAGCGCACGCAGCTCCATCTCGTCGGACGGCAGTCGAGTAGCGCCGCCGCTGTTGGGACGGCCGTCGGCGGATGGGTATAGGCCTGCGGATCCCATGACGGTGGGAACGCGCACTCGTGGGGTGGGAGGCCGTCGTCGACCAGCCCGGCTGCTGTTGCAGCGAGAGCGGAGGGTGCTGCTTCTCGAGACGTGGCGGGTGCTGCTTTTCGGACCGGGGAGGGAGTTGCTTCTCGGACACCGAAGGGTGCTGTTGTTCGACCAATGGAGGAGCGTGCTGCAGTTCCGGAAGGCCAAGGTGATGCGACGAGCCTCGTCCAAGGTCAGGCTTCTTTGCCTTTGACCAGAGTTGGTCTTGGTTAGCTGTGCTGGGGGGGACATACTCGGTCTTGAACCATGATTCAGTAACCACTAATGTGTATGTGTTTGACTGTTTTGCAGCCTGAAAAGCCCAGCATTTACCCTACATGATAGCACTATTTGCTTTATACTGTTGTGGTATTCCGGCCACTACTGCGTTTTCCCTCCGTAGTTGACGCTCATTCTCCACAAGCCTCCCTTCGTGGCTGGACCCCTCTTCGACGCTGAAGTCATCGTGTTTCAAAGTTTCCGGCGGTGCGCTGCACCTTTACTTGCGATTTGCTGCACGCCTTCATCGGAGTCGAGGAATAGGCCAAGTCGTTTTCCTCGACCAGAAGACTGGTAACGTTACTAATGCCATGTTTTATACTGAATGTAGAAGATGAGCAGAGTCACTGATGCAAATTACCTTCCACTTGGCTCATGGAAGACTGTCTGCATACCAGCCAGGAAGATGTCATGATCAAAAGATTATCATATTTCACGTGTTTAGCCTCCTATGGAGTGGGTGGTCTAACACAACATCTAGTAAGAGGTTTCTGTAATTAAAAATAAAAAAAGCTAGTTATACATCATATTTTGAATACATTTTTTGGAAGTAAATATGGTAAAACGAGTTTAGTCCCATAGTCACTAGTCTAAACCTACCTTTAGCCTAAAGGCTAGCATGAAGTAGGAGACTTACTGTAGTGGTGCTCCGTGTGCCAACGAATGTGATGGCGCACCTTGATGATGCCGGCCATGCAGAAGAGGGTGACAGGCTGAAGGACAGCCGGCCTTCCCTCTCCTCATCCTGCGACATCATTTCGGCAAATGTCTCAAGATGGGAACTGGGGGACACCAGGCGCTGGAGTAAGTCTGGGCTCACGGGTTAGATGGAGTCTTCGTGGACCAAATGCCCTCTCCCTTCATCGGCTAGATTACCATATCGAATGCAACAGCTTTACAAGATTATGAACCACTTCAGCTGAGAACCTGTTTCCGGGCCATGGGCATGTAGACTGTCAGGGCACGTGGCAGGGCGCGCCAGTGGCCCCCAGTTGGGCCACTGCTTAGTTATCCGTAAGAGGGGTATTTAGGCCACGATGGCTAGGATCCTAGGTTAAGGAGTTAGATTNTAAGTCTGGGCTCACGGGTTAGATGGAGTCTTCGTGGACCAAATGCCCTCTCCCTTCATCGGCTAGATTACCATATCGAATGCAACAGCTTTACAAGATTATGAACCACTTCAGCTGAGAACCTGTTTCCGGGCCATGGGCATGTAGACTGTCAGGGCACGTGGCAGGGCGCGCCAGTGGCCCCCAGTTGGGCCACTGCTTAGTTATCCGTAAGAGGGGTATTTAGGCCACGATGGCTAGGATCCTAGGTTAAGGAGTTAGATTTGAATATATCAATAACTTTATACTTACGTTTGCCCCCCGTATAGATCTATTACTTAGATACTATACTTATCCCTAATATATTCGAATCTCTATTTAACCTTAGGGGTTCTAACTAGTAGGTTATATAGGGGGCCCTAGTATAGTAGAAGTGATATTATAAGAGAGGTATACTAGTATAGCGAAGGTGATGATTTCGATATGCGTGTGATACCTATATGGCTATACCATCGATGCTATCACAAGAGAGGTATACTAGGGGGGTACTAGTACGCCCTAGTATAGTAGAAGTAACGATTTCGATATATGCGATACCTATGAGGCTATACTGTTAAGGCTATTACTAGAGAAGTATACGAGAGGCTTTAGCGTAGTACTAGTATACTAGAGGCGACGAAAGGTACTAGTGTCAGGGCACGTAGTAGGGCGCGCTAGTGGCCCCTAGTTGGGCTACTACTTAGTTATCCGTAAGAGGGGTATTTAGGTTATGATAGTTAGGATCTTAGGTTAAGGAGTTAGATTCGAATATATTAATAACTTTATATTTATATTTACCCCCTATATAGATCTATTATTTAGATATTATACTTATCTTTAATATATTCGAATCTCTACTTAACCTTAGGGGTTCTAACTAGTAGGTTATATAAGGGGCTTTAGTATAGTAGAAGCGATATTACAAGAAAAGTATACTAGTATAGCGAAAGCGATAATTTCGATATATACGTAATACTTATATAGTTATACTATCGATACTATTATAAGAGAGGTATACTAGGGGGGTATTAGTATGCTCTAGTATAGTAGAAGTAACGATTTCGATATACGTAATACCTATAAGGCTATACTATTAAAGCTATTACCAGAGAAGTATACGAGGGGCCCTAGTGTGGTACTAGTGTACTAGAAATGATGAAAAGTACTAGGGGTATACTAGTATAGTAGTATAAGTAACGATTTCGATATACGCATGCGATACTTATACTACTATACTATCGATACTATTATACGAAGCATACTAGTATAGTACTAGTATAGTAGAAGTGATGATTTTAATATATATACGTAATACTTATATAGCTATACTAGTAAAGCTTTTACTAGAAGGGTACTAGAGGGGTTTTAGTATAGTAGAAGTGATAATTTCGATATATATATTTACGAGGCTACTACTACGAGGCTACTATAAGGCTATTATAAAAGAGGCTATTACAAGAAAAGCTATTATAAGAGAAACTATTAGAAGAGAAGCTATTATAAGAGAGGCTATTATAAGAGAGGTATACGAAAGGTACTAATGTAGTGCTAGTATAGTGGTAGAAGTAATAATTCTAATATACGATACTTATAAAACTACTATAACGAAACTATTACTATAAGATATATGAGGCTATAATAGTTTTATAAGAGAAGTATATAGGAGGTATTAGTGTAGTACTAGTATAGTAGAAGTAATAATTTCGATATATACGCGATACTTATATAGTTCTTTTAATACTATTATAAGAGAGGTATATAAAAGGTATTAATGTATTACTAGTGTAGTAGAGGTGACGAGAGGTATACTTAAAAAGCTCTAGTATAGCTTATGTTACGGAAGTAACGATTTCGATATATAATATATATTAGGTTACTATAATAAGGCTACTACAAGAGAAATATACAAGGCTATAATAAAGCTATTATAAGAGAAGTTATTATAAGAGAAGTATATTAGAGGGGTACTAGTATAATACTAGTATAGTAGAGGTGATAATTACGATATATAATATTTACGAGGCTACTATAACTAGCTATTATAAGGTTATTATACGAGGTTATAGTAAGGCTAGTATATATTAGAGGGGTAATAGTGTGGTATTAGGTAAGTAAATATTTTTGAGAGTTTCGAGAGTTTTAGTAGTTAGGAGCGAGGAAGAAGTTTTTCTAGTATCTCTATAGTTAAAAAAGACTAGCTGTTTTATGTGGGGGCCCTAAGTTAACTAGAGTACAGCTTATAGTATACGAGAGGGTTCCTATAGGGGTGCTATGGGGTGTTTCTAGTGATATTACTAGTAATTAGTAATATTAGGAAATATAAGGAAGTTTAATTTTAATAGTACTAAGGGAGCTTTCTATTTAGCTATAAAAGTATTATTATAAGAATATAAAAACTAGGGGGTTAGCTAGGGGTTAGTATTCTAAGCTTTTATATTACTTAAACTTTTATAGTTCCCTAGGTTATAGAGTTTCGAGATATAGGAGAACTGAGGCCTAGTAGTAGGGTACTAGTTCTGAGACCATAAGGGTATCCTAAGACTATAAAAGTATAACTTCTAAGGGGGGAGATAATAGCTACTAGGAGGCCTAGTAGCCACACAAGGCCACGAGGTATAGTAGCTGTATAAGGCTATAAGGGCTACTAGGAAACCACGAAGAAGCTACGAGGCCACGAGGTATAGCAGCTATTTATTACTAATAATCAATAGAGAAATTATAAACCCTATAATTTTTATATAAAAGATTCTTAGGTGACCCCAAGGGGCAGCGGAGTAGTAGCAGCTGTAGTGATAGTATATAGCGCGGTTTTAGGTTAGTAAGGGGGATTACTAGAGGGGTAGTAGTAATAGTATACGAGAGGCTAGCATTATACTAGAGGCTATGTCAACAAGAGGCTATAGCAATAGTATATGAGAAGCTAGTAATATACTAGAAACTATGTTAATAGGATTACTAGAGGAGTAGTAGAGTAGTAACAGTAACGGTATACGGTACTAGTATAGTAGTAGTGATAGTATATAGCGCGGCTTCCAGTTAATAAGGGGGTTATAAGAGGTTTTAGTAATAAAAGGTAAGTAGTAGAAGCTTTTAAGAGACTCTATAAATAGTACTACTCTTCCTACTATAAGGGTAGAGGTTTAATAAGGGTATTAGGGGTCTACTTAGAGTATAAGGGGTAGTAGAGGGCTAGTAGGAGGGCTAGGATATACTATGAGGGGTTGAAATCTAGGAATAGCTTTATTCGAGCTACGAGACCATAAGGGTATAGTCTATAAGGGGGGGGAATGTGTCAGGGCACGTGGCAGGGCGCACCAGTAGCCCCTAGTTGGGCTACTGCTTAGTCATCCGTAAGAGGGGTATTTAGGCTACGATAGCTGGGATCCCAGGTTAAGGAGTTAGATTCGAATGTATCAACAACCTCATACCTACGTTTGCCCCCCGTATAGATCCATCACTTGGATACTAGTATACGCTCCTTATACCGCACCCATCCCTGACATAGACGATGTTTTCCGCGGCTCCGTCACATGTGACAACCTAGATTTCATTCGAGAACTATTCAGACACAGAATAAGCTGTGTCATGTGAGACAGATGTCCCTGTACGTCCAGAACAAGCAAACGAAGGAAAAATTCATTCCTGAAGAATGGTGTGATATTGTCTGAGATGTTTCAGCATCGGAATTATAGATGACAAGCATCGCTGAAGACAGCAGACCACGAGGAGTGACTCGCATGGATATTGGCTTCGACGGCGGATAACAGCGACCAAAAACGCTATTGGTTGGAAATGCAAAAGCCTCCGTGTGATCCAAAGGCTTGAACATGCACTTTCTCGAACACGTCGTCTCGGTTCCGGTCTCGTATCCCAGCAGCTCTTGCCAGGTAGTACTGAAGCTGAGTATGGGCAAGCACTTCCAATATGTATCTCTGGCCAGCGAAAAAGTTCGTGCAGAAAACATTCATAAGCGGTGAACCTTTGAGCTGTAGCACTAGTCACGCTTTACCTGTTCCGTTCCTACGCAAGCTCATCATAACTACCTCGTATGCTATTATGATCATGCCAAGCAGTCAGTCATTAGCTAATTGTCAATTGCCTCGCTTTACCCATCATTTCAACAGATTGACTCATTTCCATTTTTCAATGCACTTAAAAGTGCACTTGGCACAGGCCACATGCTCGCGGTACTCTCAGGCTGACAGGTGAGAGCCGGAGGTATTGTCCGCTTGTCGGTACAAGTAAACTCCGGAGTGACAAATGTATGAAATGGAATAACTCGAGTCAGCCAGGGGACCCCCAACTATTCAGAGGGCCCGGCAAAGAGAAAGACGTCATTTGATGAGGAGGATAGATGATCTAGATTAAAAGCCAAGTACAATTTTCATTACAGGATTACTGCGCCACCTTGGCGGTCTAACAGAGCAACACTTGTACACACAATGAGCTGATAAACCACTACTCCGGAACAATGTTTGAGTCTTGCCCTTAGTTACTTGTAGTGATCTGCGGATACGGGCTTGAGTTTTCCCACCTTGTACAAATTTGCTCTCCACAGCAGAAGAAAGCCGTCGGATTTTGAGCCCGTCCCACTGACCCAACACTTTGGTGCATCCGTCAGACCACTACCAATATGGCCTGACCAGCCTGGCCCGTTCATCATGATACTCCAAGTAGCAGCACTGGAGTAATCGTACCTTTTTTGTGTGTTCTTGTGAGTGTAGCCTGTCCGAGTACAAGACTGTGTTACACAGGTAGTACCGTAGTAGGGCAGGTCGAATACAGAGAGGATGGTTCTATGGTGTTCGTCTGTGTTGGTGCTGATAAGTTAAACTTTCAGCTAGGGTCTTGTCTGACTTTCCATTTGATGATGCCGACGGAGACAGAGAGACAACAATTTAAATTGGGGTAGAATTGTAACTTGTAATGCAGCCAACCGTCATATATGTACCCGAGACTGTCACCCTGTCGAAACTCGCCTCCATCTCTACTGGCCTCTCCGTCCTGTACCCTGGACACGTCCTCCCTCTTCCAGGAACTTGCCACCAGTCTCTTCCAAGATGCCAGCGCCGGGAAAAGTCGTCCATTTCCTTCTCACGTCCCTGGTGTTCGCGACTGCCCTGGCGCTGCCGCCCTCGGACACACCGGATAGCCTACCCGCAAAGCTGAGGGAACGAGGGGATGCGAAAAGGTTGGTCGTCGTTGGAGGAAACATTGGAAGAAACAACATTTACAAATGCAGCGACGATCAAGTTGATGCAATCGAGAGTGCTTTGCAAAACATGAGGCGTCTTGCAGCTAATGCATACAATTTTCTGCTCGAGGACAACTCTCACACAACTGCAGCATATATTGCGTGGTTTGGTGGTAAGCCTTTTCCTTGTCTCTGCCCTTCCCGACATGTCCCTTCCACGCTCTTCTTGACTACTCCTTCTTCCCTCGCCAAGGGCTAGTCAGTTGCGGGCATGCCATGTCTATTTACGACTCACCGCTCAAGAAACTACCCCCAACCGAGTATGCCTGCGCAGCAGGCAGCAGAAGCTTACTAACGTGCCGGTTTTCCAGAAAAGCACGCAACTGAAGGATGGGCGATAGCCATCAGAAGAAATATCTACGACGGCATCTGGGGCGTCGGCAGCAAGGTCGACGCCTATGTCGAGGGGTTGGACGCCTTCGATGATGCCGTCGTCATAGGATGCGCGACCCCGGAAACCGAGGACGAGTGCACCCACACGAGCACCGAGATCACGCGCGCACTCGCATACAAGCTAGACGGATACATCAAGCTATGCACCGGCTTCTTCTCCCTCTCGTCGGACTACTCTCGCGCGTACAATCTCTGGGGGTCGCAACGCAGGGAACACGAGACCATGGGGCGTGCGCTGCTGCACGAGATGACGCACATGAGCGTAGTGGTTGGGAGAAGCTGGATCACCGAGGACCACGGCTACGGGCCAGACGGGTAAGTCGAGTTGTGGCCGGGTTGGTACCCTGCGCTTCCGGATTCCAAAAGGCCATTGTCCTGTTGTCAGCAACGCTAATCTGTGATATTCACAACTCTAGATCCTTGGGACTTACCGACTATGAAAAGCTAGAGAACGCCGACTCTTTGAAGCTCTTTACTTTGGAGATTGAGGCCAATCCGGTCAATTCGAAACGTCAAGTCGATATGAATTCGAGAGAGAAGAAGGACACGATAGCAAAACGATTATTACGAGGAGATTAGCTTATTCATTTACGGACATCATTGTCGGGGTATTAACGTGCCACCCTGGCAAACCTACAGCATTGTCCCACGTCATGGGCAAATCACAAGAGGGGGTTATTGCGCGTAGATCATCTCTACCAGGCGCACGCATCTTAGCATATTATGTATAGTAATAATCAAGTCTGCGGGCTTGACATCTACAAGTGCATATAGCCTTGCCACGGCGAGGCTGGCCCAACCTTTGTAGATGCATCAGCTTGCTGCCATACACCTTGGCAACTTACATTCGAGCTTGTTGATCCATCGCGGCGATGGCGTGATTGCTGCAAATGGCACTCTGGCATCTCCCTATCAGTCGATTCATGCGACGAATCCGTCTTGCCCCGATTCCAACTGCAAGCAGCTCATTATCAACTCATCTTGCTCCAACAGCCGTTGCTCCAACTCATCTTACTCCAACCGAGTTCCATATTTCTTCACCCCTATTGTTTACGGTTGATTAAAACCAGTCAGCCCCCCAGGATGTCATGCGAAGCGCCGCTGCTCGTTCCCGCATGAAACTTCAGTCGATCAGCATCGCCGACCAAGGACTCACGAGACATCGCCTCTGTGGTGATTACCGAGATTTGCTACTCAAGGAAACAGGGCCCGTGTCATCGTCAACTCACTGCCGATGCCTCGGCGGATGCTACCTTGACCGGCATAGCCGCGCAGGTTCGGCACCGACTCGGCGCTCGCAGCGGACGAGGGACCGATGGCCGTGACACTTGTACGGCTCCACGAACAGTAGTGTAGGTGAGAGTACTGTTGACCGAACATCATAGAAGAAAAGACATCCCGGAGCCTCTGAGTCCTGGATTGGAAAGGCTCATGTCCAAGAGCGATTCGAGCTACCGCGCGGGAAATCGAATTGCGGTGCCAATCAGTCATACCTAGACAACGAGGCTTAGACGGAACACGAAGCCCGGCCAACGACGATCATCACCATAAACCAAAAGAAACATCACCAAGCGTAGCGTCAAACTTCATCTTCCGCTATTAAAGGTATATCAAAACGAGTGTCTGGGGTATTTCATCCACAAAGTCTCGCCGCATTACATCTGCCCATTAAACACACTCTTGTCTAGGGAGCCACCGTTGCATCTCTCGAGTCTTTCCCGAGAAGAAGTGCCTTCTTTTTCTTTTCATCACATCATACATGCGCTGAAAAAAACACGAAAAGCAACACACACCGAAAACCTGCCGAGGCCGCCAAGACGCAAAGACACCGGGCCGTGGCTCTCGGTCTTAGTGGAACTCGCCGATGCGGGGGCCAAAGTACTCGCCGTCGGCGAGCGTCTTGAGGCGGCAGGGCAGGCCCTCGCAGCCCTCGGAGACGACGGAGTTGCCCCACCAGTCGACCTCGATCTCCTGCCATTGCAGACCGAAGAACATCTGGAGAAGATTGTGTCAGTAACGCTTGTGAAAGAGGAAGAGAGAGCGGATGAGGTAAAGGCAGGGTCTGAACGTACAATGATTCCGGAAATGGCAATACCGCAGGAGAAGGCGGCGGAGAGGACAAAGTTGTACTGGTGGCCATGTTAGCAGACTGGCCCGGCTGACGGCAGAGGATGAGGCGGTGGTGGTGGTGGGGGTTTGCGACGCACCTTGGACCAGAGGCCGAGGAAGCGGCTCTTGAGCCACACCCAGGAGACGAAGCCGATGGGGACGGCGGGCCAGACGAAGGACATGTTGTAGGGGGCCCACGAGAGGGGGCCGTACATCATGACGACGGGGTGGATCTGACGAACCCACTTCCACTTGGGGAACATCTTGCCCAGGCCCCAGAAGAAGAGGACGATGGCGACGCCGAGGGGGAACCCGAGGAGGGTCTCGGTGTACTGGCCGCCGGCGCCCCAGATCTTCTTGGGACCGACGGTACCCCAGAGAACGGAGGCGGTGAAGAAGGTGCTGGAAAAAAGGGAGGTCAGCTTCACGGGAAGGGTTGGCGAGACGGGAAGGGTTGGGGGGGGCGGGGGGGCGGCAGCTTACTTGATACCGGGGCAGGTCATCTTGAACTTTGCGTCGGCGGTGCAGATGCCGGGGATGCTGAACATCTGGAACTTTAGGACGCCGAGGCAGACGAGGGTGGAGACGAGGGTGGCAATCATCTGGGCCCAGAAGGTGTGGCGGGGCGGGATCTTGACGTAGTGGGCGAGCTTGAGGTCGTTTGAGAACCAGACGGCGTGGGCGCAGGTGACGTAGCCAAAGGACTTGAAGTAGTTCATGGCCAGGGCGTTGCCCTCGACCCAGGAGCCGCCGATGAACTCGGCCAGCACGTTGAGGGTGACCTCGATGCCGGTCATGGCCTTGATGATGCCGACGGGGACGACGAAGATGAGGCAGAGGATGATGCCGTAAAAGACGACACCAACAGTAGTATAGGTCGGCCAGGCGGCGATGCCGGCGCAGCCGAGGGCGACGGCGACGACGAGGGTGAGCAGGTACCACCACTCGGGGACCTCGGGGTAGACCTTCATGAGGCGGTTGTGGACGTCGAGGACCTGGTCCTTTTCGACGTCGCTGTTCTTGCGGAAGCTGCCGACGAGGGCCTTGAAGCCGAGGGCGATCTCGTGGCGGTGGTAGAGGTAGGCGTAGGTGATGGTGGCG
This sequence comes from Colletotrichum trifolii, assembly GCA_004367215.1. Classification (NCBI taxonomy): domain Eukaryota; kingdom Fungi; phylum Ascomycota; class Sordariomycetes; order Glomerellales; family Glomerellaceae; genus Colletotrichum; species Colletotrichum trifolii. The sequence continues at coordinate 159,278 of RYZW01000060.1, read as the reverse complement.
GTATAGATGGCGAAGAAGAACATGTAGACCATGGTGTTTGCGGCGCCGAGGAAGGGCGGCGAGTAGGCCTCGTACGCCTCCTTGTCGAACAGGCCGTGCTCGTTGACGGCGCGGGAGACGTTGTAGAGCTTGCCAAAGTGGTCGTACACCTTGTTGGAGTTGATGGGCAGGTAGGCCGTGTTGTACGTGTTGGTGTACCAGACGGCGATGATGACGAGGCCGGAGAAGAGCATGCCGATGAACTTGTTAAAGGTGGAAAAGAAGGGCACCATCAACGGGTCGTTGTTGTCGAACATGCTACCTCGGGTCAGTCTGCCGTCACTCTGAACAGAGGACACGAGGGGATGGGGATGGGGATGGGGTGTAAATTCGACTTACAGAATGTTCCAGTCAAACGTGGGCCACGGGTTGAAGCCGAGACCGCTGTTGAAGCCGGTGATGGTGGCCAGGTTGCGGTTGTTGGGCGCGATCCACGTCAGCCAGCTGAAGGAGCTGAGGGCGGTGAAGATGTAGTTGGGGAACCAGAACCACACAAACATGGCGCCAAAGGCCATGTAGAAGAACTTTTGCCTGCTGATGGTCCACACGGAGCGGAAGGGTCCGTCGACCGAGGTGTTCTTGTCGCTGTGGAAGGCCGAGTTCAAGGCGATGGTGACGAGCGACGCGGGCCAGACGCAGTACGACGGGTAGACGAGGAAGCGGCGGCAGAGGCCGGCGAGACCGTAGCCGATGAAGTTGGTCGACAGGGAGATGAGCAGCTGGTAGCCAAAGTTGGCGGCGTAGGACTGGTTGAAGAACTGGGGCAGCCACTGCGTCCAGATGATGTAGTTTGTGTAGGGGATGTTGTAGGCGACGTTGGCCATGATGGTGATGAGCATGTGCTCCTTGCGGTTGAAGGGCCCCGGGTTGAGCGAGACGCGGGTGCCAAAGGCGTTGAAGCCGACGTCGGGCAGGGCCTTTTCCCACAGCTTGCCGCAGGGGTAGGCGAGCAGCTGGGCCACGTTGGCGAGAATGGTGATGGACGGGTAGCGGACCGAGAAGAGCTGGTTGACAAAGGCGAGCAGGCCGGAGAAGATGAGGCCGATGGTCCAGGCGCGGATGGTCGACACGTGCATGGTCGGGTCGTCGTGGTTGTCGACGACGGCGCGCACCTCGGAGTAGGGCGAGTTGCCGGTGATGAGGGCGGCCTCGAGCTTCATCTCCTGGATCAGCGTCTCGTGCTTCTCGGGGTTCTCGAAGACGTCGTCGTTGCCGAGGAAGGCCTCGATCTTTTCGATGATGGCGAGGGGGAAGTTGGGGTCCTTTTCGTGGATCTTGTGGACGTTGAACATCATCTCGCGCACCTCCTCGAGCGACAGCTGCGCCGCGAGCTCCTTGGCCTCGAGCAGATCGTCCTCGGTGACGTTGAGGTCTCTCTCGACGTGCTCGTTGTACTCGGCACCCTCGGGGTGGGCCTCGATGACCTAGGCTGACGTTCAGCGGACGAAGGGAAACGACCAAGGGCCACGATGAGCTCTCGCGAGCCCTTTCTCTTGGTGTCATTGGAAGAACAACTTACGGGAGCATGCTTCTCGTCCGAGATGACACCGCCCTGAGTAGGGCGTGTCTCGCGAATTTCCGACATGTTGATGTGCTGCTGGGTCGAGACTCTTCACCTTGAGCAAGGTATGGAAGGGTTGATTCGCTTGAGACCCGTTTGTATCTGGGCTGGATACGTGCCAGTGACGGAGAGAGGAACGAAACGAGACGGACCACCGGGGAAAGAGACGAGGGATATCTGGACCTTTTAATATCCAGAGCCACGAGGCAACCGGTCAAAGCTCGCCATGGGATAGTTAGTATATGCTCATCACCCGGTGGGACCCGGTCGACCCAACGGCCTGGAGCGCAGAGTACACGCAGAAGAGAGAAAGAGAGAGTAGAGTAACGTTGATTGGACATTGTCTGCGTCAAGGCGACGGTGGTGACAGTCTCGCCACAAGACGAAGAGGATGCTCAGAGCAAAGGTCCCTTGGACCTGAGCCCGCACCTGGGATGCGACGCTGCAAGGCCGCAGGTCAGGGATGGCAGAGCTTCCTCTTTCTGCAGCAGGGGGTGGTGATGGGTGTGGTGTGGCATGGATGGGCTGGGGGTTATCAAGTTCAGGGTTTGGACTTCCAGCCCGTCTCGTCGGCTGGTACACAGGTCTGGATGTGTTCTCCGGAGACACCAATGCAACCTGGCCGACCTTCTGCATTCGACAAGGCCGATATCAAAGGTTCCGAGGCGATGGGCAAGGAGCGGCGTGCGTCTGCGCTGGCCTTGACCGCATCGGGCAGCTTGTCGTAGTAGATGGATGGACAGAGAGGGCACCATCAGGCAAACTCGACGAGGCGGAGAGGATGAAGGAGACGAACCGATGACAGGCAAACGGCCCAGATAGTGACGAGACATCAAGAAGACTCGCCTCTGTTTCGACATGTATGGGGCAGCCAGCGCAGAGCATCCGTCCTTCGTCCTTGAGACTCTGATTCGACAACAAGAGAAGAGATGGCCAGACGAGGTTTGCCCCTCGCACAAGATGTGTACTCGGTGTGTCTCTGGACATGTCTTGATGGACATGGACACATCCCGGTACGTTGTTAGTGATTGCAGGGATGACACGGATGGCCCTCGCGAGGTCTTGCGCCGTTGGCGTCCAACGATGCGATGCAGAGTCCGTACGGATGCTTCTTCTCAGGCCTCGGGAAGCCGCCGGTTCGCAGCTGGGCGATGCAAGGTGCTCGACAAGCTGGAGGTGAGGCCTTGATCGAGCATGCCCAACAACAACAGCTCATTCAGCTATCGGCAGAGAAACTTTTTGAGGAAGTTTAGAAGGACCTTTTGCATCGTCGTCTCCGGCTGCAGCGAGTAGAGACGAACCATCCAATGAGGTCGTTGTCGAATTTGTCGCCATGGCTTCGTCGTGGTGCGACGGCATCGCCCGCAGACAAATTGGGCATATTGTACATTGTACCGGCAACCGATGCTCGTTCCACATCGTACAGCATCCGAAAGACGCAGCAATCATTCCGCCACATGTCCCGAGGTTCGACGCGGCGGGGATATGCTGGTGGCAATGTGGTCACCCGCCTCTTCTGCCATCTGATTGATGCCATCGCAGGTTGTCCTCTTCTGCACTGGCCACGGATGCTTGCGTTGATTTACCTCGGAACTGCCCATTGTGCTCTGCGGTCGCCAGTGATGGACATGCCAGCCAGAGACAGCAGACGATAAGATGGGATGGGGCATGATGAAGTTGTGCATGGGTGGGCGAGAGGGCGAGTGGGCGAGTGGGAGGGCGCCCGGATGGGGTCGACCAGCTCACCCCCCCCCATTCATCACATACCTTAATTGATGAAGATGCGCATTCTGCTGTATCCTACGTCTTCGCATAGAGTGGCCGGAGCACTTTTGCAGACGCGAGTCGACGTAAACTACCACGTCACGATGCGATGCGACACCCTCCACGTCGACGCCGTATCCGTCTCGACCGAGCATCTCTGCAGAAGAGGCACCGTCAGCTCGGCCGTGGAAGCAAAAGAGAAGCGAGCGAGGACACCAGGACAGGAAACGGTTCGTGGTTCGTGGTTCATGGAGGTGTGGTGGGTGGGACCACGGCGCCGACGAATCATCCCTCGGCCCTCTGCTTTTCCGTTTGATTTCTCGGACGCCCTACATAGTACACCACACAGGCAACGATACCTGTATCCTGGCCCGGCGACCAATATGGACAAGATCGAAGATGGGCCATGAAGCCGTTGGACCCTGGACGGTGGCGTTGCCCTCCCCCCCCTCCTACGCACCCTCGACGCTGTGAAGCCATCTACTATTACGACAGCACGGTGACCATCTTCCCCCCAGCCCTCCACGCATCACAAGCTTTCCAAGACTGGCTACCAAGAGCACCAAGGCCTTTGCAATGTGGCCTCCAAGACTCCCAAGACTCCCCAAGACTCCCCAAGACGTGCCATTCAAACACGACAAGCAGCGTCAAGAGATCTGCCCTAAAGCTTGTGCCTTAATTCTACGATTCTTCACGACGCCACGCGTACCAAGAGCAGCGACAGACGGGAACGACGCCTCTCCCACGTCCCGAGGCACACGATGTAGCCCCCCAAAGCTGCTGACCCTGGGCGAACACATACACAGTACTGAGTACATGGTCTGTTTACCCAGCGGCCACCGTTCGTCTGTCTTACAAGTATTACTGCCATCCCTTATCGGTCAGATATCCGGGGACGCGCATGGGAATGGGCCACTCACGAGCTTCTGTTTCACTCGGATAGCATCTTCGGACCAGCCAGAGAGGGTGGCAGGTTGATTGCTTTGTGTCTTCGTCTGCCGCAGGAATCCTTTCCCCGAGGAACTTTTTAAAGAGCCATCACATCCTCGCAGCACGCACAGGCTACAACAGCCTGACCCTGGCCAACCAACCCCCCATGTCTATCGTCTGTCTCCTGGTATCGGCAGCTTATTAGATGGGTCGAGCAACGCGTCCTATCAGGCATCCCTGCTGCCTTGCCGTCACGACATTGGCTGACGAGCAGATGTGACCGTGGCCAGATTGCCATTGACTCTCTCCTCCAGCCATCTCCGAGTCTCTTCGAAGCCGAAGTCGCCCGACAGCACTGTCATCTATTTGTCGTACTGACCGTGTGCTTCAAACCATGGCTCAGGGTATCGTCAAGTTCGCCGCTCTGTCATGGCCACTGAAATCTCTTCCCACGATAGATAGCACGAACCCGCAACGAGAGAGTCCGTAGCGTTCCGATCCCCCACGGCGTCTTCCCTGCAAAGGGCTGCTTTGTAGACTATATTAGATCAGATCTTGGCCTGCAGGGACCTTTTGCCCTGGCCCTTCGCACACGACCAGACACCCCAAGGATCGTCGTACGACAACCAGCCAGACGCATCCTATCCTTGACCCAGCGACCATGTCTACTTGTAGGTGGTTAATCCCGACCAGGACTGGCGTGCTTCTCCAGACTTCTTCAAGGGGAAGGTCGATTGCCGTCGTCGCCCATTGGCCGCGGCCAACGTCTTATCCCATCATCAGCTGGTCTGAAGTCGCAATCCCCCTCCGCCGTTATCGCAAACGCCCGCATTCGTTGCCGTCGTTATCGTTTTGATTTGCTCATTTCATCGCTACTTGAAAAAAAGGTCCAACACGCCAAGACTGCTCTTCCATGCCGCTGCCGCCGTCATTGCTGCTGTTCTTCATGTTCCCCTACCGCAGGATCGCTCGCTTGTCCTCTGCGCGCCCGAGGGGAGGCATCGTTTGTGCGGCGCAACACCCCGATGATGCTTGATGGGCAACGTGTCCAATTCACCGGGCGCTTACTCACATGCCAGAGGGCAGAGGCTGGCCGCTCGCGTCGTATCATCGCGCTGAGCTGGAGTCTTGCTGCGCCCGAGTCCCCGGAAAGAGGCAGCTCGTTCGTTATTGACCTGCTCGGTCATGTGCTGTACCGATCGAATGAAGCTTTCGTATTGACATCTTTCTTACCTCGCGACGGGTTGCTTGGCGTTGGTCGCTTGAATGACTCGTCCACGACACAGCAAAGTAGAGTCTGCCTCGGACACTGTCATGTCTTGACCAACTTGAAGCCATCGCGACGCACAACCTGCCGTCTCTGGAACCCTTCGGCTAATTACAATGCGTCACGTCGCCTTCTCCGACGCTCAACTGGAGCTTCTCCCAAGACCTGGGGCGCGCCGCGCATCGCTGCAGCAGCCGCCGCGTCGGTTCGCGGCTTTGTCGCGCGTCACTTGGCGATGCCAATGCTCCGTCTGGGCAAACGGATTGCCGTCTTGGGAGACTCTTGGGTGGCCCGCCTCCGTGTGGTAGAGTCGACCGATCCGACAAGCGGTTCTGTATCCGACTTCTGTCAGCAATCTACATGCGCGCAACTGGCCAGAAGCTCTGCCTCTGCAGCCACGATCCCCATCCCATCCCCCTCCCCCTCCTCCGGCTGATAACACGCTCTTGGCATGCAACGTCAAGTCGGTTGGAAGCTTCCAAGGCACAACCGGGCACTTGGCACCGGTCCTATGGCCAGGAACGGTCGTCGTGCCGGGGCTGCCAGTCTGCGCAAGGTCGTGAGGCAGTCAGCTCACGCGAGCGTTGGTCTGTTGCTGTGCCTCTCGTGGAAAATGACGGTCCAATTTGGGAGGCCACCAGTGTCGTTCTGATGATAATCTTCCAACAGCCATCTCGCCCCTAGCATCCATGTTTGTGCCTTTAAGCCTCCAGGCCGGCGGTACCCTATCTGACGATCGGGCTCCAGGCCTTCGACATGGCCTTCGTTGACGTGATTGCTGCGTGCCTGACCACCCTTTTCCTCACATCGTCGGCTTCATTTTTCCGAAAGGGCGCGCCTTGGTGATGTCAACCGCCGAGCTTGTAGCAAAGATTGGCGTTGCCACGATGTTATCAATGGTGGCGGTGGGGATGTGAGCCTGGGACGACTCTCGCGGCTCAGGTGGAATCGCCGTGTCTGGTCTGGATCAGGATGTGAGGTGCGTCAAGTCTCGACGTCGGGGACACCGCAGGCACATCTTCACTGGCCAGCCAAGGTCTATCATGTTGATCGATGACATATCTGCGTGCGATATGCTGCTTCAGGACACAAACTCGCCTCCACCTGCGTAGCCATGTCGTCTCTCTGCATATTGGACCGGCGGGCGTCCCTTCATGGGCTTGTTGCTTGATCTACAGGCCACACGTTAACGTCGGACGAACCGGGTACTTGTTCCAGCGATCTTGCCGTCCTATGTAGAGTTTGTGATCTTTTGCTGGACTCTGACGCGATATCTCACCACTTTTGCTGGTTGTCCAGCGTGGGGGTTGGGAACTTTTGCTATCGCCAACATGGCCAACAGGGAGTAGTACACAGTATACTGCATTCATTATCTCGTCCATTCTCTATCAGATACCTTGCCATCGAACTCCATATGAAAAGACGTTCACATCTATACGCATACACATCCTTGTGGGATGCTGCCCAGAGCATGGCTAACGCCGCAAGTCAAGACCAGATACACTCGGGCTAATCTTCCGCATACCACCACCCATCGCTTCCCCTGCGTGCATTAACGACGCAACATCAGACCCGAGCTGGCGGGACAAGAAGCCCTCCCCCCCCTAGCTCGCCTCCATCATCGCCAGGCATCACACTACTGCGCGGGACCGAGGATCGAACGGACTCCGGCAAAGTCGAGCTCCTTCAGCGTCTCGTCCCACAGCTTCTCGGTCGCCGCCCGGCCCTCGGGCGTGTAGAGGAAGTTTGCAAACCTATCCGTTTCATCCGCGTCAGCGCCCGCAGCGGTTTCCCCCATGATGCATGTAATTTTGACTCACGGGTGAATGGCCCAGTCCTGGACGTAGCAGCCGTGCGCCTCGGGCCCCTTGAGGACCGCGGCGTCAAAGTACGCCGCCGCGCCCTCCTCCGGCGAGCGCCCCGTCACGGCCTTCATCATGCCGAACGCCGCCCGGACGACGGCGTTGGTGTGCCTGTGCAACCCCGTCCCCTTGCACAAGCCCGGCTCGACGAGGTCGACGACGACGTCTTCCCGGCGCACGTGGCCGACGAACTTGGCCATGAAGTGGTGGCCGAGGAGCTTCGTCGTCGAGTAGCGGTCGGCAAAGTCGAACGTGTTGGGGTCGTCCAGGGCGGCGAAGATGGACGGCTTGTCGTGCTGGGGGAACTTTGCGATGAAGGAGGTGCCGGAACTGACAATCGTCATGCGCGCGGCCCTCTCGGCCGGCTTCCTCGCCTTGAGCACGGGCAGCAGGAGGATGGCGAGGAGGGCGGTGGAGATGTAGTTCACCTGCAGGCTCTCCTCGTGGCCCTCGGGCGACAGGTCAAAGGTCTGCTTGGCGATGCCCGAGTTGAGGATGACGTAGTCGATGCGGTCGAGCGCGGAGCAGCGCTCGGCAAAGGCCTGGACGGACTTGTACGACGCCATGTCGAGCGTCCAGACCTCGACGGTCGCGGCCGGGTGGCTCTTGCGGAGCTCCTCGGCGGCGGCCTCGCCCTTTTCGACGGAGCGGACGGGCATGATGAGGCGGGAGAGGTTCTGCGCGAGGAGCATCCTGCTGCAGGTCAGGCCGAGGCCGCTGTTGGAGCCGGTGACGATGGCCGTCTGGCCGGCGAGGGACAGCTCCTTGGGTGGGTAGACGGCCTTGACGCAGAAGGCCGAGTACATCATGTCGGAGAAGGTGCCTGCCGAGGCTTTAGGCGGGAGATCAATAGAGCCGGTCATCTCGGGCAGAGGTGAGTAGTGTTGAACGGGTCTCAGGTGATGTTATTGAGTATATCGTGGTCCTCTACGAGAACAAGCTGGCGCTGTTTGAGTTTCAATTTGCTTTGGTGAAGTAGGTGACGACGATGGCGAGTGTGGTTGACGGAAATGTGGGTGGAAGCCTGGGTGGAAACGTTCGTAGTACCGTATGCTGTCCCTGTTCTCCTGATCCTCCCATCGTTGCGTCTTTATACCGCTGTCGCATCCAACTAATCTCACAAATCTTCGAATCGGTGCAACAGTCGAATTCAGGCAGCTTCATAGCTACAGCTGTGACTAGGCAGCGGCCGCCGGGGTGTTGGCGTCGTCGTCGGCAGCGGTAGGTCGACGCTGGCGGTTACGCCGCGTTACATATCGGGTTAAGCAAGCACTAAAGAGCCCGCAAATCCGAGTGCCAAAGGACGGACCAGCTCAGTTTCTATTGCTGTCCCAAAAGGGGGAGCCAGTCACAATGATGGCCAAGGCCGCATCCACCACCGAAGTTCCTCCCACAGCCTGATAGAATAAGTGGGTCTTTCGGCCGTTACAGGGACCCACATCCGGAGCCGAGACCCATTCATGGGCGGCAGCGGTCACGTGTCGACAATCCCCGCTCGGAGCTACAGCCGGAGATATCAGCACTGGGCCGAAAGAAGGCAACAATCGAAGCTGGGCGCAGCAATTCGGCGTGATTAATGCGCGTGTCCGAGCCACGCGGTACGCTGTGTTAGAAAATGCGACATGGAGGATGGGAATTGGGGGACGACTCGACATGCGCATTCTTCCAGACTGCGAAAGACCGATAGCTCCCCATCCTCTTCTTATTACCTTCATCCATCCTTTGACCCCTCACTGACTGCCGCTTCGAGTAAACAATCCTTCCCGCGCGTTACAGCCACGACAGATTGGCTTAGATCTGACCACATTACAGAGTATACAGGCGTCGGAATTCCAAGTACGGTACAGTGTACAAGTCGTCCCCAAGTCAGCCTAGTTTTGCGACGCCGACGATTCGTCTTACCGCCCGCTGGTGTGCAGCATGGTGAACCAAAAACGTGCCGGTATGGGCTCCGTATTCGTCTCCCTCGAGCCTCGTGCCTGACTGTGTTCTCAGCCAGCAAGAGCTTTGCTTTTGTCATTGCAGATCCGGACGGGAAACCAAAGTCCGCCGACCGCAAGCTGATTCGCAGCCATGTCATGCGCGGCAGGAATACACGAGACTCTCGCGTCAAGGCGTCTCGGTCTACCACCCGTACCGGCATGGACAAGGACGAACCCCAAGCGATACAGAGCCAGGGGACGGCTGTCGTCATGAGGAACTCAACGCCCCATAGCACCTCCTCCCCGGGCTCGTCTCCCGACGACGACAAAGACAACCGGAAGGAGGACCTTCTGCTGGAGGTGCTGCGCACCCCAGGCGACATGCACATGTTCAAGTTTGCCGATGAGATTGATGCAAACTCCCGGGCCATGTTATTCGAGTGTGGGTACCCCTTCTTCTCCCCTCTTCAAGCTCTCCATGCTCAAGCCTGAAGCTTCTAGTCTACGCCAACATCAAAGAGGCCATGTACCCCGTCGAGTGGTGTGTCCGCTTCGACGTCAGCAAGACCCCGTGGTTCTACTGGCTGCTTTCCGACCCCGCCTACCTCCATTCGGTGCTCTTCACGGTCGCCATGCTGCACGATTCGGTGCGTGGCCACAAGCTGAGCAAGAAGACCAGCTACCACATCGGCAAGACACTCAGTCTGCTCAACAAGAACATCGCCAGGACCGAGACGGCCTTGTCCGATTCTACGCTTGCCACCATCGTGTCCATGTGCATGGTGGCAGAGGCCTACGGCGACCACGAGGCCGCTGCCGCACACATTGCCGGCCTGCGACGCATCGTCGAGCTTCGTGGCGGCCTCGGTGCTCTGAGGCATAACCTACAACTTCATGTCAAGATCTGCCGGTGCGTCTCTGAAGCCTCTTCGACTCTCGCCCCCGTGCTTTCTGACCATAGCAGGAGCGACCTGGGGTGGTCTTTGCTCACCGGCGAAAAGCCCGTGTACTATCGAGACGGCATCTCCTGGGAGCCTGCGTTCGACTCGATTCTGGGTCCGCTGCCGGGAGAACTCAGATGGCACCCAGACACTCGGGCGATTCGAACGCTGATGGCGTCCATCGATCTCCGCCTGAACTACGTGTTCCAAGATCTTCACGATTTCTCGCGGCTTGCTGGATTCGTGGCGGTCAGAGGGAAGATGGACCCTAACCTCTTCCAAGAGCTCATGACCTCTGTCCAGTATCGTATCCTCTACATCGACCCCATCGACAATTCACCGCTGGCGGAAGCCTTCCGCCTCGGCATGCTGGGATACATCACCACCCTGTTCCTCCAACTGTGCGGTATCAGATTTCGCTTTTCCCTGTTGGCGAGAAAGACGCGCGCAGCTTGCAAAAAGGTCACCGTGTCCGACCTGTCTACGCCAGCCGCGAAGCTCGTCCACGTCTGGACTCTCTTCATGAGCTCAGCGTCGATTCTGGAGGTGGACGACGACGTGTGGATACTGCCGAAGCTGGCTGGCTTACGCGGCACGCTTGGCGAGACCTGGCCCGAGGCAAAGGAGAAGCTGAGCTGCGTCTTGTGGATTTCGTCTATTCACGATACCCCAGGTATCAAACTGTTCAAACGCTTCGTGCTGCACGTGGCACAAGTACCGTCGCCGTCGAGCCACCACGGTGTGTACGACCCGGCTGAGCGCGCCGTGGTTGAGCTGCCCGCCGGCGTCGATAGTCTTCCGCCACAGCAGCCCGATTGGGGTCATACTGAGAGCGGAAAGGCTTTCAGCTCTCTCGTCAAGGCGGGTCTGACGTGAGACGAAGATTGTAATCACCTCTGAGGGCGGAAGCGGGTTCAGCTCTCTCGTTGGGGCTAGTCTGACGTGAGAGACGAGTGACGCTTCTGGAGCGTTGCAGCTCGACAGGTCACGCTTGGCCTTGGCCTGGCATTTTCATTGGCGTCATCCGCAACTCCCATTAACAAGTCATGGTGTTGTTCTGCGTGATCTTTTCGTCCTACGACAGGGTTGACGTGCAGTCGTAGTCGTGGCTGCAATACTGCCTCATTCTTCATGGCGAGGGCTCATAAGCTTAGAATCCTTATTAAATGCCAGACCAGTCTCGACCAAACCTTTCGTCACCACCTCTCTCTCAGCACATCCAAGACCTCACTCGTCCATCTGAGAACATGGCTTCATTGAAGGCCTCGGCGGAGTTTCGAGCATCCAGCCCGAAAGGATCAACCCAGGATGAGATTGCAAGCGACGCCCCTCAGCTACGCGAGCTTGCACAAAAGTTCCCAAACCTCCTCATCTACACGCCCTCGGCCGAGGCATACGAACAGGTCCGGCCCTACTTCAACGCAGCCGTGACGCAGCAACCGCTCGCAATCGCCCGCCCGAGAAGCGTCCAAGAAGTCAGCGCCGTCGTCCAGGAGGCCCAATCCAAGGCCATACCCTTCGGCATCCGGGTGGGCGGCCACGACATGTCGGGCGGCCAGGCCCAAGGAGAAAGACGGCATCATCATTGACCTCGGCGCCATCGACGGCGCCGAAATCGCCGAGGACCGGAAAATCCGTGCGCGTCGGCGGCGGCGCCGTCAGCATCAACCTCGCAAAGTTCCTCAACGAGCACGACCTCGTGACGCCGCACGGGTGGTGCGCCACGGTAGGCGTCGCCGGCTGGGTTCTCGGCGGGGGGGGGGGGGGGGGGGGTACGGCTACTCGAGCGCGTTTTACGGCCTGGGCGTGGACCAGGTTCTCGGCGCGAAGCTCGTCCTCGCGGGCGGCCGGGTCGTCGACACGGACGACCACCCGGACCTCCTGTGGGCTCTCCGCGGGGCCGGCAACGGCACTTTCGGAATCGTCGTCGAGCTGCGGCTGAAGCTGTACGACCCGACCGCGTTCCTCGGCGGCCTCGTCGGCTTCCCCAGCAACGAGACGGCGAACGTCCTGGCCAAGTTTGGCGAGTTCGAAAGGGACTTGCCCGTCAACTTCACCGGTGAGATATCGCAGATGACGCTCCCGGGCGTCGGCCCTCTTCTCGTGTGGATCTTTGCTTGGACTTCGGACGACGACAGCCTAGAGGAGGGATGGGCTTTTCTGGAGAAGCTCAAGTCGCTCGGTACACCGCTCTCGGACACGGTAGCACAAGGTATGAACTCCATTCGACAACGCTCTGATGCTCTAGAGTCTGACACAACCCACCAGTCGACGACTACACCTTCTTCAACTCCTTCCCATATCCTGCCAACGTGCACTGGTACTTACGCCTTCGCGCCGTCGAGTACCTCTCCTCAGAAGTAAGCCAGGTCATCGCGGACAACCTGGCTCCCGGCCCGGCCTCCGTAACAGTCATTCACAAAGTCCACGGCCGGGCACTCGGGGAGAACCCAGGCGCGTGCTTCCCCCTGCGGAAACCCCACCGCCTCGTCAACCCCACGGCCGCCGTCTCGGACGCGTCGACGCAGGCCTCCGATTTCGAAGAGTACAAGAAATGGGCGCGCGGGTTTGTGGAGGAGCTGTCCGACGAGGGCCTGGCTTTGCCCTACGGGTACCGGAACCTCGGTCCGGACGAGGACACGAACTGGGTCGCAACCTACGGGGAAGAGACGCTGGCGAGGCTCAAGGACATCAAACTCAAGTTTGATCCAGACAATGTGTTCGACAAAGGACATCCACGATTATGATCTGGAACGAAGTTTGAGGCACGTTGAAATTGACACTGGACAACCAATGGCACTAGCTCCTGAAACAGAGATACGCATATTGCATATTCTATATTTTCCGAAGTGTGTGCCCTTCTGAACTATGTTAGAGTAGTCGTTCCGCTGAGTCAATATGCGAATGATTCGATCCCTGTCATGGGCTTATCAGGGCTTTCAACTATTCACTCTATTAGAGTTTTGGAGAATGTAGTCAAACCTCACCGCGCTTTTGTGCTTCGTCAACGATGTGGTCCAATGGCGGCAACATTCGTCTTTGTTGGGAATGCAGGACATCAGTATCTTCCAATCAACCGAACTGGCTTCGTCGACAAGTTTCGTCGGGATGATCAGCCGTCATGTGTCAGGCAACAGGCTTGCGACGGTCTACTCCGTGCGGGAACCTATGACGATGCTGCCAGCCAGAAATGGGGAACTTCCCAAGTAAAATAGATTAAAGCACTTTGATCGACATATAGTGACGTCTGGATGTAGACCATGTGACTGAAAGAACAGCTCCGTCTGGCGTCGCAGCCGACAGCGGGAGTTGTCTACGTTGTGGGCTCCTCTCCGGCTTATCAAGATGCGCAACGAAACGTCATCTATGGAGATTGTTGATTGAGATCACTGCAAGTCTGCGTGGGAGACCTCCGCAGTGGAAAACTCCATCTCGTATACATCACTTCCTCGTGCCGGGAGGCAGCCGCAGTCCGGGCGAGAGTGGCCTTGCCTGACTCGAGAGCGTGTTTGTCAATTCTCAAAACAGGCGGGATCGTCGCGTCACGTTGGGAGCACGGAATGCGGTCTGAAAGTGGACTTTGCGGGAAAACTGGATCGTTCGTAGATCACGTTCAGACAAGTCACATGGCATTCGATTGGGAAGAACCTTGAAGAGTTGGTTTCACCAGTTGCTAAAAGCTGCGCATGGAGGGAAACAAGTTGCGTTCATGATGGTGCCATGTATTGTGTAGAGCCGTTTGCAGGCGTAACTCGTGCTGTCCTCGTATCCTCCTACAACTAAATACAAATAATTGAAAGCTTTGTACAGAAAGGTAAAAACGTATATACAGGTTTGGTTGGTGTCATCTCAATCTCGGTGTATCCACGATGTCGAATCAAGCATCGGTTGAGCGCCTGTGGGTACCCCGTACCCCCTTCAGACGCGGAGCGAAGCTGGGAATGTGTGTGCCCGCTTAGTTGAAGGCACCGGAGCCGCTGCAGCGGGTGAGGGGAATGTGAGACTGCTTCTTGATGCAGGCGGTGATGGCACCAGCAACCCAGTCGACGCCCTCGTACGAGCCCTTCTCGCGAGAGTCGGCCATGAAGGTACCGGTCTGCTTGAGGGAACCGACGCAGCCCTGGAAGGTGCGGCCGTAGCGGCGGTTGGTCCAGGGCTGGGTGATGACGACGCCGGTGTAGCCCTGGTCGATGGTGCCGCGGATGAGGTAGCCCTGCAGGGTGGTCCAGGTCCTGGTGTAGCTGATGCCGAGCGAGGCGCCGAGGCGTTCCTTGATGAGCTTGAGGTCGAGTCCGGCACTGACAGAGACCGCGTTGGCGATGGAGTAGGAGCGGGAGATGGTCACGTCGATGCCCTTGGAGCCGGCACCGATGACGACGGGGGACATCTGCACGTCCCAGTCGACGAAGCGCTGGGTGCGGTCGACGACGATCTGGTAGTTGCTGTTGCAGTCACGCTTGCCGAGGAGGGCGTTCTCGGTGTGGTTGACGTAGACCTCGGAGAACTCGTCGCCCGACTTGAGGAAGTCGTGGTCGATCTCGGGAGCCTCGGGCTCGATCTTGAGCGTGGCGAGGAGCAGCTTGTACGTGTCCTCGGTGACGATTTGGGCTGTGATGATCAGAGTCAGACTGCGAGCTCCGCTTCAAACTGGCCTCGGGAGGGCCTGTCACTTACCGCGGTTCTCGCCGTAGACGAAGAGCTCGCCGTTGCGGAGGTGGCGATCGACGCTGTCAGGGTCGGTGGAGTTGGTGAGATGCTCGACATCGACGATGGGAGCGGCGCTCACGGCCACGGCGGCCGAGAGAAGGGCGAGGCGGAGAGAAACCATTTTTGTGAAAGAGGCGGCCCGTCTGACGAGTGAAGGATGGAGATGGATGAGGCGCTGAGGGAATGGGAGAGCTGGATGAGGGTGATGAGGAATGGTTGCCAAGTGGTGGGAGTCTCAAGAGGCTTTATAGGGATTTCGAGAGCATCATGACTTGCAAACTTCGTGTCGTGAACTGATAAGAATTGTCCACGTGCCTGCGCTGGTACTATGGCGTGCCCATGAAGGGGTTCATCCGGAGCTCTGGAGCAATCCCAAGGTAAGCATATTTCCTTTTCCTGGCATGGATATAGCTTCAACCTTGCGAGTCAGCGTAAAATGGACGGCTGGACCGGGGTCTCCTCCATGGTACAGTCAGGGGATCATCGTCTCCATCGCCCCGGGGCGGACCCAACGCACTCGTGTGCGCTCAGCATGGTCTCTTACTGGGTAATGATCTGCCGTCGGTCTGTCGCCGACTTCGGGTTTGTGTAGCTAAGAGATACTCGATCAAGTATGGACGACCCGGAATTACACGATTCAGCTCGCCGTCACGAGAGTGCCTTGATGGCATCTATCCACCCAGTCGTACCCATAGAGGTTATCGAGAGGAGCCACTTTGTGACGAGGATTGCAACCAGGTCAAAAGATCATGGAGATTGGACCACATGAGCTCATCCCACCCGGGCAACGTGTTTCGATAGTCCGTGTCCAATAGATTGAGCACACCTGATGAGGCAGGTCGACCATCATGCTGTGATGATAGAACGTAATGGCCATGTTCACCATCTTGGCTTGCGCGGTTAGCCAGGATCGTAAATGTATTTGAATCCCAAGTTCGTCCTCTCTGGGAAATCTTCTGTCCCCAAGTGCCCAAGTCATCCACCGATCAACCTTACACTTCTCCAAAGTAACATATACCCCCTTCGTCTCATCTTCAATACCAATCCTCGAACGTCCATCCTCGTCAGCTCTACTATACACCCTTCGTCAAGATGCAGATCACATCCCTTCTCACTCTCTCGGCTCTGACCGCCGTGTACGTCCCCCGCAATACCTAGACGATATAAAATCTCATCGTACTGACAACCACCAACAGCGCCGTCGCCAAGCTGCACAACGCTGGTGTTTGCGTCGACGCCAGAGTTCGCGGTAGCACCGGAAACGGCACCCCTTGGGGTCTCGGATACGGCAGCTACACCGAGTACGAGATCAACACGGCGGCCACCAAGTGCGCCTGCGGCTACTACAAGAACCGCAACACGGGCAACAACCAGTGGGACAAGTGCCCTGACTGCACTTTCGTAAGTGACGGCGAGTCTCGACGGCAAACCGGAACCACAGCGCTGACACCAACAAACCAACAGGACGGTCTCCAGTGCCTCTCCAACGGGTGGCACCTTGGCGGTGACGAGCTCACCTACTACTGCGAAAAGAAGTGCGGTGCCCAGGGTGCCGAGGCCAACTAGAGTGGGACGTGGCATGGACGTGTTGTGGATGGAAGTCGATATCTCTGCGGTGATGGTTTAATGGGACATGACGACAGGGTCGGACTTCGCTTCTGCTGTAGATATTCAGTATTCACCGTACATGGACTTTGATTGTCGACCAATCTACGAATATAATGCTTGTTATTTCACCACCATTTGCGTAATACGTTGGGTCCGTCTACCGCTGTCGTCAGAACGGGGCTGTCTGACTCTCCTCTCTCTCTCTCTCTTTCACTCTATTTCTTTTAGATAAACTCGTTACTCAAGACCCACGTTTTCCTGCACGGACCAGTTCTTGGTTGCCGTCGTACTTGTTGTTAATCTATGCCAAGACGCGGGGAATAAAACCCTTTTTCACAACTTTGAGCAATTTGTCTCCGAAACTCAATTAGATAATGTGCGGTTCTTCTGCCGGTAGATCTCAACTTTGCCGCATCGTCTTGTTCGTTCTGGCTCGAAATATGCATAAATATGGTCATGGTGTTCAGGACTTGTTGCTCAACCCCGACTATCGTGGGATTTGACCCCGACTGTCGTTGGTTTCGACCCCGACTACCGTTGGATCTCAACCCCAGCCAGCAGCCCCCGAACATGCTTGCACACTTCCCTGCGTGGGATATCAAGGCCAAGACAAGCTACTCAAGCCCGAGTGATACGATTCCGTAATCTGGCATCATGGGGTAATGGGCGCCGAGAGCTTCTCTGCCGCTTTGGTTGCTCGGTTTCTGCTCAATGTCTGAAGCCCCCCCCATTTCCAACCACCTGGTACCGGCTCTGCTTCTTTTTGAACAACCGGGCAACTTCCTGAGGCCTCGTCTCCGCGAAATTAACGCCGGCAGGGATGCACCAGTCATGTCACTACCGAAGAAGGAGGTGATATGCTGCCCTACGGGGCTCTGCCGGACAAACGGCCACTAGCTACAAGCCTATCCCCAGAAAACCAGCTCAGCTTCGTTTATTTCTCGCCCAATGTCGTGGTGATCGGCCTTGTGACAAACCCAATCTCCCCAAGAAAGCAAGCCCAGGGCCTGGCGTGCGGCTCTCGGGAGACGGATTCCTGATATTTCATGTGGGGGAAACGCGATGGCCCGTCTGTTTTGGCTCGTTGAGGATATACATGAGTCAGCAAGCAGCTCAGAGGTGGATGAACTGCTGTGTTGATTCCTTGCGGGATCCCTGCCACCGCCAACACTCCTAATGACATGGCGTCAACTAAATGACAATATACTACACCAATAGGGTTGCTCCGTGTTCCCGAGCCTATCTTGCTGAGCGTCAGTTCGGTGCTGGAGGCCGCCCACATGTTTCGACCCTAGGTCTCAATATCAAACCACATGGTTAATCATTCAACTTCCACAGACCGGAAAGACGCGCACAGAGGCTTCCACGATTACCCTGGATAGTAACCGACAACCCCTTCCATGCGTATGTGCCATGAGTCCCGTGATTGGCGGCGCGTGCCGCCTTGTCTAAGCAGCGTGTTTAGTTGGACTGACGCCATTGGCCACAGGTCGAAGCTTGTGTGGTCAAGCGTCAACCTCATTCAAGCTTCAGATTACCTTTGCCCCGACAAGTGGGCGATCCGGAGAACACGGGCCAGCGTCACTTTGACATCTTATTTCCCACTGCGGCCGAGAGTCTGACGGCGGCAGAGATGCCCGTTTGGGCACCCAGGCCTTGAGTCTTCGTATTGAAAGCCCTGCTTCAGAGCCGACACGACAATTCTCCGGGTCTCGCGAGTCGTGCGAGAAGAGGAGGGTCTAGACCAGATTCGTGGCAGCGAACATGGGAATTTCAATTTTGGAACCTTTGTGTTGTGGCCATACCCGTTCTGTTATCAGTACATCATTTCGATTGAGCTCGCAATTCCGGTGTTACGAGGGGCTGTGCCGTCAGTCACGCGAACGCAGTCTGCCCGGTTGTTATCAAAAAAAAATAGGAGATTGTAGACAACCGCCTGGCGCGTACTAGAGACGCCTTTAGAGCAAATTAAGTTTCATGACTCACCTGTACGTTAATATGCTTCAGTTTACAGAGGCGGTTGCCTCCAGCCGTCGGCTCCTACCGGAGGAATCCGTAAAACTGGCGGAGTTCGGCCGACATCGTGAAGCATGAGCCACTTGGCCAATGCTCCCTCCGTCAATGCATCTCCGGGAAGAGCATGGAGTTCACGACGATCCAACCACGTGCACATTGCAAAGAGGGACGTCGAAGCTGTCAGGTCCACCACCGCACCAACAAGACATGGAGCATCAAGGACTGAGTCGGCCATCCTAGGGGCCCTAGGAGAGGAGTCCTCCTTTGTCCGCATAGACGTATTCTCCAAAAGGTCTGGACCGTGGTTCTGACCTGGACGGACGACAGACCTGGCTCGGTGTGAATATTCGTCTCCACGGAAATCTCGCCAGACGCTCTCTTCGTTGTTGGACCCTGAAGACATCACCCACTCCCCACCATCCGAGTAGCCATATCTCGCGTGGTCTGGACCATCAAGGTCATAGCACAGCTGTGATTCCCCTGGGGACAAGTTCGTGATGCGCGGGAGATTGGTCTCCGCGACATCGTGCGTGATAGTAAAGTGAGATAAGCTTCCATAGTGGTCCCCTCCCGACGGTTACGGTGCCGAAGTCCCCTCGTATGGCTCCAACCTGGCCCCAAGCCTCACTCCACTTGAGTCGTTAAGCGGTGAATTTTCAGGAAGGTGGTTGTCAAGAGTCTGTCACAAGTGACTTGGATTCATATTGTGACACTTTGAAAGCACGGAGGATACACTTGAAGTAGAGGCCAGTGTAACCTCACAACGCCTCAAACTAACTCAAAGACAGCTACGGTCAGATTTTACCCGGTCAATTCTCGAGGCACAGCTGCTGTAACTGGGAGTAATTCAACTCACTCTCCCCACCGCCGGATCTCGCAGGAGGTGCTCGTACAAGTGTCTCGTCGGTTGGATACCGGCTGCCCTTCGCCAGGCGCGGGTTGTCTCCGAAATCATGACTCGAACACCGACGGCCGGAGTCCATTGTCCAAATGATCTGGTCATGAAGTGGATCACATCGCCCCGGGAACCTTTGGGACGACCGGGTGGGTCACCAGTCAACTCTGACATCTCTGCCTCGTGACCTGACGACCGAATCCCGAGTCTCCCCCTTGCGAGCTCGCCCGGGGGGGGGAAGCGCTTCTGGTTTTTACCCCAATTTAAATCCCGTGATAACGACGTCTACCAGCAAGTGGAGTTACCACTGTGGCCGGGGCTGATGGGAGCTCTGCTGGGGCTGCTCCAAGCTCGGGCCCAAGAACGCGTTGGCCCGAGAAGAAAGATGGAGATGTCGAGGCTATCACTAATGATAACTCGTAGCGTTACTGGATGAACTGCTCTGACTGAATCGCACACGAGAGCGAGGAGAACTAGCGGGAATGGCGTGATGTCGTACGTCCCTCAGGGTTCGCAGGATGAATTGTTTAATCCTTGACGGACAGTTGGATGAGGAATGTGTTCTAGCTTGTGGACGTGATTCGGGTCTGTTGGAACCCCTCGGCACAAGTCATGATCATGCATTGTTTCGACAGGCAACGACAGGCTACATTTGGGAGTACTCGTTCGGCTGACGCCAAAACCCTACGCGAAACTAGTACCTGTTGAGACTCAAACGCTTCACGTGGTTGACGTCCTGTTGAGCAACGCACGTACGGGCGTGAATACCCAAAGTGTTAAACGTGAGAAATCATCACAAAAACTTGAGCGTGATTCATTTCAGTTTGAAGCCGGTCTAGCTCCTTGTTTGAAGGATCGGCTGAGCGTCCACATCATTTTCTCAAAGTTTATTCTCACGATTCCCTCCTCGCAGGCCTCGTAAGGCTTGGGAGACGCGAGCGGCGGAACCAGACTATCAGTTGCAAAATTGAGATCGTCAGAGTGCAGAAAGACGCCTTGTGGTCCAGGTAGGTATTGGAGGAAGCCCGTCAGGTTCTGGTCGACCGTGGATGCCTTCACCACAGCGGTCGATCATTGGACCCCCGAATAATCTTAAGGGGTCATAGTACTCTGATGCATCTTCTCTTCCTCCAAAACGCTTGGTATAATTGGGGCCTTTGACGTAAGTACGCACCCTCAGTACAGCAGATTTCAATCATCACGGATGCGGCTGGGTCACGGTGCTGTGCTGTGTAATAAGAGTTGGCACACACGCCACAGATAGCGTGAGCTCCATATAAACAAACAGGACGAGCATGATAATGGAGAACGGGTGAAATCTTTGGCTCGACTCCGGGCCATCAATCGTTAGTGGAACCAGTGTGTCACCGAGAAGGACTTATTTGGGAGGTTTGCTAAGCAGGTCGACGCTGCTCTGCTATCCTTCTAGTTCGTCACTCGGACCAGATTACGGACCTGAAGATACTTTAACACCATTGTTGGACGACGTCTTATACTCTTTAGTGCTGTCATTCAGTAAGGCTTCTTCTCGTTTTTCTATGCTATTTCCTGTATGGTATCTGTTGAGGATGGTTGCAACACTGTTCAAGACGTGATCACTCAGGGGCAGCAATGCCATCATTGTTCAGAGACCGAAGGGACACGATATGATCAAGAAAGGTATGAAGCACTACCAGATTCGGATATCAATATTAGATTGTCGCTTCACCATATGATCATGCATCATATAAAGCTACGGAGTAAAGCAGGAAGCAATGATTATGCACACTTTTTATTAGTACTACATGTCAAGAACACAGCTTTACCCTAGAATGACCGTCACCAGAACTTCAATAAAGCTTGTAATACCATAGGAGAAGAGGAGGAGTGAGAAGTTTCTCGTTTTTGCCATGCTCACACGTGTACTGATGGCACTTCATCCCCACCTCGTTACCCTTACCGTGGCTAACGCGATAAAAGCAAGTGTCTCTGAACTCTGAGCTTGCTGTCAGGGTCAACTCCTCAACTCCTTTCCTGTTGATGGTGACCTCCAGACGCTGACAGAAGGAACAGCATAGCTCAAATTCGTCAGTCCACTGCCGATGGAGAAGTTCAGTAAACACATGCTGTGAAGGTTCTTGAGTAGTTGACGGCAGCGCGTTTTGGCACCTCGAAAGGAAACTTAAAAAGAGGGGCAAGATGAACTTCAAGAACGACGTAATACTAAGTCACTCCTGATTACTTGACTCAAATAAGTCTTTGTTCTGTCATCTCAACTAAAATGGGCCGAGTACATGTTTCGTGCTAGAATAGATGCTCGCTTATTCAAGTGAAATCGGATATATTTGAGCACTAGGAGGATTCTTAGAGCGTAACTTCGCAACCAGAGCGCGTTTGAGAATACGAGCGAGATCTCAACACACGGTAGCTTACAAGTACATATCGCGACAATAATAGCAAAAAGACCGATAAACGACCACGACCTATACCTGTTCTAGGTGGGCAAATGCAGTAAAGCAGACCCGGCACAATTGTACAGCTACCAGCTCAGAGCTAGCTCTGATTTACTAGACTGCCGGGAAAGGCCTTCTGCCAGATTGGAAGTTGATGAGTTTGCAGAGGTTTGGATTACCACGGTGATTCTCAAGCAAGAGAAGCACCAGAAACGCGTATAACTACCCTGAGAGGTCGAGAGAAAAGCATGCCATCTGTGTAAATTACAGTTTATGTAAAATCAGACACGGTAAGGGGCCCCTCCAATCGCGTTGTGCTAATAAAAGTAAGGTACTGCATTCTAATTCGCAAATTCGACAAAAGAATACTTGGTAACTGAGAAATGCAGCATCTTTCTTGAGATGATAACAAACAGATCATAGATTGCTTACTACGGAGGGGGCACGGGTTTCTACATTGTACACGATGAACTTGTTGGGACACGTTGAGCGACTAGTCAGGCTAGCATCGCTTCAGCTGCCACACGTCATAGATCTTGGGCAAGCGACCTACCAGCAACTTTGAGCCTCTCCCGCTAAACGCTACTAGCACACATGGATCTGGGGCTAGTGCTGCCACCCCGCGTGGGTTGAGACGGGGTTTACGGCTATTCCCTAGGCTAAAGCCAAGGGGTTGAAGCATCGGGCTATGGTCTTGGCTCTGGGATCGCAGAGTCGGTGTCGCTGGGCTTGAATGCACCCTCCTCCGACGGGCATGGCTCGATGAGCGAAAAGAACACGCCTCCATTCATATGAAGGGACCGACGGAGTAGACTCCGCCCATGGTGAGCCTTCCGTCGGCTTCCAGTACGAAAGAATAGGTGGGTAATTGCAACCCCCACGAATTGCAACTCCGGCGTCTGTCGTCATTCGGGCCCGCTGTTCCCTATTATCCCTTGAACGTAGTCCTAGCGAATCATCGAGGTCGAGTGACATCAACGAGCCACCTCGCTCGATGAGGTCCGCCGTCTGCTGGGATGACCCCGAAAGCGAGCTCTGGGAAGCTATGAGATGAGATGTCTGCTCATCGAGTTCAATTGACCGGGCCGAGACTAGCTTTGGACGAACTCGGGTTGACATAAGAACGGGCTCGGCTCCTAGATGAGACAGAGCCCTCTTACAGTAGGTGACCTTGAAGTTGTCGGGAAGACCATGTGTGTCACTCGGCGTCTGTTTCCGGGTGCCATGCTTTCTAGATGCAAGATTCAAGATTCTCTCTTGCGTTGCCACGGGGAGGTAGCACCGGAATCTGCTAGTAGCTTGCGTCTAATCTTGATCAGGCAACTGTCTGAGGTCGCTAGCTTAGACTGAGAACTCAACCGTGGTGGACTCGATCAGCTCAGACTAGTCTAAGAATGTATCAAAGATCTATTCAGCATCATTTGCCCGTCTTCGTGATTAATACACAACTGTCACCTGTTGCTGTTTTGCGCAGCAGCCATGAGAAAGTGATGTATTCTGAGCCTACCAGCGTGGACTCTCCGGTAACATCGTGTCCAAAAACTGTTTGCCTGAAACGCAGCTGAGCGATCACATATCACGTGTAGGTGGTGCGGATATGAGGAGAGTCTGATCTGATCTTGGCCCTAGAGTGAACTGGGACTCCGTGCTTCGGAACCAATTAAAAAAGCGTTGTGATACAAAGTGGAGTCGAAGACCAACCACACATGTGAGGAATGAGGATCCGTAGTGTACTGTACATGTCTTTGAGTGAGAGTGAGTTTGACAAATGAAGATGAGAGTGAGGGCGGATCGTCTGTGAGCGATCCGCTAGCCCCAAGGAGCTTTTGGTCCGAAAAAGCTGAAGAAACCCCCACCGCCTTGGACTGGGGTGGAGAAAACGGATATGGGATTTGCGAAGATCAAGATTTACGATTAGAAAGCCGTCGGATTTGGCCCCGCGCTCCTCCGTTTGGCTTGGCTTGACATCAGTGCTGACACGGAACTGGCTCTGCATTAGTAAACAGTAAGCGGCTGCACCTTGCCGGTGACGATGCGGCTCTCCGTCTCTGCGCGGAGGTTTCTTGACTCGCCCGGTAAAGGTGTGGGTTAGGGACTGTTACTGTTGGTGTAAGGCGTGCAAGAGAAAGAGGAAGCTGCGCTGACCAGCGATGGAAGACATGACGCTGTTGCGGAGCGGGACAGAGAGTCGAGCTCTACGCCGAGAGCTTTCATTTGTCGGGATTTGTTGAGACTCGCCGACGGCAGATGCTCAAGCTGAAGGGTATGAAGCTCTCACTGGATGTGGCGCAGAGAAGTCATCATTCACAGAGCACCAAGCCCTTTTGCCACCTTCGGCAAGCCACGACGACAGGCCGACTATGCGAGGTGAGGGCTGCGACCGGTAAGAGAGTTGACCAATGGACGAGGCCGGGAGTCGGGATTGGCCAATCGAAATGGCCGGAGTCTCGGAATGGTGACGGACACGTCGAGCTTTGTAATGGCACATGTGTAACAAAGCAACAGAAACCAGCTTGGTCGGGTGGAGATGGCTCGGGAATGGGCAAGGAATGCCTCCAGGGATAGTGGAATCAAGTTGGCGCAAGCTAGAACTGGACCGTCCAGAAGTTCCCTGACGATCATCAAGTTGGAACCAATGCGGAGACCATTCCGGCCGTTTTGAACCGCTCGATTCGACGGAGGGCATTCCGGCCGTGTCCGACCAGCCAGACCCTAGCACAAGACCGGAGCAAAGCTCCGGATCTCCTCACTCGGCGCGACGAAAGCAGGACGTCCACATTGCGTGGGATGGGCATCCGTCGTCATTGTACAGTGTTAGCTCGCAAACAAACGCCTCCCATTTCCACTCGCTGAGCAGTCCATGTGTGTGTTAATGGCCCATCAGAAGGGAGGAAGCTCGCCAGATGAGTACACGACGAGTGTGCATCCTACACCGTGGCAACCCATCGTCACAGTTCACTGCAGGAACCCTGCCGGATTTCCTCGTCTTGTTCGCGCTCTCGCAGGTCTGGAACCCTTCACGTCTGCTAGCTAGCCAGCCTACACACATTTCCAACGCGTTCTACCGTCTTGCAGTACCACTGAATCTGGGCTGTCGATCCTGTCCCATCCTGTTTTGCCCTGCTGGGTGTGCCAAAGAAAAATCAGTAAAAAAAAAAAAAAAACACCGGAGTCGTGATCCAAGTCCCCGTGTTCAAAGACCGTTTGGCTGTACAAAGTACCTCGGTCTCCTCTTTTCGCCCCCTTCACCGTCTATATATGAATACCTTTCGTGAACCAACTCAATGATGATCTAAACGTCATTTTTTTTTTAATTTGGATAAGCTTGGAACAACTCTAGCCATTCCATCGTCCATCGTCCATCGTCCAACGTTCAACGTTCAACGTCAAGCAACAGGCACTCTTCCCAGCCCATCACCCAACTCGCAGAGAGCCCAGTCCTGGTCAGCGTAAGCGGTCGAACCGGCTTCACTGGCATTGAACCCCTGCCGAACTCTGTTCGTGTGCCCCGGCCAATACTATTACTACATACATGGCCACAGTCATGGACTTTGGTTCAACAGGCGTGAGTACACTTCAAAGTGGGTTACCTGGTGACGCATTTTTCGCATCGTTGCCTAACGCTTTCGCCAACCCGACAGACGAAAAGACTTTGCAACATCATCAACAACACAGTCTTCATCATCACCAGCAGCAGCAGCGCGCTCAGGACATCCTCCAGCAGAAATTGCGCTTGAAAGGACAAGCGACGACGAAAGATGGGAGACCGCCGGTATTCGTAGCTCCCTCGGCTCTGACATCAGCCCCCGAGCAAGCCCAGCCTTTGACCGTATCCGAACGACACTCCTCGACCTCTTCATCGCAGAGTTCCCGCGGATGGCAGGACTCGTCGACGAGCAACGTACAATCCTCCCCGGCGAGCTCCGTTGCCGCCACACCCATCCCCGGCAGCGTCTCGCCCCCGGTAGATCCGTTGCTTCTGAGCACCGCCAAAGACGCCAAACCGCAACCAACCGACGCGAACGAGCCGCCGAAGCGACGAAGGGGACGTCCCCGCCTCTCGGAGTCCAACAACCGCCCCGCGCGAGGAACCGCCGCGACGACAGCGGCCAAAACCCAGCAAAAGAAGTCCGTAGCCGCACGACGCGCGTCCACGGCATCCGCAAGCGGCGCAGACGACGCCGGAACGGGCTACGGTTCCACGGAGGAGAAGAAGAACCGCGTCCGCGCGCGCAACCGCGAGGCCGCGTACAAGTGCCGGCAGAAGAAGCAAAAGGGCATCGAGGTGCTGCAGTCGCAGGAAGCCGTCGCCGAGAACATCAACCGGAACCTGACCGCCGAGGCCGCCATGCTGCGGGGGGAGATTCTCATGCTCAAGAACATGGTGTTGCAGCACGGCGGGTGCGGGTGCTCGTATATTGAAGAGTACATCTCGGGGGCGGCACAGAACCTGGTCCAGGCGGGCATGGCGGCGGCGTCGCCGTCGTCGGCACCGGCGCGGGCTCCCGGGGCACCGCCGGGGCGCATCGACATGAGCGCGCAGCCCGGGACGAACACCCTGGAAGGGGGAGACGGGTTCGTGGACTGGAAGATGTTTGACATGGATGGGGAGCCGCCTGGCATGTCCGCCTTTGGTTCGGAGAGCGGTTTTTCGGGATACGATGACGTCTCGGTCGCTCACAGCACACGGGCGCCCTCGCAAGGAGCCATGGCCTGAGGGTGAACTTGGAAGATGTGGACAACTGCAGAGACCGACAGAGAGTCTCTTTGACGTTCACACAGGTTATGCGTAAGGGATGGATGATACGATGAAGAGGCACTTTGGAGAGCTTCACATCAAAGAGTCGAGGAGCAGAAGGTCTCTACGAAGTGACCGAGGACGTTCATCTATGTGTTGTTATAAGCGTGGGCGTCTTGGACAGGATATTTTTACAGTACCCGGAGCTCGCAGCTCGTCGTTCGGGATATATGATGAGACCAATGACCAAGAATAATGCTTTTCAATAATGTCAGCCGTGCCATAGCTATACCTCGACTTCAACGATGTAGTTTCGCAACTATGTTGATGAAGATGTCACTAGGACTAAACACATCAAGAGCTAGTACAGCTTCGCATTGTCGTGTATTAATGCCTGCTAGAACATCACGAGTGGAATCTTGATGGCGATATTTCACAGAGAAATGAAACAGAGTATCAAGCGAAAGCTTCAACAGCTGTACGAACAGGGACTGACCCCCAAAGATCGTGCCTCTGTCAGCTCTTCACAACTTGTCGACTCATTCCAAGATTCAAGATTGCACATCTGAGCCACCGAACATGTGGATAAGTTTCGTCCCACACGTGGATCGGGCGCTGGGCTGTTCTTGTACGGCGTTTCGACCCATTGTGTAGCTTTCCTTGGTTTTCATTTGCCGATTGAGACGTTTCCATTAGCGGGCTTCTCCAGCCCTTGGTTGGATGGCCGGGAAATCAAGTTATAGTCAGCAGAATTGGTTTCTCCTGGCGCAATATGCCGTTGACAAGCTTCTAGTTCGTCAGGTCTACAGTATTTCCCAGCTCTTCCGCCCATGGTCCTCGAGCACCAACGGATAGTCCTATATGCCACCCCTGACTGGCGGTATCCTGCTCTCAGTCAAGACCGGGGTGAAGCCTCGTGTCAAAGGCCTTGGCATTCACGACCGAGTCCACTTCGAACTGAGAGGGTCCGGGGCCACCATTTGGCAACCAGTCCCGTCCAGTTTGTGTTCACGCTTGAAAGCAGATATCATTCGCCGGCAGCCGGCAACATCGTTGCGCCCGCTCATGCACGGAACGAACTTTTTCCCCATGATCGGGATAAGTAATCGGACGGCGACTGCCACCAGCAGGCGACGTGCGCGACTCGAGAGCAACGACCGTGGGGCTGGGCGTTGTCTGGTCTGTCTGCCGATAGTAAGTGGGAAGTGTCTGGAAGGGCAGACCACATCGGGAACTGTACACGACATGCGCAAGGTTTAGCAAACTGATGGTCTACACAGTACTTGTTCATACGATTGTGTGTACTTGGAGTAAAAACGAGAGAGGCCAGTATAGCCCGCGACGATCTAGTCCACACGATGTGACACCTCGAGTCTGGGGGGGGGCAATGAGCAGACGAAGCCGTCAAGCTGAGGCTCCCCTGATGTAATCCTCCGCTCACGTCACACCCTGCCGGCCCTGCAGCATCCAGGAGTCTTCTGCATGTCCACTCTCGTGGGTACGCGTTTCTTTCGTGATTATGACAGCCCGAGTTCGTCATACTCTCACACCTTACAAACCACTTTGGACCCTACTTTCCCATCTTCCTGTGCTCAACCTCTTCCCCCGTTCTCGAAAGCGAGATATTTTGGTACATGAAGCACTGGATACAACTATCCCATCCCCCCAACTTACCCCATCCTTGATCGACCAGACCCTGGCCGTGGGGATGGGAGAGGTCTGATTTCCGCCACCAACTCCTTGCCCGACCGCCCTCCTCTCCCCTGATGCTGGTCAGCTCTTTATTCCCACGTTTTGTGTGGAGAAGACTCAGCACATCATCGCGCAGTGACCGCCTCCCTGTCGGCACTTTCAGTCGCAGATGAGGGCGGGTGGGACCATTTGACTTTCTCAGACCCAACACATGCTGCGCTGACGAGAACCTTGGGTCTGGGGCCAGATTGCCACGGAGCTTTTGGTGAGAACCGCCAGCGAAGGAGCTGGCTGGACACTAATAAATGCCCCATGGGGAATCAACTCGACGTCAAGGTTCTGGCTCGCGTATGGGGCAGAATCGATCCCGTCTCGATCGCGAGATATGTTGCCGAGTTACTTTGAGTATGGTCTCGCTGCGGCTGAATCCAATGCCGCACGTACAAGCTAGTCAGACGAGCGGTTCCAGGGTCTTGTGTGCCCAAGTTCGAGTTGTGCTCGTTTCTTCCAGGTGTGTTTTCTCGTGTAGGGGTGTAACACGTAGATACGAGCCCTCGCGATGCTTCTTGAAGAAGGACGCGAGGGCCTGGCCGAGAGCTGTTCGGGGATTAGCCACATTTAGCCGCCGTGTCAATCTCCGCAGGGCCTTGGTCGTCTCGTAAGAAGACAAACGTGACATTGTTCAGCATGCGTCCGGGTTTCGTTGGCCGATATTTCCACGCATAGACCGAGTCTATCGGATGGTGGAGCCTAGCATCCGGCAAAGTCAGAGAAGACCTCGCGACTACCAAACAGCTGCAGACTTTGTGCGGCGTAAGTTTGCGGCGCATAGTTCCAGGCAAGGAGTAGCTAGAGGCAGTCTGGGGAACCTGCAAGCAAGATCCCTCGCTCGTCGTCAGCATCGAGCATCTCTCGCGCCCCGTGGCTCCTCGTCTGTTCAACCGTTGGTTCGCCTCTATTGCTCGCGAAGCCTCGGAGCTGCATGACGGGCGAACTCTGCCGTGCTCCATCAGTCCATCTCACACAGGCCTCTGTAACATGGAGCTGTCCGAGAAGAGAGGAGCCAGTGGTCCATGTTGTTCCCAAACTGCCCGTTTATAAGCTTGTGACCGGCTGCTCTGTTGCTCTCAGCAAAGCCACCCCGTCGTCGCCAACGTACACCACGCGCCATGCCTGAGCCGGGCAGCTGCCTCGTTGCTTCACCGGCGCCATGATGTCGACGCCAATAATCCCCGTGTACTTTGAGCTGAGCTGGTCGATCCTGAGCACCATCGGAGCCGCCAACGTGCTCTTCGGTCTCCTCGTCGTCGGCATCACGCACTTTTCCCAAATCACCACTGTCCCCATCGTCTCATCGGCCGCCGGGGCCATCGCGAACGGACTCTGCTACTATGCCTACTACGACGATACGTATTCCCTGAAAAACAAAGCGGCGGCCTCTGCGTTTGGGGATTTCTTCTGGCTGGTACAAAGAAACTGCAGTCACCTCTGTGACCACGTGGGGGTTTGCTGACCTCCGTGAACAGATTCAAGAAATCGGCCTTTCTTTCTACAGCTACGTTTTGCTCCGGCGAATACTAAAGGACAGAGGATGGATGATGTTCAACTTTTTATTCTGGACCATTGTCGCCGCCATCATCGCAATACGAATAATGATCGCCGTTTCCCGCGTCAAGTTCATCTTGAAGGGGAACACGAACCTACAGAGCACCGTCAATAACCTCCACGTCGGGTACTTTTTCCTGATAGCGACGCTCGAGTGCATCAGCTCGTTCTTCCTGCTGAAAACCTTCGCCGAGGTGAAGTCGACCTCTCTCCGGGCGGGCCTCAAGGGCGGGTTGTTCAAGTACCTCATGCGGAGCACCGAGGTCCGGCTCGCGACCCTGGCCGTCCTCGGCACGATGAGGGCCATCACCTACTCCTTCCAAATGACGGCACAGAGCGCGACAAACGCGGCGAGCCAGCTGGACCGCTTCGCGTACACGCTCGAATGTTTATTCCCAGTAGTAATGTTGTGAGTGAAGCAACGTGGACCGTGAAAATGCGAATACCCCCCTCTGACTTGCGTGCTTCACAGTATCGATGTATTGGCATCCAAGCTGGTGTTTACGACGCAAGTCTACGAACCGCAGTGCCCGCAGGCCCCTGCCGTGCGCGGCTTCATGTCGAGCAGAAAACCGGAGGGATGGGACCCGGCCACACAGCACAGCGGCCGGGTTGTGCAAGTACGTGGCGGTCTAACGAGCTCGCGGGTTGTGAGTACCGTCGGGGATGCTTCGAGGTCAGACGTTGGCGAGATCGACGACGTGGAATCAGGACGACCACTAGGGGGTATCAGCAAGACGGTAGAAATCAGCGTATGGAGTTCACTACCGGCAGACCCCCGACGGCCTAGTCACTGCGTCACGTCTCCATAACACCCGATAGACTTGATAATGTCAGTTGGGGAATATGGTACGTTGCCATGATTGAGTGAAGTTGGTCTACTCCTTGTCACTCCGAGCCTCTTGGTCAGCTTTCAGATGCTACGTAGCCATCACCTGTGGTATCTACAAACTACTCCAAGGGTCGCAAATTGGCAAGATACACATGAAGGACACCCGCCCAAGGCAGGAAACTACCTAGATGTAGCTCAGTCACGTTCGCCCCCCCAGCCTGTCGTCTCATCCTTTCGCCTTAGCCTTGTGTTTGTGCCTGTTCATGGGAGGTTCCGGCGTGATGGCCACGTTGAACGCTCGATCTCGATTCAATGATGCTGCTTTTAGCCATCGAAGTACCACGCAGGATGAGATGAAGACTTGTAAGCAGTTTAGGGCTTTTCAACGTATCGGTTTCCAGCAGGATGAGAATCGATGAAGTTCCGTGCAGGAGCCATGGAGGAGGAAGGGAGAAGCCATCATCCCTTCAGGGCAGCTTTCACAACCCCCCCTGTCCATGTCGTTTTCCAAGAGCACAAAGCTGTCGCAGGCATAGCACGTGCCGAGGTGCCATGGACGTTTAGCCGGCAGCCTCGCAATCGCGTTACTCGCCGGTTACTCGCTAATTAGTAACATCTGCTGCAAGTACCTGACTTGCTCAGCTCGCTCGATTCAAAAGCAAACACCAGCGCGAGCTCGGGTTGTTCGTCGGTTTTCACCTCATCTGGGTCTTTGGCCAAACTCTCTCAGTTCAACCGGCGAACGGACAGCTCTACAATCATGCATCCGAGAAACCTGAAGTCGGAAGCTTCGTAAGTGGGAGAGTCAGTAATCATCTCTCATCGGAAACACAAGCCTTGCCAATTGGAACGACGCACTCGCGCATTTGGATAATTACTTTGGCAACGACAGGGATACATAATTGGAAACCATTGTTTTGCTCGCACTTCATGTTTGACGTTCTGTTAACTAGGGCTATTTAGACGACCGTAATGACTCAAATATCAGGCAAATCGAGCGGCGCTCGGCGACTCCCCGTTGAAACTTTTCACACAAGTCTCAACTCTATCTCAACTGAAGTAGTAAATCCGGAAGCGGGCCGGGTAGAAAGACACATAGTCCCGCTCGCCGACGCCGACGAGCTCGAAACCCTCCACGGTGCCCGGCGGCTTGCAAGGCGTTGCTTCGGTCAAGTACGTGCTGTACTTGGCCACCCACGGAGCTAGGCCTTCGGCGACGATGGATAGGCGTCCGAGATGAGTGCCGCGCTGGTTGCCCGGGGGCCAGCCGCTGGCTCCGCCGGCCGGAGCGGGCTTCAAAGAGGTGAAGAGGTCGAGCTGCTTGCTGCCTTCCGCGTGGATGAGCTCGGAAAACAGCCCGAACTGGCACTTCTTGCCCCTCGACGCTTCGGGATAGACGACGGTCAGGAGGGTGGTGTTGTCGTTGCCCTTGCTCTCTGGGGACTTGGACACGTAGACGTAGTCGGAAGGGTAGATGGCGCCGTTGCCGACGTTGTATTGGAACGTGGCGGACGGGGAGAATCTGAACGCCATCTGGCGTGCGTTGATGGCCGAGCCGAGGGCACAGGTTGCCGAGACGACGGTGAAAGCGAGCTGGAGGAGCATTTTGAGCGGCAAAGGTCTTTGAAGTTGGCGTAGGCTGTGGGAGATGTTGGTGTTTCGAGGCTTGGAGCAACTTGTTAGTCCATGGAGATCAAAGGACGGAGGAAACAGTTGTTTCTAATCTTTTTATACCACTTTCAAAACCGTTGTCACACTCTGTGGTTCTGTCTGGGTAACTTCTGGAGGCCTTTGCTGCTGGAACTCAACACCCACGCTTCTCCTGGCGCTGGTTCTCGCCTCAAAACATCATGGCATCAGGAGCGTTACACTCATTTTCGCCGGGACTTGGTGATTGTAAGATTCGACCATCCTCATCCACACAAATCCATCGGAAGACCCTGCTGGATACGAACAAGCCGAGGCTTTTCGCGGAATTCCACCTTCTCGTGTATGTTCTCCGGCTTGTTCTCACCTGACGGCTCCAGTATCGATCGTTGTACAGCGTCACTAGTTTTCAACGAGGTCGACCTGCCGCTGGAAACCAACTCGCCGCATTTCTGACATCCGTTCCACCATCCGGCGAGGGAATCATATCCAAGGACAAGCCGAATATGGGAGGGCTGAATAGTCTCCTGCCAATGAAAATCGGCCAACTGCGACTGCAAGTCATCGGAGATGTCAGAGGTGGCTTGGGGAGTGGCCCAACATCTGCATCTCGTCGGAGCTGAACACTGGCACAACTGCAACATCAGCGTCAGCATGACCAAAAAAAGAGTTTGTAGATAGAGAATACTAGGGTGTCAACTCTAAAGCCACTTCAGGAAAATTCAGCCGGCCAAAGGCACAAGCCAGAATGTGGAGGGTCGGGTTGAAGTCGAGACAAGGATAGCTGAAACCTTGGCTCGAGGACCTGTCCTGCACAGAACAAAACGTTTACGCGGAAGTCGCCGTCAAGAGTTTTTTTGACAACAGCAGAGACAGGTAAGACTCGGAGAGATATGACCCGTGTACCCGCACTTTGGACTGACACTATTGATGCAGCTTGAGCTCCCGAGGGGGCTGCGTAAGCCTAGCTGAGATTTCGTGAAAGACCTTGCCATCGTGATCAGGCTGTACAACATCAGAAGTCCGAGGTTGCGTAGCTACGTTTGTAACGTCCTGGAAGAATATAGTGCTGAAATTTTAGAGATCTCGACGCAATCAAGAGAACGTCCAATGAAGCTACCTAAACCCTCCTGTGCGAGAAAGTTCTAGACGATTGTCACCGTCGTCTCGGCTGCAAGCTCTTCAGGCCCGAAACCTTCCGCTTCTTGCACGAAAGCCCCGATTCTTCTCATGCAACCATCCCGGTCCGCAGCTGGTACGACCAAGATCCCATGCGCAACTGGCCGTTTCCTCTCGGGATCGGAGCCTTGAGGTCCTCCGTAAGTGAAGGCCAGAACCAGGGCGTAGACGTCCAGCGCTTCGACGACGTCTTTGCTCTTCTCAAAGCTGCGATCCATCGTGTCGAACAATGCGTGGAAGTCACCAGACCCCTTCTCGCTGCGATACAAGACCCGGTTAAACAAGCCCTTGTCCTGTGTCAACTTCAACTTGATCAAGGGCGCCTCCAGCTTGATCCAGCCATCTTTGACACGCCCGAATGGATTGTCTCCGTCGATATCGACCTTGGCCTCGATGACTTTCGCCTTGTGCTCTGCTTCGCCCAGGAAACCCGCCGCAGGGATGCCATCGACGGCGCCCCACGACCACGAAGGGGCGCGATACCCGTCGACGGCCCTACCTCTGAGCGGCTGCCAGCAAAGGCTTTCGATCAAGCAGCTCCTCCACCAGCCGGCCAGATACTCGTCGTCCAACCTCTTGGCCAGCACCTTGGCGATGCCGGAGATGGCGGGGAACTTGTCTGCCGGCTCCGTCATTTCTCGGGGCCCGTATTCCCACAGCA
Organism: Colletotrichum trifolii; assembly: GCA_004367215.1. Lineage (NCBI taxonomy): Eukaryota > Fungi > Ascomycota > Sordariomycetes > Glomerellales > Glomerellaceae > Colletotrichum > Colletotrichum trifolii. The sequence goes on along the minus strand of RYZW01000060.1, from coordinate 124,980 downwards.
ATTCGTACCACTTGCGCATCATGTCGGGTCGGGATATGTCAGCAGCAAGAGTCTGGTCAATGCTGCGAGCTCCGGCGTCCCCTCGTCGAGCCATGTAATCGGTAACCTCTTGATCGTCGCTGAAGTGATGCAGACGCGAGTCCATCCGCAGACCCTCCTCTGCCTGGAACTCCTCGATGCATTCCCAGTAAAGCTGCTCGGTGGCGAAATGGAGCACGCGGCGTGAGAGGACGCGTTCCTGGAAACCCCATGCCCGCTTCGTCAACGGGTCTTCTCTCATCTGCAGGTGATAGTCGTGTATAACTTCCTTGTCCAGGGGCAATACGGAAGCAGTGATGTAGCTGTCCGTGTCGGAAGCTTCACGGGGAAGTCTGAAGTAACTCCTCGGTTTGCGCGCAGACAGCAAACCGCCCTGAGTGTTGTCTGACTTGGCGGCCGCGAGTGTCAAGTAGGCGTTGGAGTACACCGCCGCCATCTGCGCCGATTCTCGCTCCCAGTCCTTAAGGTCGTCCTGGCAGATGCACAAACTGTCGATCCACAGGTACTTGACGCCCACGGTTCTAGTCACGACGACCGCATCCTGAAAGGTACGAGGAAGATCTTCAATATTGATCCCCTCCTTTCGGGCATGAATTGTCTCGCTGGTCGTCGTGAAGTGCTTCGCCGCGTCGCCCCAGCAGTAACTGAGCGTGATATATCGATCGCAGAGTTTGGGATCCGGCTCAACAAGCCTTATCAGCGACCGAGAGTCCTTGGTGCCAACGTCCAAGAGCCGGGTCGGCATGGGTCGGCCCTCAGTTCGGCAGTGAGGATGCTGGTCGCACTTGTCGAGCCAGTTGATGATGCGTTTGAGCGTCGTCTGGTCAGGAACCTCTTTCAGGACGCGGTCAGAGAAGCCAGCGGACCTTGGGTCATCTGAAGCACGACGTGTTAGTCACTTCATGTCATCAGATACAGTCCGAAACGCACCTTCATCAGACGCAAAGCCGATAGCGGCCACAGGCACGATGCACCCGTCCCCTCTTAGGTCGCTCCTACAAACAACCCACAGCCCATCGCCACCAGACTCGCCGCGTTTCGTCAGCCACATGTCCCAGCCCGGCTTCCACTCAAGGGCTCCGGTGATCGGGGGCTTGATGCCAGCAATCTCGTCCAAGAGCGCGTCTGCTTCCTTCTCGACCACCTCGCAGAGGGCACAGCCTTCGGAAGCCGCTTTGCGGAGATCCTCCAGGCTGGGGTGGTACTGCACGCCAAACGGCTCGATGCGCGCGCCGTCTTTGTAGCCTTTCAGCATCAAGTGGGTGAACCGCGGGAAGCCGCTGAGTGTTCTCATGAACTTGTCATCTGGGAAGGGCGGCAGGTCCTCCAGTGGGAGTGACTTGCACAAATCGCAGAGCTTCATGGTGAACTTTTTCGTTTTCGATGATGGATTGAAGGCCTTTGCTTTGTTGTCGGAATATCGTTCCTAGAGTGAGTTCTTATAGACACAGCAAGGAGGCGGTTGAGGCAGACGCAGTCTGCCTAAAGACAGAGTGGAGGCTTACATTGACTCGCAATCGTTCGCATCTCGCACATGGAGCTAAAGCAGGGAAAGTGAACTGGCGAGAGTTGTGAGTGGTGGATGATCAGCTGAGGGTTGGCTGCGTCTTTCGCCACTCGACTCTTCCTTGCTTACACCCTAGGGATTGCCATTCAGGAAAGGTAGTTGGAGGGCCGAGAGGCTCAGGCAGCATCTGAGGGAGGACTGCATCGTCCGCCCTGGCGATGGCTTACACAAAGCCTCATCCCCCTGTTTGCAAGAGGGTTCACGTTATCGTCCGTCCATCCCAATAACGAACTATTCAAATGGCAGCAGCGTGGTTGTAACGCAAATAGTGGTGTTGACCCTCACAGCCTGGAGCTTCGCGACATGCAGCCCCTGCATAACCTATAACACAGGTGCCATGAGTCCACCTTTCTCGTTGACGTAACCTAACACACCGGGGCACTCGTCCAGGATCGTCGAAATGGTGCCGCCGTGCATGCCATATTTGTACAGCGTAATCAGCCCATGGCCGAGAGTGCGGAAGTAGCAGACGCCGATGACGACGAATTCCTCAAGCGTTCCGTCTCCAGTTGCGTTCTCGGCTTCGGGGGATGATGGTTAGACAAAAGCGCGCTGTAGCCCGGCTGTTCAGCGTAATGGTGCAGAACTGGAGCTTGAGGTCGCTGAGGTCCATCTTGCGGCTTAGCGGGAGGCTGACGATGGTAGCTGGCTCTGCCGCGTGTATCAAGATTACGCAACCAAGAAATCGTTGCACGTGTACGAGAACAAGAAAGAATAGAGTGGCCCAGAAACAGACCTAGTCTCTGATGATGCGGTTGCGCCGACAAGCACAGCGTCTCACAGCGAGCTCTGCCTGGAATCCTCCTGTGCCTTTGCAGTCTGCACATGATATGAGCTGTTCTTTCTTTCTGGAATAAGAAATTCAGGTGCGAGCACCCTTCTATGGCGAGGAACGGGAATACTTGGGTCTGTTGCCGGTTCCCTAAGACGCGCCATTGAGGTGAAGACCCTGAACTCAAAGAGGGCGATGTGCTGAGGCTTGTATGTCGGTCAATGCTTAAGATCATCACGTCATCGACTCATAGGAGACTGCTGAAAGATTAGCAACAGCCTGCTCTTCAAATCTGCGCGAGAGATGCTTCAACGCCTCAATTCGAGCTAGGTATCAACAAGCTATTGTACAGTATAGACGCGGTCGCCTATTTCTCGAAGCGCTTGGCAACGGTCTTCCAGTTGACAACGTTCCAGATGGCGTCAAAGTACTCGGCCTTGCGGTTCTGGTATTGCAGATAGTAGGCGTGCTCCCAGGCGTCAATGCCGAGAAGGGGCTCGAGGTTGCCGGTGACGGGGTCCTGGTTGGCGCGGGTGACGACGCCGAGGGTGCCGGAGGTCTTGTCCTTGACCAGCCAAGCCCAGCCGCTGCCCTGGATTCCAGCCAGGGAGGTGTTGATCTGCTTCCTCAGGGTCTCGAAGGAGCCAAAGTCCTCGGTGATGGCTTTCTGCGTGGGCTGTCAGTAGGGTTTCGTCGCTTGCGGTGTTCGGGGGCGATACGTACAGCGAGCTTGCCGTCGGGCTCACCGCCACCCTCACGGCTGGCGGGAGCAAGGTTTTCCCAGAAGAGGGAGTGGTTCACGTGGCCACCGCCGTGGAAGTTGATCAGAGGCGCCTGGGCGGCGGCCTTGGCGTAGTCGCCGGCGGCGTTGGCCTCCTCGACAGTCTGGAGAGCGGTGTTGAGGCCGTTGACGTAGGTCTGGTGGTGCTTGGAGTGGTGAAGCTCCATGATCTGGGCCGAGATGTAGGGCTCGAGGGCGCCGTAGTCGTCTGCGAGGTGGGAGGTAAGCTTGTGTCTTAAATCCAGTGGCGTTTCGCCGTAGACGCCAGCACCAAAGCTTGAGTGTAGGTAAGTGTCCATCTACTCACAAGACATGTCGGGCAGAGTAGCCTTTCCGCGGACGAAGCTGGTGCTGGCCATGGCAGCAGCAGGCTTAGCGGCGCCAGCTCTGAGAGCCGTACGGAGGGCGGGAGCAGTGCGGAGGAGAGTGGACGACATTTTTGCGTGTTCCTATGTCTGGGTATCGGAAAAAGGTCAATTGAGTTCTCGGTAGTCGACTGGAAGTGGTAGAGCTGGACGACGGCGGAGGAGACGTCGATTGTTGTACTTTTACTTACCTCGGACTTGGGCTTCTCTCGGCTTCGAGTTGTTGGAGTTGACAAATGCTCAGAATGATGTCAATCTCGGTCGGTTATTACGTGAGGGAGCTCGGATCTCCAGAGCTTTGCCGAGCTGCTTCAGCGCTGGCCGCAGAGCTTCTAGCGCGTGGGTACGAAGGTACAGCGTTCGCTCTCGCTGTATTTGAGTTGCCTTCTGTCCGCTTCTGCTGCGCTTCTGCGAATAAAAGAAGCGAGCTGAATGTCGTCATCCACATTTAAGTGGAGAGCTGTCGACCTCCAGAATTCGGCTGCAGTGCAGTACGAGTAGGAAATCAAACTGTTCTCATTGGCCCATTGACAAAGTCGCCGAGCCACATGTACTCCACATCATGTGCATATGGCTGGAGCCATGGCGGGGTGCTGATGGCAGGTCACTGTGGCTGACTCCTGCAGCGCGTCAACAGTTCAATCAGACGCGTCAGTTTGCCAGTTGTAACCGACGAGAGTGCATAATCTTCTGCGACAGTCACCATGTCCTACTACGATATTGACTCCATCTTGACAGATGCAGAGGTGTGTCCATCTCCGATTTCTTTACTGATTATGACGCTCTTACCGTACGCCTACGGCAGCACTGACAGTGACCAGAAAGTGCCCTGCAAATTTGAATTAGACCTCGCCGACCTAGGATACCTCGATAACAACCCGAATGAGCCCCTCAAAGCTGGCACACAGATGTCTCTGCCTCTCTGGCTCGCCGAGATGCTCGCCTTGGCCGGCACTGGCGAGGAATCCAAGGCGCCCGTTACCCTGAACCTGCCAGACTCCTTGTCGAACCGAGTTATGCAAGCGTTGAAGGCCGATCCCCGAGCCGTGACGGTGCGAGACCAGAGCGCGCACTTTTACGGACTCGGCACTCGCATCCTGGATCTGTTCGACGACCGCGAGCTTAGCGAGGCGATGAGGAAGACGTTTGTGACTCGTGCGGCCGAGATTGCGCTGCACGCGCGCAAGGGAGGCGACGACGCCGTCGGTGGCTCGAGCGAGGAGTTCCTCCGCGGTCTCGATGAATGGGAGCGCGTCCTCTTCCGGAAAGCACACGACGGCACAAAGGCGTCCAAGGAGTGGATGGACAAGGTCAAGAAGCACTGAACGGGCGGAACGATGCGGACTACAGTACAGCAATTGCGCCGGTCGAGACACCGGAACGCAGTCTCTACTACCTCCCTCAGGAAGTTGGCCTCATGCTCACCGGCCAAGTACATACTGGCGGACTGTTCAGCGCAATGTCAATAAAGGCTCAACAAGAGCTGACATGATGGCACTTCTTCCGCTCTTGGTCGCCAAACCGCCAAGCGCCATTCTCGTCGCCGCGACTCGGACAGCTCGGTCCACGGCCGGAGACCGACGCCGTATAGGTAGCGGAGAACAGGGCAGAGATGCGCGGATCTCCATCCAAAAGCTGTCAGAGCCTTGGAGCCAAGGCTCGCATCTTGTGAGAGGCGCCATCGTGTGTCAGCACGACGCGGGGCGCGGGGTGGATTGACAAGCATGGCGGGGCTTTGACTCGCGACTCGGCTTTTCGAGGTTGGGCCGAAACTGTTAGATGATGCGGTAAATTGGCGTTTATTGGTGAAGCACAACCGTGAATGCGAGATAACGATAACATGGGCGAAGAGTCTGCATTTCGCTCGTCCCAAGTATGACCGGCAACACGCTTGTCATTGTTTCACATGAAAGTCTTATCAACGTTGGATCACCTCTCTGTCATGCGCAACTCCAGCTTGATGATTTGAAGATCTGAGAGCGGGGCAAACCGAGGAGATAGCAGAGGATCCATGCTAATCCATGGCTGTCGGCGGCTTCCGAGCCTCCACATCGTCGCCACCGATCCTTCGAACCGTATGAAAAGGACTGGATCTCCCCTCTCTCGCTTGTCTCGTTGATTCAGAAGATTGTTTGCAGTTCTGACGCAAAGAATCCCCATCTCCACGACCTCCATCAACACAGCAATCAAACGTCATGGCTTCTCGGGTAACAGTCCAGCCTATTGTCCCTTCCGGGGGCTCGGCCGTCGACTTTGGCGCTGTCGTCTCGAATGCGGATATTGAGAACCTCTCTGGTAAGAATGCATGACTTTGTAGAGTGAAGCCGATGATGTTGTGTGAATAGAGGGAGAATACCCGTAGAATCGGTAACCTCCTCTGGTAAGCAAGCTTCTTCAACTCACCGACTCAGGGCACCCAGAACTAACGGCTCTCAGATGCCGATTTCGACGTTATCCGTGAAGCCCTCTTCACCCACCAAGTGCTGGTATTCCAGAACCAGTCCCACGTCAGCCCCAAGGCCCAGTACGAGATGACCCAGAAATTCGACCCCGAGGCTGCCGCATCATACGGCCACGGCAAGACGCTCGACGCCAAACGTTCCATCCTCCATCCGGATCTCAAAACCGTCCCGCACCAGCCTCAGGTGCAGGTCATCGGCAACGGTTTCGTCGAAGAGCACGAGGGCCTCGAGAACATCCGGCTCAGGCATCCTCACCACCGCACGTTCCACGCCACCACCATCCCCGACGAGGACGACCTCGACTTCACCCGCTTCTACCGCTGGCACATTGACGCGGCCCTCTACGGCCTCGCACCGCCCGTCGCGACGACCCTCCTCGCCGTGCGCGTCCCAGGCGGCCGGACGCAAACCCTCCGCTACGACGACGGTTCCGACGAGACCATGACTGTCCCCCTGGGCACCACAGCATTCGTCTCCGGTTACGCAATGTACGACAACCTCTCCCCGTCAGACCAGGCGTTCGTCCGCAGCACGAGGGTCGAGTACGCGCCGCACCCGTACGTCTGGATGTCCGGCGCCAAATCCCGCCCCGACGGTCTCGGTCTCGTTTCCGAGGGCAAAGAAGTCGCCCTCGCCGACCTGCCGCCCGTCGAACAAGACAAGATCCAGATCCTGCCCATGTGCTGGCGGAACCCCGTCACCGGCCGGCTGGCGCTGCAGGTCCACCCCTCGGCGATCCGGAGGCTCCACCTCGCCGACGGGACGGTCGTGGAGAACCTGGCCGAGGTTCGGGAAACGGTGCACAGGTTGCAGAGGCCGGGCATCGCGCCCAAGAACGTGTACGCGCACGACTGGGAGCAGGGCGATTTCGTGGTGTTCCACAACCGGGGCGTCATTCACTCCGTCGTCGGGGCGTTCGCGGAGAACGAGGTGAGGCTGTTTAGGCAGTGTAACATCGCCGGGAGTAAGCTTCCCGAGGGACCCGTTGAAGTCGCTGCGTGATGGCTTCACATGATTTATTTAGCGTTTCACTTATATCCCGAACAATATACTTTTTAGTTACTTCCAACAGTTTCTTCGAGCTAAGCCATGCTTTGGGGGCTTAGCAACTATACTACATCGCAGCTCGCCACGTCTGAGTTGTTGTTCGGCCTGTCTTGCAGAGGCCTGTCAGATCTGGTCATGGCCCGAGGAAACCCGTCGGTAATTATTCCTCATGCGGCTGCACGACCGTCGGCCGGTGAGTCACGACGATCTCACACACCCTCGCCAGACGTGCCCTTCGGCGAGGGGAGCAGCTAAGCCGGTGACATCGGCGCAAGCTCACAACCTCCACGAGCCTGCCGTCCGTGATCGGAGACGACATTGGCTTCATCCGCCGACAATGCGAACCCCGCTCTGTAGCTGCAGGTCGAACAAGACTCGATGAGTGTCACTGCATAGCTTCGGGTCTGACAACACACGCGCCTGCCAATCAGTGTGTGGGTGTGATGATGCAATGGGCCTAGAATTATTGTACTGTAGATATGGGGTATTCCGAGTCCCGGTGACTATGTGTAAGCCACTCCGATGTGAAAAGAACCAAGCCATTGCCGCGAAACCCTCCAAACATGAGGCCCATCCATGCCTTTAAATGACAACGTATGAAAACACGACTTTTGATGTGTAATAAGGGGGTATCATTCTAATCAGAGCTCGAATGCTCCTCGCATCGCAGAAAGGAAAAAGAGCATAATCGCTCGTGGTCGTGGTGTGGTGTCTGTCCCAGCCCAGCTCATGCGTGCTTCCAAAACTTCCACTTTTGAGACTTTGGACACGACTCAAAGTCGGACACGAGGTACTTGCTGAGCTGCTTCCACGCTTCCTCGGGTAGGGATTCCCTCTCGACGGAGTCGTTGAGCATGTCCATGCACGCGCGGGTAGCTATACCACCAAAGTTAGTACCGTATTCCGTCTAATCAAGAGAATGTGAGTGAAGGGGTAAACGTACGCATCATCTCCATGCCATCACCGCTATCGGCAGCAATCTCCATCCGCGTCGAGTTGTAGCAGTGGTACCTCTGCTGCAGTTCCAACATGCACTCCCAGAGCTCGGTGAGGTCCGCGTTGTCGGACGAGGCGCGGCGGCCGGCGATGGACGGTCTGGGTTGCTGCTGGTGGGGGTGTTGGTTGTTGTGTTCCACCGATCCCGAGGCGTACTCGGTCATGGTGACTTGGGCCTCGGGCTTGTCCGACGAGGCGGCGGCGGCGCAGGGGCGGATCATGTCGTCTTCGGAGTCGCTCTCGGGCCAGGAGGAGTACCCGGAGCCGCTTCGCTTGGGGAAGCTCGTTCGTGGTTGTCGGCCGAACATCGCGTCTTGTGTATGGGAATATTTGTGTGTATGTGTAGGTATTTGTATGTATGTTTGTATGTTCGTCGTGAGAATATGACGTATGCGTAAACGTGTGGCTCCGCAATGTGATAGCCAAACAAGACCTCTAAATCGTGTGACGAAGCTCGATATTACCCAGAATCAAAGCGAAAACACATCGACCAAGAGCAAGAGGGTCTCGAGGCTTATATATACAAACCCACAGTATAAAGCCGCGAGTGCCGGAAAGCCCTATGCCGGTGATCACCAATCTTAACCTCAGATCGTTCGAGGCGCGCCGCCCTAAAAATCTGAAAAGCGACGGCGATCAGACCCTCAACACACCCTTGGGAGGGGCGTGGGCGTGGCGTGCAGCCCAACGAACGGAACCAGGCGGATCCTTACTCGTGCAGATAAACGGGAGCTCTTCTCTTCTTCTTTTTTTTTCCTCTCTTCCTCCTGGTACTGTCACCAAGACGGAGAGGAGAGTAAGACACACGCCCTCTGGCCCTCCAAGCTTCCAACATTCCATCAGATGGCGCTGCTAGTGCGTGTGACTGGGTGGGTAGCATTGAGTGTGTGAATGCGCCGCGCCGCGTGTGTGTATGTGTCATCACGGCAAAAAAAACATCTCACAGGCATCATCATCTTGGGCCTCCTTTTGGGTTTTCAGAGGTAAATTCCAGGCCACCAGTCAGGACGAGTAATGAAGATGGGGCCGGAAGATGACGCTGAGAGCTCCGTCTGGCCCGGACTCTGCCCGGGAGCCCATTGGAACTGGGCATTAAACTGGGTCGAGGCAGTCATTTCTCTGAAGCAGATGGGTAAAACACAAAAAAAAGGCGAGAAATTTTTGTCAAATTTTTGCTTTCCTTTTCCTGCCATGCTAGCCAGGCCTTGCTTCTTCGGAGCCGTTTGCAAATGGGAATTGGACGAACCTTTCGATGATGGGACGTGCCATGAAAGTAGGGCCGAACCACGTAACAGACGGCCCCGAAACAATGGAGCTTTCGAAGAATTCGACACGGAACATTTTCGTTGTTTTCGCTAGAGACGACGGAGCAATTACGAGAAAACTGGACATTGGGCGCTAAACTACCTACTAATTAGTGTACGTAGTACGCCGCTTGACTGAAACCTGCTTGGTTTGCCGTGTTTTTCGTTCTGATGAGGCAATCGTCATGTACAACTTACACGACAGTCGGGAGCAAGTCTTGGGAATAGATACAAGAGACCAATCGAACTGCACTGCACTGCATTGCACTGCGTGCGCAACCCGTCCTGCCAAGTTTCGGATCCCAGTCGACCGTCATGCAGGACCAGCACCGACGAAAAACAACTTCCCGCGATGGACGGAGGACGGATACACTGCTTTACCATGGTAGTTGGCCGTTTCTGCGTCGAGACGCTACACTAATTACTCCAGCGCACCCCGCCCTTGTCGGTCTGGCCCTTCCCATGATGTGATGGCGGTGTCAGCTCCCCCATCCCTGACTGGGTGAAAACAGCCCGCGACGTGGACGCGGAAGCAGGGTGGCTGCGGCCGGGTCATGCGACGCGCTCAAAGAGAGCAACGTCGGCCCAAGACTTTTAGAATGACATCTGCCGGGCGGGAAGTCGGGGATGCGACGCTGATCGTGGGACGTTCGGGCAGCGAGGTCTCTCTGTTGCCGTGCTATCACGGGCGTGTCTTGTTGTGGCTCATCATCATCGCCGTGTCAACCGAACGAACCTAAAAAAAGGGTCCATTCACTGTGAATTAGCCATCATCGTGCCCCAAGGTGGGTGAGAAGGACTGCCAGGGCGAGACAATGTGACCGACCCTGCCTGACCTGACCAACCTGACCGCTCATGATGGGAAATGTTCCCAGTAAAACCGATAAGGCTGTCTCAGGGGCCCTTCCCGCCCAATTCGCCAGGGAACCCACCCTTCGTGACCTGCGGTGAGAGGGCCCCTGGGCTGGCATTTGCGAAGACGGTGTGTACATGTGTGTGGGTGGGCGTTGGTGTTGTCTTGGACACCGAGACATGCGCCCAGCGCCGGCACTTTGCGGTGATCTTGACGGAACAAATGACGGCGACGCAGCGGGAAAGGCGCGGGAGGAATTAGCTGTCGTGCTGCTTGGGATACCTAGCCTTGCTAGCATCACATCGCGTCTCATGGTTTGATGCCATATACTTGGGAGGCACATGGTCACGTCTGTCCCTTTCACTGAACTCTACGAGCTTCAAGCCTCAAACCCGCCAGCAGCCCGACCTCGAACCCAAGCCAAACTCGGGCGGGCCTCATCTCGTCCTCATCTTGTTCAAGACCCTGCCCTGGCGAAGCTACCCGTCTATTCCCGTAATAGAGGGTCCCGTCGTCAACAGGGGTGTGTCGCGGTGAAAGGAGGCGGCGCCCGATGGGCCGCGCCGGCTCCGATTCACTCGGCAAGGTGGACATTTGCCCGACTTTGTTAATTATTATTATTACCTTGCTCCCTTGGAAGCCATTGATGGCAAGCGAGCGCCCAACGCAAAGAGGGCCCTCGGAAGCCGGCAGCACCGGTGGACTGTAGGCTGCTCAACTCACGATACGTCGTACATGGGGAGAAAACAAGATCACCGTGGCGCTGTCATGGCGCCATGGCCACATCATCAAGACCAGACCGGACCGGACGGTTCGGTTCAGTCCATCAACTAGAAACGAGCCGGGCGAGGGTTGCTAGTAGAGCTCTTGAACTGTTATTTCCAGATACTGAGGCCGCACAGGGGGGGTGAGATAGAGAAAGGATGTATGTCAAGCTTGTGTCGACTAGCGATTTGCCAGCAGCGATAAGCCCAAGCCTGGCCCAGCCCGAGTCCAGTATCTCCATCTCATCAGCACAGCTCGTATCACGACGAGGCGACACAACACAACACTTGGCTGGACATCAACGGGCGCGATTCTTGGTTCCTCTCGGTATCGCTCGTCATCCAATGCGTCATCTCGGCGCGTTATCATTCGTTCGTATCGCGCACCCTTCATTCCTCGCATCTCATCACACTCCGACTTCACATGTCCACAGCCACACCCAAGCTTGGCCCCCCTCACCTTGGCTCGCATCCTGGTGACTCGCGAAGCCACACATGATTGTTAACGCCAAGTTCCCTGTGGTTTGCGCCATCGCCAACGCTGTAAACGTAATACACTGCTCTCTGCCCCCGGCGCCGTGCGCTTGTAGCGCATTCCAACGACCGAGTAAGGATTTCTACCACGCCTACCAGCCTCTTTTCTTAGCTATCAATTATCACCGTCTCTTACTCATACTCATGCGTCTTCGTGGCGCCCGCTTCGGTGGATGCGATCTGACTGCAGTTGCTGCTACTGTCAATAGCTGCAACCTCAACGCCAATGACGTGACAAGCCGCCAAGCACCGCAACCACACGCACGCTCACGGCCCAGCTTGACAGCTACTTTCTTTGATGCGAAGCTGAACCCTGATTATAAGCAGACAGTAATCAGATAAGAGCTCAAAGCCTCATATCGGGCGGAGTGGGCTCCGGCCACCACGCTAAGCCACCGACGATGGGCGCGACGTCACCTAATAATTAGAGCAAGTTGACATGATACGCCGCCAGGATAACTAACAATCGGTTCACAAGGTTTACTTGGCCCATGGCAGCCCCGGGGCAGTGCGATATGAGGTGAATCGAGCCTTTTATTTAGCCCATCGAAAAAGTCCTGCCTTTTGATGCGTCACTTGCACAACAAGCACAAGCCATTTCAGTGCTAGGCACTCGTGTCTTCTACTTACCAGCTCACTGGCTCCAACTCTACTGGCCAGTCAATCTTGGACGGTTCAGCTGTCAGACGTGGAGCAGGAAAGCCGCCCAGCGCGAACGACAGCCACGTCCATATGCGTCCGGGTCAGTGAAAGAATCTTCGATAAGGCTAACCCCGTTTCCCTACACCGAATGGTAGTTCAAAGAAGCAGTGAAAGTTATTCGTGGGCCCAATGTTCGAAAACGTGATCCATCTGAGTTATTTCCATTGAGGCCATCACCGTTTTCGAATTTCCCCATTCACCCATGCGCTGAACGAGACCAACGGGGTTCCCCTCTTCAAGCCCCTGGCTTGTGGTCGTCGTAATCGGGCAGAATCTCCCAGAAACAGACTCTGCCCTGCCAGCTGAACCAGTGCTCGAGGCTTTCCTGTGAGACATTGTTATCCGAGAGCCAGCTGCCGTGACCGTCGAGCCAAATGGTCTTGGTGTAGTATCGCGAAGTGCTTCTTCATCCACGAGGAACATTCAGCCGGTCATCTTATGCTCCAACTTCCAGGTTTGAAGCTTGTGCTTGTCGGGGAGATGATTGTCTTGGCGAGGGCCTTCGTCTCCTTTACTGGCCTCCCCCGTATCGACAATTGAAGCAAGTTAACGCAAAACCTGGGCCCACTCATCGTTCGAACCAAGTCGCCGATACAGACTTTTTTCCTCCAATGTGCATCCGGGCAGTACGCCGGAAGCTCCGCCTACATACTCGCTGCACCGGATGTTCTCCTAGTCCTTGCTAAGCTCGGGCAAGTAACACGACTGAAGCAGCACGGCGACCTTCAACCTTTCTTCCAACACATGACGCGGACTTTGCCCGCGTGAAACCTGCCCAGGCGTCGTGTGGTCTTGCATGTCTGCATCCACACGACGCCGAATTATGAGTGGGTACTGCTAGAAGGGCTCAGCTTTGTCCTGACGTACCGCGAATTTTACTCGCCTGTCTTGAACGGGGTTTCAAGTTGAAGGAAGTGATTCAACTAATGTTGGTCTCTGCCGGATCGCGTTCATATGAGTCTCCAGTTTTCCTATACACTATTATCAACCCTTGAGGGCACTTGGGTGACGACCATGTCCCAGCTACCCACCAAAAGGAAGATGTCATTCTCAAGTCGTAACATTACATGTCCATCTGGCTGCTGTCACGAGGAGCCTGCTCAGCAGGCATATCTCTTTGGGAAAGTGGTTATGGGAAGCATGGGACTATTTTGCCTTCAATAATGCGGCATTCGCAAGTTGTTTGTGATGCTGGAAGTAACTCACATTAACCTGATGCCTCTTAGGGTACGTGTTGGTATTTCTATTGGAGAAGTGCTCCGGAATGCCTCACTTTAACCTCTTTTGCATCAACATTCTACTTGCTTTGGGATGCATTAGCCCTACCTAGCTCCCCTGGTAGATATAGTACACCGCGAGTAGTGTTTTCGTTGTCGTCTGATGAACTCTCACGGAATGAGTCCACTGCTTCGTTCCCCATTGTGAATCGGCATGCACCTATAAACCCAATCACAACACGTTGCTGTATCATGGGCTCCTCTCAGATGAAATCTCCCAAAACTCAATGTCTAAATCAATCACCCAAACACCAGAGCAAGCCCTCATTTGAGTCGAGAATTCACCCGAATTCGTACTGGTATAAGTATCTGGGATCCGCAAACCTTTCTCCATCATCTTCACACACCACAGACAGCAACATCCGGCACGCCCGCCAGGAAGAGCACCTCAACCTCTTCACCACACCGCAAACACGATCTCAGCATCAAACCCGCTCACCAGCCATAACACCCATCTCAACCTTCGACAAACGGTTCACCTGTAACACGATTCAAACCGAGCCGGGTTACCACGCAGAAAAATGTGTACCGAATACTATACTCGGCATTTGTGCAGAATTTGCAACAAAACCAGTCAAATGGAAACTTATCTCCGCGTTGTGCTTTGCAGAACTGCATACCAAGTTGGCAGAGAATGCAGGCCCCTGTTATTCAATGTCTCGTGGGTGGGTCAACCCACTCGCAAAGGCTTCTGCCTTGACTGTATGCATTACCGTCCCCAACAATGCAAGGCCGCTGCCCTTCCCGAGGACGAGTTCGACTGGGAAGATTGAGGAAGAATAGCTGGAGAAAAATGGCCGAGGGATTGGACTGGCGGACCAGGCTACTTTTGAAGCACTTTGTTGTGGCGGTGCTTTCAAAGGGGAAATATCTAGCAGCTGCCGCGCGATTTAACAAAAGCCAGTAGTAGCAAAATACAAGTATGAATTCAGGAGCAGCGTGATTTCAAGAGTACCAGGTATGAAGCTCAATGGTGGTTTGTGGTTTGTTTTCGAATAGCAAGGCCAGCCCCATGCTGGCGAACCAACTCGTATCTAGTCAAGTCTGAAACATATTACCGGCTGTAGATACAGATTACGGCATGGAACTGATATGAAGAGAAGCCCATAGTCCAGCATGAACTATATTCACTTATTACTATAGTTGGTGACCCAGTTGCAAAGTAGAAATAGCTATGGAGTAACCATCTTAACACCTATGTTCCCCAGCTAAACGGAATTGAAGTCCTCAAAAATGTTACTAATACATAGTGATGTAATGACCTCAGTAAAGCTGGAATTCAAATAGCCATGTCTCCAATGTTTACCGTTTTGTTACAGATATCAGCCAACAGGCATTCCAAGATGTAGAGTCAATAATCCGATATAGCAGGTTTCACACCAGAATGGTCTTTGATACACGAATTGACGACGTGTAGTCACGACAGTACTGAGTTGAGGACTAACTATGAATTCACTCTTTTGAAACAAAAATGTGCCAGTCTTTTTAAATGGCCAGTCCCTTTACAGCTTGAAGTACTTGCATATGGGAACATTTTGTGTTTCTCTTCGTCACAGATAACGGTCACCAGAATCCGGATTCGGGTTTCTAAACAGCCTTGAACAGCTGTTTCCATTTTTAAAGGACTTTATAGCCAGCGTCTAGAGGTCCTGGGTAATACAACTTACCCCAGGTCTATCTATATAGATTCACCATGTATTAGTACTCAATCAATACTTACCCGTAGGATGGAGGGGATTATCTAAGGGTAGAATGTCGCTTGATTTTCATCAGATGAACGATCATCTACCCTAGATAGAACTACTAGTTGGGATAGAAAATGATGACTAGCATTTCTCTAGAGAGGGCTCTGCCGCCTGAATCACCGAAGACGTTGGAACACCTGTTTCATGAATGTTGCACCCGCCTCCCATGACAGCGACCTGAATCCAGAAGACGGTATGATGAATCAGCCCCAACAAACAACCACTTACATATTATAAAAGCTTGCAAGCTCTCCAGTCTACAAAATCGTATCTCGGAAGGCAGCACACAACAAGCAAACATCTCATGAGAAACCCAAGCTCAACGCAGCAGTTACTCAACAACTTACCCATCAGCCCTTCAACAGCATACATCCAGGAAGTCATTTGCAACTGTCTATTGCTAAGCCGACGTCACAGAGCCGAAGAAGATGTGTACCAACAACCAGATGTGGTTGGCTTGCAAGCGGTGCGACAAGATTTACCAAGACAAGCCCTTAAGAAAGTTGGGCGTTGTCAAATGCGGCAAAGAGGGGTGCAGCATTGAGACTGTTGTTAAAGAGAAGCTTCGACGGGGGTATTGCGACAAATGTGGCGATAAGACTTTGTCCTCGGAAGACGAAAGTTCGGGAGGCTCCTCTGGGGACTCCTCAGATGGCTATGTTGTGGAATTCATCGACGAGTGATGATGCATCACTGCATAGAAGCGAAGGCCGGCAAGCATGCTTCATGAAGCCGGGATGACAAAAGGCCGTCCTACGGAAGAGGGGAATATTACGACGGTGCCCAAGGTAGAGAAGCGGAATAAAAATTAAAGCAAGTATCTCACCTTTGGCCAACAGTGATGAACATAGAAGCTACTAACCATGAGTTCGGTAAACATCAATTACCCCTCAGAAGGGACTTAGGTTAAGCTTTTGATTTCAAAATGTAGGGATTCTTTTTGGGCCAAAGCCTGTAGAGAATGGGGCTGAGAACGGGTTGTTCTGCAGCACTGGGAATCTGGACCGAAGGGGTTCATGAGCCACCCTTCAGCCATGCGAAGGCACAATAACGCTTCGCATCAGAATGATTATGGGTAATTTCACGGTTATGAATACCGTTGTGTGCTCCAGTGGCCACTGTTTTTCATAATAGAGTGAGCATTGAAAGGCATAAGGACATATCAGCTCAGACACGGTATTGGTGGTTTGGATACTCTTCACTGTGGCTGAAATAGCCTATGCCTACTTTGATTCAGGGTACTGAGAGTGTTGGAAGCACGTCTAATCAACGTAGAAATGAGAAACCAAAGGCAAAAGTACACATATGGTGGTGACTTGGAGGAGGCCGAATACCTAAGTACCATTACCTCGAATAATATCTACGGCGTACTGCGATTCCTAATGTTCAATCAAACGAGTAATCTTCCCCGAGTCATCACCCTTTCTCTCAACTGTCAATTATACTATATCACAGGAGCGCTTCGGAGATTATCTGGGACTCATAATATCTAAACATGCCTAAATAGCAAGATTCAGACCATGAAACCTTACGCCAAACTTCAAGTAGCCAAGATGAGGGATATCGTCCAAGACGATCAGATGAAAAGAATATTCACCAATACTAGATGGTCTCTCCGTGATGCAAGTACAAAACCTCGAATTGTGTCGTACGCTGTGTAGGAACGACGTATATAAGGGATGATCGGAATGCCAAAATTATACTGTCATTTCTTTCCAATACAGACACCAACTTACACAGAGACTTTTACACAGAGACTTGATACATAAGACAGTCTCACATTAAACAGTTATAGTCTGTCATTGAAGGAACAACCGTCATCAATCAAGACATGTGCTCCAAGCATTACACAAAGATTCGTTGCCGAGACTGCGGAAGCGAGTATGACAGAACTTATAAGCGCACCAAGTGTCTGAGACGCATCTTGACTGGTCGGTGCCGCCGGAGAGCGAGAAAATACCACCATTCGAAAGTCGGTGGGTTATGCTATGACTGCTACTGCGTCATCACCGCCTTACAAATGTTTAGGGGGCCAATGGGAATATAGTTGATGGCAGAATCTTGCAGGTGAGGCAGTGGGATGAGTCTGCGTGCGGGAATGAAGAACGGAAGAAAGCTCACAATCAAAAGACCTGTTCCCATCTACTGCAATATTCCTTAGCGTCTATAGCTTGCTGCAATTGGAGCTATATATCTTCATACACCCCTGGTCTTTCGCAACCGTAAGACGAACGGTGAGCTTGTCAAACTTGAACTGGCATGGTTTGATGTTCAATTATCCACCACTTCGGCACTCAGCTTCCCATGAGAAAACTGGTTGGACGTGAATTGCGTGCCCAAGTTTGCAGGCGCAAATAACCAGCAGCTCCGTCGAAACGATGCAGTAGACCGGGCTTTAGTCACCGTACTTATCCACCTGATTCAGGTTCTGCCCCGTGAAGTTGCAGTACCTACTGAATCAGCCGCAACTGACAACCGTGATATAAGTAGCCTCATCTTCGTACAACCGATCTCTCTTCTTCGCATGGTAAAGAATTCCAGAAGATTGCACCTGAAAACGATATTGCAGTTCAAGCTCCCGATACTAAGTACCAAGATCTAGTTTCAAGACGTCATCATGTGCGAGCAATGGTACTACGTTTCCACCTGCGACCGGTGTGGAGGTCGATTTGACAAATGCAAGACGAGGCTGAGAAGGTGCAATGCACGTAAGAAGGCGAAGGGTGGTTGTAAAGGGGTGGTTGAGATGGAGATGGCCCAGAAGGACGGTTGGGTATGCAACGCGTGCAAAGAAACCACCAGACTCTGAGATGGTTTCAACCATGTGATTGTCGTAATAAAAGTTTTCCTAAGCGTCCAACATAGCCAGTAGTGAGTATTGGCGAAAGACAAAATAGACGAAGAAAGACTCCGAGTAGTATGAGCACAACGGTTGTGTCAAATTGAAAGTAGCGGCTTGTTCAGGCTCATGCTCGTGACCCGCTTCTCACGGTTGTTGTTGCCAAAGAGTTTCCTGGCAAAGTTGAATCAATGTAACGACGTACTAAACGAAGGAAGCATGACGTTTGTCGCAAAGAGGGAGCTTGATACGGCTAGTAGTTATCGACGGAGATTGCTTCCCCAGTAAGAACTTGCTGGACTCCCAACAATCACAACGCAGGCAAGAGTGCTTTTGTTTCTTCTAGTCTAAGCCCATCGATAAAAATGCAATCAGCAGCTCCGTGGTTCTGAGGCGTCATCGAAGCGTGTGACTCACACTCCAAGAACGACGCATGTTGCAAGTTGTCAGCCAAGTGGTGTTCAATGTGGCCGAACAGGCATTTATATCTACGACGAAAGATAAGTAGCGTTAGGGCCCTAGATCGATCGCGGAGGTAGAAGACAACACGCCACTTTGGGTGCCGAGTTCCGACGGCAATGGGCCTCAACATGAGTCTGACGCATTGTACGGATAGGCCTACCGGTAAACGGCCGTTACATCATATCACACGACTTTCTACAATCCTTGGTCGACCGTTCGGGTTCACGGCTCGCGGCTCGTGCCGATGTCTCGCGTTTACTTTCATCTTGTTCCTCCTACAGATCAACCCCACTGAGAAGCCGGTTGCTTGCTACACACGAAGGAAAGCTTGGTTTAGCCACCAACAGTACATGAACGAAGCTATTCCGGATTGAGCTGCCGCGCGCGGCGTATTGTGGCTACACCGATCTCTTCTCGCCTCTGCTTACCTGGTTGTATGCATGCTCAGCATCTCGCAGCCGTGGATGTGTGTCGTTTGGCTCTGCTTCAAGGGACTTACTCATCACGCATAGTAGCGCGAGGGGTTCATCTGCTCATGTATAGAGACTTGACAAACTTTGCAAAAGAAATCTATAAAAAATCCAGCTGCCTATTCAATAACGCCATCGTCTTCAGATCTCCGTTTCTACAACCTGAAGGTATACACTTGAAGCATCCATAAAAGTTGGCATCTTCAAGTTCGGTCAAAATGCACGCCGCCACCGTCACCACCTGGGGATCTCCTCCGAAATATGTTACTGTCCCGGACCTCCCGGAACCCTCTCCGTCACAAATCCGCCTCCGTGTTATCGCCACGGGCGTCCACCAGCTGGTCCGCTCCCGCGCCTCCGGCGAGCACTACTCCGGAACCACCCTGCCCCACACCCCTGGCGTCGACGGCGTCGGCGAGGACCCGTCCACCGGAACACGGTACTACTTCATCAACTTCCAAACCGGCTCGTTTTCGGAATTCGTCAACATGGAGCGCCACGCCGTCAAGCAGCTGCCCGACGGCGCAGACCCCGTCACCGCCGCAGCCTTCATGAACCCCATCATGAGTTCGTGGATGGCCCTGGCCGCGAGAACCGAGTCTTTGACGCCGGGCTTCTCTGTCGCCATTCTCGGGGCCACGAGCGCTAGCGGACGCGTCGCCGTCGATGTTGTGCGGCAAAGGGGCGCGGGACGCGTCGTCGGCATCGCGAGGAACGCAGCTGCGCTGGAAGAAATGCCGCTCGATGATCGCATCGTCCTGAGTGACAAGACGGACTGGTCGGCCCTGGGCGAGGTCGACGTTGTGCTGGACTACGTGTACGGTCCGGCGGCCTTGAGCTTGCTGAGCGCGCTGTCCCCGTCGGACAAGGACGTGCAGTACGTCCAGATCGGTTCCGTTTCTGGTGATGCCGAGTTCAACCTGCCGAGTTCCATTCTGCGCAGCAAGAGGGTCACGCTTCGTGGTGCGGGTCTGGGTTCGTGGACGATGCAGGAATACGGCCGCGAACTGGGCGATATGGTACAGCTTGCTGCCAAGCTGGAGAAGAAGGGTGTTCAGGTCGCAGTGTTAAAGGACGTTGAGACGGCTTGGAGTCAGGCCAAGTTGGGTTCTAAAAGGCTTGTTCTTGTGAGCGAGGAGCTGGCTTGAGAGCTGGTCAGCCCAGCCGAGGCGTCTCGTACTTTGTTCGGTGGCAACCGGCATGTACAGTTCAAATTAAAACAAGATTGGCAAGTTCCAAGGGAAGCTCGCTAAATGATCTTGCCAAATCTATTACGCAACTCAGGTTCAACTATAAGGAGATTGTTGGATGTACGATGATTTTATTTCCAAGCCCTCTATGACATGACCAGCCAATATCCGGTAGCCACTGGATTATTACTCCCAGGTCGCCTCACGAATGCTATTCGTCGAGAACCGTTAAACTAACCAGAATATCACGGCTGGCGACCGGACCAGGACCACGAGCCGAGGGTGAGCTGGGCTTCACCTGTGCAGAGCCTGCGGCCTCTGAAGAACCAGAAAAGCAAAGCACCAGCACTGAAGTACACATTGCGTCCTTGAAGACCCAGTGGACGATTTGAATTCCCGCGGTGCGGGTAAAAAGATGGCTGGCTTCTTCAGTTGACCGTTGATTGACCTGCCCCCGACCCAGGTCCCAGGGTGGGTTGACTCGACACGATTGAAACAAAAACTAAACAGCTACCAAGAGGTCCTGCATCTCAACCCATACTTTGACTTGAAAACGAGTGATGGGATCGTCTCCCGTGAGATCAAGGCATCCTGTTTCGTTCAACATCCACTTCACCCTGGAGTTGCGCACCTCTTCTTCGAGCCCGACACCATTTGCTCCGGTCTCTTCTTGTCCTGTGGACCTCGGCGAACTGTCCGAAAAGGCATCGCGGACAGCCTTCATGGCAAGCTCGTTCGCCAGATCCAGGTCGTGTGACGTTGCTTTGATTTCAAAGCTAGACCCGCCCTTGGTCTTGTACATTTTCTTCATTGCAACGATGAAGACGGCCCGGTCTTTGCGTATAGCACCATGCCCTATGCGACTTTGTTCAAGGCGTTCGAGCATCTCCTTGTGGAATTCTGGTATGCGTATGTCTGGGGCAGGCTCGCGATTCTCGAGTTGAAGTGTGTGTAGGGCCACTTGATGGGATGAGGCGAGCCCATGCACGCTGGCTGGTTCAAAGTCGACTATAATCTGGTCAGTGCCAACCAGAGAAATGGGAAAGAAGTATCCAATAGTTCAACGCTGCTAGGTAGTCGGTGAACTGCCATGGAAGACAGGACGGAGCTTACACGGTCTGTTACCCAGAGCCTCGGGCTTGGGGCCTTGGTGCCTATCGAGCAGTTTTGAGGCACTGACGTCGTCGATTGAGGTGGTCTTCATCTTTGATCGTGTGACCTCTTGACTCGTAGCTGATACTGTCTGGGCGGGCTCGACGAGATGAGGTGCAATGTACTTATCCAGGAAGGCTTGGGAGACGCCGAGGGCGGCGGCGTCAACGACGGCCTTCCCCATGCGCGCGATGTACTCTTCGCGGATGGGCCCATCTTCGGCGTAGTCCTCACTCACATACACCAAGACCTTGGTCTCTCTGGCTGGCATTGTTTGTTGCTCCCTTTTCTGCCTGTCGTCCTCGGCCGTGCTGGACATGACCGTGTCCCCGGAACGATCGATCAGGGACTTTTCACCTGACCAAAACCCATTCTCTTCGGGCAATGACGCTGCTTCTGTAGACTGTGAACCAGCTAGGCCTGTTTGTTGAAAAGGAGTCTCAGCCAGGCTTGTGGTCTTCATGTTGTAGAAGCGAGCATGGGGCTCCAGGAAGACCCGTGTGAAGTGTTTCTGGTAGAAGCCACGCGATACGCCCTCTGAGCGGTCCAGCGACCTCAAGTCTTTGGGAGTGACGGAAAAGACGAGCCCCTCGACGGCGCAGCTTGAGGAATCCTTTGGATCGACGCGGATCACGTTGGCGACCCCGCGTTTGTTGATTTGCCATCTCCAGCCAGCGAGGGTCGCTTTGCCTTTGAACGAGCTGCCTGGACACCTCTCAGCCATCTGAGCGATATGAAGGTTGCTGCCATAGGCGAAGTAGAGAGTCTCGGTGGCCCTGGAGGTCCGAGGGCGGCGTGGACGGGCGACCTGGTCCGGAGGCCCGGCGGAGGAAGAAGCACCCATTGCTCGGACTTTGTCTGCAATACTTGAACGGTTTGAATGGTGGCAGAATCGGCGCAAGCGGGTGGAAACAACAGCCGAGCAAGTAAAAGAATAAGAGCGAATATCGAGGAACACTGCCACTACTAGAGTATGGGAAGCAAAAGGGAAGACGAGGGGGCTGGTGAGGCGACGATTGTTCGATGGGAGGGGACCGATGAGGCTTCAGGTACACCACAATGACAGAATGGAAAAAAAGTACAGTGTGAGTCGAAGTAGAGACTGTGCAGCTCATGTCCCTCCGAAGTCTTCAAAAATCAGGCAGTGGCTTCTAGCTCGAGGCAGATCTGACGTGTCTTGTATTTTGCTGAGTGGCGTTTTGCACTTTCACGACATCCCTGGGCCTGGGCTATGCCCCTGCCCTGCGATAGCTTACAAAATCAGTCTATGCCTTGTAATTCGGTGACCTGTTATGCATCCATACAGCATGTTTTAGGCAGGCTGAGTGGCGATTTGCCTATTAGCGACAGCCCTGAGACTGGTCTTCCAGAATCAGGCTGTGGCTTGTAGCTGAAAGTGACATGTTATGCATTTATACACTTCTTCTAGGCAGGCTGGGTGGTTTCTGACAGGTTGACGACAGCTCCAAGTCTAGGCCAAGCGTTGGAGGGGGCCAGCTGACAATTGTACTCACATTCGCGTGGACGGCAACTTTGCCCGCCTCGCCTTGACCGACAGGGCCCTCTCCTGTCCAGACTGCATTCCCTTGAACCATCCAAGTCGATGGCCAGGCCTAGACTGATCCTTTCTGATAGCCAAGACTGTGAACACATTTCAGCCCCACATAGTAGAGGCCTATGAATAGAAGTATTGAATTCACATATCCTAGAGAAGCCCTAACTCGACTAGGAAGTATTACTCACTTACTACTACTATTTAGTAGGAAAACGACAGGCTCTGTATTAAGTGTTTCGATAAGTCTACTAACAGTCAAATCAGTGTGTCAGCTAGCTATAGTATATATGATTAGACTAACTTCATACTAAGAATTACGTAGTGCTGCCAAGAAGAAGTTCAAGTATGCAGTGTGAAAAGAATTCTTAGAAGAGTAATTCAAGGCTACATAGATTTATACTTACGTATCATGCAACGCTTATGTAAAGCTAGAGCGAGACACGAAGATAGTCTTGCTCTATGCTAATTGTTGAATAAACTAAGTACTAACATGATACCGTGAAAAAGAATAGCGGCGCAGTACACTAAGGCGTAATGCACTAGTTCGTCTGCGAATAAACACAGGCAGATGCTGATTCTTCACAGCCTCGATATCGCTTGCAGCCACCACGCATGATCATCGATGCCCAACCAAAACTTGCATAGTCGGACTATCAAGAAAGCAGAAGAGCCGCCTGCGATGTAGTCCAAGGAGGGTCGTGAAGAGCAGCAAGATCAAGGCGTGAGTCTGCGCACACATCTTGTGGAGTGGGCCACATGGCTGATATGAGAGCAGACGCCCATCAGGAGCCGCTCACATAACCACGCCTTGGTCTGCTCTCGTCACTTATCTTGTCCCCCGTACCCCCCCCCCCTTCGAGCAAGTTCTGCCCCAATTTGTCTATTGTCACGATGAATTACAGCTTTGGCATTGAGATTGAGGCCATCGTGAGGCCACACAAGATCAGGCCAAATCTTCCCAGCCTCCACGCCCTGTACTATTCCAAGTTGGCAGCCTCTCTCAGAAAGAGAAACCTAGATGCCCAGTCAGATCCTCTCATCCTCCATAAGAAGCATCCCGAGCACTATGACAAGTGGTGGATCACCAAGGACGTCTCCCTACGCGACGGGATTGTGGACCATATGCAAGAGCGTAAGATCAACCTCCTGGCCCCTCGGGAATCTAGTTAAACTAACACTTCCCTGATAGTCCCGATAGAAGCTGTCTCGCCGGTCATGACCATCAGGGAAGACTGGGAAGACGAGATTGACACGTTCTGGGCCGCCATGCGTGTTGTATTCCACATGCCCAGATGGGATGACCGTTGTGGAAGTCACATTCATGTGTCTAACGGATACAACACGCGATACAACACGCCATTCTCTCTCTCACAACTCAAGACCATTGCCTTCGGCGTCGTGTTATACGAGCCACTTATCCAGCAACTGCTCATGGCAAACCGGGCCAACAACCGGTATTGCGTGGCGAACACCATGCACTCGGCCCAGTTGTCGGCGTGCCGAGGGAACCGAGCAGAAATGGCGCGCCTCATCCGGAATGCACGCAACGCCGCGGAACTCTGTGCCATCATGCAGAATGACAGATTTGTTCTATGGAATTTCGAAAACACGCTGCCAAACAAATCGGGAACCATCGAGTTCAGAGGTGGCCGATGCCTCAGGGGTGACGTCAGGACAAAACGATGGATTGCCTGCACGGTATCGCTCGTGGATGCAATTCTTCGCATGGTGAGGACCCCATTCCGTGCTTGCAGCGTTTGGACAGAGCTGATCGGAACTCTAGAACAACATCAAAAGGCTTGGAGAAGTCACTCTCTCACACTGGACCCCTGATTCACTGTACGCTGCTGTCAAAAAGAGTGCCAGGGCATTGGACCTTCGGGGTTCCCTTCCAGATGACTACCGGATCTTGAACGAGACTCAGCGATAGAACAGATGTTGGCTCGGGATTCTGTATCGATCGGCTTGGGTCAAACTACCTTTTTGCTTCAGATATTTTGCGCTTATACTTCAGGCTTTGAGTGTTATGTAAAACGTGCCACTGCCCCTTGAAATTTTGGATTTGCTAAGTGAGATTCATGTCATCGACTTAGCCACTTGGATGAGAGCACCTTGAGCGAATATGCCGCAAGACAGCTCCGCGAAACCGGTGCCAACTGTTACCTAAATGCTACTAGTATGTCTTGTGTGTGTTTAATCCTGACAGACCCCGAAGACTCCGTAGTTTCATCTAAAAAGACGGTACCATCTTTCGTCCGCTCTCCGTGGGCTTGAGGGTCTTGAATAGTGCGGATAGTCTGCCGTCACAACCCTTGCTTCCCTATGTCCAGCCATCAGATCGTCACCATCCCAAGCTCCTTGTGCAGGGAAAGCCTCTCCATGTGATGGCCTCCTCCTCCTCTCGGCTGGAACGGATCGCCCTCGGCGCTGGGTCTCCGAGACGCGTGGAGGAGAGCTCGTCGGCCCTCTCCGATTCACAGATCGGGTGGATGAGCGCAGTATGGGCCTATCCGGAATCCTGAGTCGAACGACATTCTCAAAGAATTCGGCAGGCACACCCAGCCTTCTGGCGTCCAGTATTCCTGTATTCATCCTGCCAACGTATTCCTCTCTCGGAGAGTGTTCCTGGACATATGACATGCTGGTATAGACGAGAGCTGAGACAGCGGCACATGTGTCTTGTGTCGAACCAGAGCTTCTGGCCCTTTCAAGTGCCCTGGACAGCCCGTCGCCGACGAGCTGCTGAGTGGGCACATGTAGGTCCGGAGCGGCTGGGTATAGCATGATGAATTCGTATTCTTTCGAGTACGCGCCACTAGAGACGCCCTCATGGGTGTCAAGGCGAGCCTCGTCTTGGGGATATACTTGATAGACGAGTCCATGGACGCTGGATCCACTGCAGGGAACGACGTTTGCAAAGCCCCTCTGGTTGATCTGCCAGCGGTAGTCTGGCAAAACGGCCCGTCCGGCGTAGAAGCTGTCAGGGCATCTGCTGGCCATCTGCTTCAGCGAGAGGTTGCTGCCATAGGCGAAGTAATACTGCGGTGCCGCGGGTGGTGGCTCCTTTGGCGTGGGGTGTATTCGAGACCGGGTAGACGACCGGCGTCTGATGTATCCGGAAGATGGGTTTACCGAACCAGCGGGATAGGAGTCTGGCCAGGCCATCGGAACGTCTTTTGCGATTGAATCTGGTTTGTTGTATCAAAGAGTCTTTGCGGCGGCGAAAACCTGAGACGTCGTGAGGACTCGACCACAACTATCTTTCGTACTGATATCAGGTGGTAGGCAGTATTTACTAATGCAATAACGGCGAGGGCTGCAGGCTTGCTGCAGGCTAGCAAGTCGACGGTGGCGGAACAGCCTGCAAACGCAATGAAGACACGGCAACGGTGGGAAACTGAAGGTGTACTGCAGGCACTGGAGTTGTAGGTGAATGGTTGAAACCCGAGCTGGCACCCTCGCCCGTATCCTGGAAAGTAGGAAAGTCCCTTTCGGGATCAGGTTGCAGGAGAGGTTGCAGGAGAGGTTGCAGGAGGGTATGGCTGCCTGGAATTCGGTGGGGGATGGCAATCAGCTGTCACAAGAGAATGCCTCGTGACAGGTCGCGTCAGCCTGAACAAGGATACGCTACAACACTTTGTGAGATCTCATGCAGCCTGCTGTAGAAGAATATAGCCTTTTAGTTGAATATGTGCTTATACGAGAAGCATTTTCAATAGTCCCAGGCAGCACCAGAGAGCGCATATCTATTCACCAGTTGAAACTAGAAATTTGTGGCGTATGTCTTGATTTGTCTGCGTACTTGAATGTTAATGAGACGTCTCTTGCTGTATTCAGAGAATCCTTATTCTGGAACCGTTCCGCTCCTTGAATCTCTCTGAATTTGTTTACTTTTGCGTGCCAGCTTGCCAAGACGTACATGTCTAGACTTACCATAGTCAGTTAGCACCGCCAAAACATGGATGGGGGGCGTGGTAAACTGTTAGCTTACGGAGATCTGACACGCCCGAGGCGACTCCAAGCACACCAAACATCCTGCATCAATATATTTATCTAATCATGCTCATCAGGCTGTAGCCATAGTACCCAGAAGATACCAGAACAGTGCGAGTAGACTTTGCATTGTCTAACCGCAATGCCGAGCCCTTTTCGAAGCGAGCGTGAAAACCGTTGGTCCGCATTCTCAGGCTCGTTCCAGTTTGCAGTGCCCTCTCAGTCTGCTGCTCGCTCAAGTACAAACCATGGCACGAGGTCAAGGCAAGATAAGAGAAGCCCGGTCTCCTCGGTGGTTGCCCAGGCTCTGTTCTGATGTATTGCCCACGCTGAACCTCCTCTCTTTCGGAAAGGATTGCGATGTGTGATTTCTCCGAGCTCTACTTCGGGGTTGAGATAGAACTCATTGCAAGTCCTCGCTTCCTGTACCTCCCCCACACACGAGCGGTCTATTATCAGCAGCTTGCCCAAGCTTTGAAGCAGCGCAGGCTCAGGGCTGCTGCAGATAGTCTTGTTTCTTATTGCAAACATCCGGAACACTACGACAAGTGGTGGATTACCAAAGATGGATCACTGGGAAAGCCTGAGTATCCTCGGAGTAAGCTCGTCATTTCCATTCAGGTTGCCACCCACATCATAGCACAGAGAACAGCGTGGAAACAACAGCCAAGGGGAAGGGGGTATTTTCGTGCTCTGAAATGGCTGTTAATCCCCTCAACCTACACTTTGGGGCCTTCTCTCCTTGAAATTTGATACCTCTTGAAGCCAATCTGACGACCGGCGTTTCCAAACATAGTTGCTCTCGAAGCAGTGTCTCCCATCATGAGATCCGACTATACCTGGGAACGCGAAATCGATACCTTCTGGGGTGCCTGGAGTGATGGTTTCCAGAAGCCTGACTCTTCTATCAAATGCGGCGCTCACATTCATGTTTCGCCATACCCGGACAAAAGGTTCGGCCTGCCCCAGCTGCAAGACATTGCATACGGCGTCATCTACTACGAGCCCCTAATAGGATGTATCTTGCCGTATCACCGCCGGCAAAACCCGTTCTGCAGGCCAAACACAATGCGCTCGCGGCAGCTGGAAAACATTGTAATTCAAGGGTGGAATGAGACGACTATGCTGCAGATATTTTGGCAATCTGTTTATGGCACAAATTCCAAGCAAGGCCTCAGAGACTTGATGCAGTCTGGCTTTCATGCAAGACGAGTACTGTGGAATTTTGACCACGTTGTCTCTGGAGGCTCCGGCACAGTCGAGTTCCGGGGTGGGCCCGGTCTCAGGGACACTGTTCAGACGAAGAGATGGGTATCCTTCGTGCTGGCATTTGTTCATCTTTGTCTCACCAAGGTAAGTTGAAGTTGGTATGCACTTTTCTCATCATTGGCATCCAGTTCCTGACATACAAACCTCACTACAGCGGTTTCGGACAACAGGGCATTACCACCGGCCGAGTATCGAGACTTTTTGGCAGGCTTTACTGCAGGCTGCCATGTGTGTTTCTGTAAGGGATAATCTACCAAACGACTGGCGTGTCATGAATGAGGCCTCTAGGTACGTGTGGTCTGATCAACAGACCTTATGTGATTCCGAGGGCTAATAATACCTGTCGAATAGCGACCCACACATGGCGTCCTTGAGTGAGATGATGACGACGCGGCTGATGTTGGAAGACAACGGCAACTCTGATGACAAGCTGGATGATAAGGATGATGACAAGTATGACGACGAGGACGACGACAAATATGACGACGAGGATGATGACAAGTATGATGATAGCGATGAGGACGACGACGAGGACGACGATGAGTATGACGATGATGATGATGACGACGAATATGACGACGACGGAGACGGCGAGAGCATTGACATGCGGCAATACAGGTGGTAGGCGAGGAAACTATGTATGTATGGCTCATGACGACTATAGATTAGGTACACGGTGAAGTGCGAGGCTTGACTGGTAGCTAGGCCTGCTTCTCGCCCAGGTATCAATGCAGGGCAGCATTCTGTTCATTGTGTTGGCACTCGACTTGTGATGTGAAAGGCTCGCTCTGCCTATCTATTTTGTTTTGGAGAAGACTTTGGATACATTGGTCTAACATTGACGGTGGAAATTGATCTAGCAAGAATGTCTCATTTCGTGCAAGAAGAAGCAATAAACACTCAGTGACGAGATCTTTGCGGAAACCATTGAGACCCAAAGACATTGTACAAAGAATGTGATGAGGACTTGTGTATTAAAATATAATAGGCGAGAGTGAAGAGGCCCTTGACTTTATCCATCTCGCTGCCCACAAGCAACTGGTGATCTACCCGCAAGCAAACGGCCATGATCCTCGCGAGCTGTTGGTGGACGACTCGGCTCTGAAGGAGCAACCGACCAGCGAACCTACATCAAGTACCGTCAGATGTTCCGGATATGGCCTAAGGATGGATGGGTTTTCACATAAGCTTTGTAGGGCACTAGAACTCCGACATATACGCAGGTAGAAGCCGTGGTTGATGGCGTGACGGCAAGCTGTTTAGTCGATGATGTACAGAAACTTCGCATTTCCGCGAGCCCGGCCATTGTTGTCAATTTTCTCAAAACAGAATCTGTTCCCACTATGGGTGAAGGCAGAGAAAGTTATCCCAGTCCGCTAACGCACTTGCTTGCTTCACTACTTGCCCCTTTGGCGACACGCTCAAACGCCACAACTCCTACAAGATGCATTCCTACCAAGCGGAGGCGTCCACAGTAGAGATAGGTGTGGCTATACCGAAGCTGCCGGGGACACTTGGTTAACACGCCTCGGCGGTGAAGGATCTGGCAAATTTTGACGCAAATTCTTGACATCATGGCCTAAAATCTAGAGACAGAGACGGTGAACTGCTGATCCAAGGTGAGCCTCGGTGAGCAAGCAGCAGTAGCTGATCGCCATACATAAGCGCAGCCGCAGCTCGACTTGTAGTGCTTCTTTCACCGAGTGCGGGGTTTGTCCATAACGTTATCTTAGTGTCACAGCCATTCGGTATGTCACACGCGAATTGTCATCTTCCTTCCACCCCGGGGCATCATCGACAACGTGGCCTGCCACAGTGTCTTCAACTTTCAGACCCACTACTTCTCCTGGCTTCATCGCGTATAAAAGGCCCAGGACTTACGTAGAGAATTTCAATCGTTATCAGCGTCCTCTCCTCGGTTAGGGACATCATTGTGCGAAATGGCCACCATCGACAGCATTCTAGCCAAGTATACGGCGGCCGCGGGCCAGGACACGAAGGACAAGCTCTTGGGCGCTTCTTTCGTTGTTGTCAACAAAGACGGCAAGTTCATGTCCAGTACGCACCTTTTACGGCCTACGTTTCCTAACTGGGTCACAGGTCTGGTGTACAGCGGCTCCGCAGGCCGACTCGGCCACGCCTCAGATGCCCGTCCATGGGATGTCGACACTTTCACCTACACTGCCTCGATGACGAAAATCATCACCGCAACAAGCATCCTGCAGATAGTCGAGAGAGGTCAAATCCAGCTCGACGATGATGTCCGTGGTCTCGTGCCCAGACTTGGGCAGATGCAGATACTCAAGGGCTTCGACGACGACGACGAAAAGCCAATTCTCGAGGACCATGACACACCCATCACTCTGAGGTATGATTGAACACACACTGAAGGCTGATGATCAAAACATGGAAACCTGATTACCAAGCAAGGATGCTGCTTACGCACACCATCGGCCTCGGATACGACCTCGCGGATGCAGAGCTGATGCGATGGCACAAGGCAGTCGGCCGCACGGCGCTGAACCTGGACTGGAGCCTCGACGGCTTCACCACGCCCCTCAAGTTCAAGCCCGGCCAAGGCTGGCACTACGGCACAGCCGTCGACTGGGCAGGGCAAGTGCTCGAGAAAATCACGGGCAGGACCATTGGCGAGTACATGTCGGAGAAGGTGTTCGGACCGCTGGGTATGAACGACTCGGGCTTCTGGCCCGAGAGGCTCCCCCAGACGTCCGACCGCACCGCCGAGTGGGCGTACCGCGGCGAGGACAAGGCGAGCCTCGCCCCCGGCGCTGCGCCCGTGAAGAGGGAACATCCGATCGAGAGCGGCGGCGCGGGTTTGTGGACCACGGCGCGGGATTACGGCAAGTTTCTGCATGCTCTGTTGACCAACAGGTTGGTTTCGCAGCAGACGCTGGACGAAATGTTCCGGCCGCAGCTCGACGGCCAGCAGGCGGCCATGCTGAACAAGCTGGCCAGCGAATGGGGCGCCATCGCCGTCGAGTTTTCTCCCGAGATGGAGCTGAACCACGGCCTGGGCGGCTGCATCAACATGGAAGACACCCCCGGGAAGCGGAAGAAGGGCAGCATGATGTGGAGTGGGATGTGCAACAGTCACTGGTGGATGGACAGGGAGACGGGCATCGCGGCTGCGTTGATAACCCAGGTGCTGCCTCACGGCGACGCTGTCGTTACGGAATTATACGACGAGTTGGAGAGGGCCGTCTACAGGGAACCTGTCGCGTGAGCGCGTCATACGGCTATTGGGGCGGAAGCAGAGCAAACACTAGACATGGTTCTCGTTTCGTAATTCATCTTTGCTGTCGTCAACAAGCGGTACAACTGCGGAAGCTTAACCTTCACGGTGACTTGGGCAATACTTGTCCGCTGGCCCTCTGGATCATTCAGTTCGTGTCTCATTAATATCTTTCCGTAGTAGAAGTTAACCCTCTTCGCGTTTACCGCCAGACTCCAAGTCCAATGGCCCGCCTGTCTCATCAAATGCCTTCCTTGCCCATTCTGGTGACGCCGGACCGGAAAAGGTGGGAGACGTTACTTTAGTGTACCAACTATCCGGCCGCGTTGTCGCGGTCGTGTTTGTCTCTATCGGGCCCAGGCGGTTCAGTCGCTCGATGGGGAAGATGGCGTCCCGTGACGCCTCCCGTGCCTGGGCGTTCTGGTCCGACGGAGAGCCCGAGTCCGCCTCAAACTCGGTTCGCATCATGTTCGTCAGGTTCTGCGTCTGGAGTTTGCTCCCTTTGAGAAACTTGAGCTCGATGGGGCCGAAGAAACTCCTCCCGGTGCCGCGGCTCGAGTTCGCGGAAAAGTCGCACCCGCGCATGATGAGTATGTTCACGGCAGGGAGACAGGCGCAGATCATACCAATGCTCACCTCGGCGGTGCTAGCATCACGGTCAGCAAACTTGACTTGGACAGATGGAGCTCCTGAGGGGGATGGGGGGGGGGAAATGGCGAACCCGAGGAGGTTGAAGCGGATAAAGTCGACGGGCTCGTCGTCGGACTTTTGCAGCCCCACGACCAAAATCATGCGTACGATGCTCGCGGCGGTGGCGATGCCGCCGGCGCTGAGCATGGCGAGGACCTTGAGCCGCTTGGACCACGACATTCTCAGCGTGATGGCGACGGGGATGGGGAGGCACAGGACGGCCAGGTCGGTGATGGCGCTCACCGCCGTGTCGGCGACGAAGATGGCGCGCTGGTTGAAGCAGTCCGCCTCGACGTCGGGGTCCCAGAACCCGGCGACCGGGCGGCAGATGACGGACTTGATGGCGAGGACGGGAACGTAGTATCCCGTCATGAAGATGATGATGGCGTAGGTGCCGATGACGGTCTTCCTGAAGGTCCTGAACACCCGGGTGATGATGAGGAGCAGGGCCAGTTTGGTGAAGTACGAGTTTGGGCCGTACACGAGCGTGTCGACGTATAACCCCAGAGAGGAGGTCAGTTTACGTACGTCTGAAAGAAATGAGTCTCGGCGAACGGTTACCTTCTTGAAGCCGATGAGATTGGCTTTGGAAATCTCCCAAGCGTGGTAGCCTCCGCCGTAGTAATGCACTTGCACCATGTCAGTCGAGGTCACTACGTGAGTCGTGATGCCACTCACTCACAAGTGCTGTCGCGCTGTACGCTACAGACAACACCTGTCACAGTATGTGAGCCTGATTCCGCCCCAGTGGCCTGCTCAACCCGACTTCTTTCTTACCCAAGCTACAACCGCCACCCCTGGCCCCCAAGTCAGCGACGCTCACGACAGCAAAAGAGCCAAGGGCAACCTACAGTCGTCTGGCTGGAAAGGGGGAACAACGCGAGCTTTGACATATGTGCGCAAGAACATAAAGATGCTGACCGACACGATGGACAGGATCTGCGATATGAGGTTGATGGTGTGCAAGACGTCCTGCGGGTTCTCAAAGTTGGGCACTACGCCTTGCGGCGGGGGGGCCGCCCCCTCTTGGCTAGACATTGCGCATCGGACTTTGGCCTGACAGATATTCGGCGGGATCGGACGGGCGTGGGAGGAGGCATACTAGCAAAACAAAAAAACGAGAGTATTCAGTTGGAGGAGGCTGTCGGCCACCGATGTCGTGAGGGCGTCTTGGGTGAAGGGTTGGTGAGAGTCCGGCCGTGTGAGCGTCTCGCGCGGGGTGATGAACGTCCAAGATTTCTCTCGAGGCAAAGGTCGGCGGCGGCGTGGCTACTGTATATAATCGCGGCATATTCGAGCCAATACACCACCCAGCAGTCGGTTCGCCGGCCCAGTGTTGTGTCGCACCTCGTAGAACGCGCGCGTCTCCCTGACAAGCCGAACCTTGGACGCATTTCCATCTTCCGAAACGTCTTTGCCGGGATGTTGCTGGGTGGAATCAAGGTTACGGGGCGGGGTGACGCCCGCAAGCGACGACTTCAGACCAATAATCACGACGGAGGAATTCTGGTTCCGTCTTGGACGAAAAGCCTGTGAAGAAGAAACGAGCGGAGCCCCCGGCGTAAGAGTGTTGATGCTGGCCGGGCAGACGAGCATGGCGGGAGCAGGGGAATCCAACCGACGGCTATTGTAAATGTTCTCGTTCGTGGCCGAAATCAAAAACCACGAGGTTTCACCAGCAGACGCAAGGTTACTTTGGACTTGGTCGAACGGTATCTGCTCATGGGTGGGTGGCCGGCGCTCGACGTGTAGAGAATCTAGCCCCCTTCAGATCAGCGCCGCGTACCGCAACTTCGGCAGGCCAATACTGGCGATGACTGACTCGGCGGGGTTGAGTAAGAGGTCGTCGATGTTGTTAATTCCCATCTGTTCTATCGTGCCACGATGACCACGCGGTGTGTCCGATGTAACCGACTGCAGCAGCCAAAACCACCACATTGGTTCGACGCCGACCAATCGAGGACGGCCAGTATGAACAACGAGTCAAGATGCACAAGGCAAGTTGAGCCGTGATATGCGGGGTTGGGCCATCCAACCCTGTTATGCTCGGACGGTCCATATACTACGTTTTCGAGGTCGAACTCTCGACTTGGGCGCACATGGTTGGCGACCAGGTGAGCGTCAGAGCTGGGTGCCCGACGCGGCCAAGGCCAGCGGTGCATTTGCTTTGGATCAAAGCGGAGGTGAGCGGTAGTTTGAAGACGTTTGCTTCTAGAAGCTTTCATCGAATATTCTTAATGTCTTCCACATCCCGACATGTAGGCATCCCTGATCTCCTGGCTGTCCGATGCACGGATGAATCGGTAGATCCTCTGTTGGTGACGAGCCCCGATGCCGACCCGGTAGGTTTGCCGGTGCCCACAGAGGAATCAAACGACTGACGGATACTCTTCCGAGAGCCATGGCTTTCCGCACGGCTGCCACAGACTATAGTTTGGCTGGTATGATGGAGCATCTTGGGACGATGGTATGGCAAGCTTTCGATCGTGAACATACAGGCTTAGCTCGAATCCTACCTGGACTGGATGATGTCTACTAAGACCCACTCAGTTGTCGTGATTTTGGTTCGTCTTTGGCCAACGGAGTAGCAAAATGCGATTAGAGACGGATGCTTGCCATCCATGTACAAGAATGACATGTGGTTATTTTACCGCCACGACTGAGTAACATCATCAAGACGCCGTACCGGACTAAAGTCCAGAGCTCGCCATCTTCGATGGTTGGTTTCGAAACAAAATCCATGATACGTAGATAGAATACCTATGCAAGCACGACACATCCTCTCCTCTGCGACAGTAGTGGGTTGGGTGAAACTGCTTTATTTACAGTACCCATCAGTATTAGCATGTAGTTCCTCCTCTCCCACTGTCATGGGTTTCCCATTATTTTCAATGATTCTCTAGCTACGTCTTTGCAGGTTTAATTCTCTTCCATCTTTCTGCAATATCCCTGCCACAGTCGCCATCGGTCTACCCTCGGGTTCCGAGGCTATATGCCACCTTGCTTCCCGTGGAAACCTTTTGCTACCTGTGGCGAGGAGACATGCCTGTGGAAGGTAAGCGAGTGGCATCCGTGGACCCAACGCCTCCACGAAGCTCGTTTGATCCAATCTCGATGGACTTCAATATACCGTCGAGCAGATGGGATGGGAATCTCTCATGGATGGCAGGCAATCATGGAATTTACGTTATTCAGTCATATAGCTGTGAGACGACGGCACGAGTCAAGTTCGCCTACTTTTATCTCAAAGGTCCGCTGCAAGCTCCGGATCGAGACAGCTGTAAGTCTGCCCGGCCAATGGCAGTGTTTCGTTCACTGTTTCCACGTTGGTAAAAAATAAACATGAGCTTGAAACGGAGAAGAAAATGGCCGGATGAACATCAGCTCGAGATGGGCCGTGACTCGGGGAAAGGGGCCTATTCGACGTCGTGCGAGTAAGTCGTATGCCAGAAAACTGACACCCCTACCTTTTCGTAGAGAAAAAGTCGCTATCCATCGCTTGAAACGTCGCATGGGCTGCGGTTGAGCCGCAGTTTGACGTTCTACCGTTATCATCCAATCGGACTCCAGACTACAGCGGGAGAAGAGACGGAGGCCACTTATCGTAGAGGCACCTCCTTCTGACACTTGTCGTGGTCGTTAGACTTGAATAGTTCTCTGCAACCTTTCTAGCTGACTTGGGGCGTAAGACTGCCCAAAACGAGCGGTAATGTGGCAGATGTTACCACGCTGGAGCTGATGATCTTTCATCTAGACCCAATGTGATCTGTTATTGCTAACTTTTCGAGGTCTTCAAAGTCTGCAACAGGTAGCAGATCGACTTTTGGTCTCGTGGAAAGATTCCGGGTCAGCCGCACGACTCAAGAGAATGATCAGTGGTATGAAAAGGGAGATCTGCAAAGTTCGGTACCCAGACAGGCAGAGTTATCCTTTGTAGAGGTGGGAGGGAAGTTATTGTCTCAGGACAGTCTGTCGTCGCTTGGTTTCAGCTGCCACAAGGGGCATGATGCCGACGACCTCCGGTACAGGCATAATAAGCTAGCTGGGCTCCAAGAAGGTCACGAGAAAAACGTGAGGGAATTAACTCGGCCTGCGTCCGCAGGTTCGGACGTAAATGCCTGGCTAGGTCAGAGTGCTCCAGCTTTAGCAGAATACGCCCGGGCTCATCTGTATCCCACACGCTGGTCATCAGCCCAAGACACATCTCATCCATCGCCCTGGGTTTACGTAACCCGTGATAGCTAGGTCGAACGCCGGATGGTGGGTGGGATATGCTTCACGAAGCTCAGTTCCAGGCCCTCACTAACCAACAGTGGTAGCTGCTTCGTGCAGATAGTCCGCAGAATCCCTGATGCGATAGTTTTAGACGAAGAACAGACGCCCCTCAACAGTCCGTAAAGCTAATACGGAGTGGTCGCCTGTGTGTTTCGCCGAAGAAGTCAAGAGAAGGGGGCAGCCTCTGCCTGGAACGAAGAGAGGCCGTTCGCTCGGGCCTGGTAGCCGCCTAGGTCGTCAAGTTCGCCATTGTCAGCGCTTAAGCTGGCGCTAGCAGTAATCCAAGCTGATGACAGGCAGAGCAATCGAGGAGTTGAGCAGAATCGGCGCCGGCCATGACGTTGATCCTGAGCTAAAGAACAGACAGGGGCCCTGCATTGACAGGGTCTACCCTCTTTTAGCTATAGCCAAGCCGTGGATTCCAATGATCTGCGTCCCACAAGCAGCGTCACTCTGTCTCGGTGAGTGGCTGCGATACCCCACCCTCACCTGGACTTCCCTTCTCTACCCCGCATCCTCACCTTGGACCGTTTTCAAGAATTTCCAACGTCGGCCGTTAGCTCATTCACTCACTCGCTCACCAAAGCTCACCACTCACCACCACTCACCACTCACCACTCATTACTAACGACCACTCACTAGTCAAGACTCACACTGCACTCATTCACTAGTTTGTTCCTCAAGTCACTCACTTCCTCACATCCAAAAATCAAACCCCCGGGCTAGGTCTAAGAAGGTTGCCTCGATCGAACGGCGTCTTCCTCCAAGACCTCCATTAGAGACCCAACTCCAGTCTTTCTCTCCACCCACCTTCCAACCTCTCCGTCTAGCGCAAAGAATCCGCACGATGGATGAGCTAGTCTCTTGGGCAAGGTCCAACGGAGCTACCCTCCACCCCTCCGTGGAAATCTACGCCGATTCGAGAACCGGCAACTCCTTCCGCGTCTCCGCCACCGCCGGCGCCGCCATCTCGTCCGGAGACACCGTCGTCACGTGCCCCCTATCCCTGACTCTGTCGTACCTCAACGCAACCTCGACGCCGAACCCGGGCTTCCATCACGACACCAACACAACGCCCTTCCCCTCCTCGTTCCTCTCCGCCGTCCCGCCGCACGTCATCAGCCGCTTCTTCCTCATCAACCAATACCTCCTCGGCGAGGCCTCCTTCTGGTACCCCTACATCCGCACCCTGCCACAACCCCAACACCTCCAGTCCTGGATCATGCCCCCCCTGTGGCCGTCCGAAGACATCGAGCTGCTCGAGGACACCAACGTCCACGTCGCCATCTCCGAGATCAAGGCCCGTCTCAAGGGCGAGTACAAGCACGCCGTCGCCGCGCTGGGCGACTTCTCCGCCCGCGGCGAGTACACGCGCCTGCTCTACAACTGGGCCTACTGCATCTTCACCAGCCGCAGTTTCCGACCGTCGCTCGTCATCCCGCCCGCCCGCCAGCGCACCCTCTCCCTGCCGGAGGGCTGCGTCGTCGACGACTTTTCGCTGCTGCTGCCGCTCTTTGACGTGGGCAACCACTCGCCGCTGGCGAGCATCAGCTGGACCCATGTCGCCGACGCCCCCGACACCTGCGCCCTGACGACGCTGGATGCGTACGGCGCCGGAGAGCAGGTGTACAACAACTACGGCACGACCAAGACGAACGCCGAGCTGATGCTAGCGTATGGCTTCACGATTCCCGCGTCGGGGGGGTTGCACAACGACTACGTCCACGTGCAGAAACGCGGTGCTGGGCCGCGGGGGCGGGATGATGGCGCGGGGGCGGCGAAGCCACGGGACTACCTCATTTCCCTTCGCCCCGTCACAGATCCGAGTTCCATCGCCGTCCGGTCCGCGCGGATGCTGGCCGACGTCAACGCCGGGGAGGTTCTCCCGGCGTTCAGGCACGTGCAAGATACGATGGTGTGGGACCTCGTCTTGGCGCAGACGACGCCGGAGCAGAGGGAGGAGATGATCCCCGTTGCTGCTTGTGGCGGCGGTGGCGGCGGTGGTGATGCGGACCTCGAGCGTCTAAGGGCCGTGTTGACGGGGCGCCTTCCCGAGGCGACGACGCCGTTGTTGGAGCAGACCGTCGCCATCATCCAGAACAAGGTCTTGCAGGAGTTGGAGAGGCTGGACCAGTCCGAGTTTGAGTTGGAGGAGGCGGAGGCGACGAGGGCGCAGCTCATGGCGTACGGGTACCGTAGGCAGTGCAGGAAGGTGTTGATGAATGTGCTGGAGTCGATGGGTTTGCTGCTCGAGGCGCCGTAGGTACTGCTGGATCAGGAGAGAAGAACTGCGGTGCGAGTTGTGATCTGTGGTCGACGTCGTTGGTGTCCTAATCCCCATATCCGTCTCGTCAGGCAGGTTCTCCTTTTGGACAAGCGGCGCTGGTGTCTCGTATTCTTCCCACGATGGAAGTAAAAGTCATGGGCCGGTTTTACGTTTTGATGGTCCAAGCCAGAGTCGTGGCAGCACAATACTGGGAATTGTAGCTTCGCCATACAACCACACTCGTTATCACGAGCACGTGTAAAAGTGCACTGCATGCCCATGGTCATATTAAACTTGTGGCTACACTAGCAACAATCACATCCCAGCGTAGCCCATAGCCTATGGACAACCCGTAGGGTGCCCTCTCAAATGGCTTCGGCGCAGCAATCATATCAAACAAACTAGTTCCGGCTGAAATTCTCCATCTCAAGCAAACCAGGCTCTACAGATTCTCTTGATTGATTGTCCGAATAGCCTCAATTTGCTCGCTTTTTTGGCATCACCTGCCTGCTTGATTTGACCGCGTTGCTGCGCTGAATTGCTCGCCGATGATACGTAGCCTGGAGTTCCCCCGCCAGGTGACTTGCTTTCCATCTCTAGGACACGCCATTGACGTTTCCAGTCTCTCACTGACTCTACGCGAGCTTGGAAGTCACGACGCCCCTCTAAAATATTCATGTCGGTGACGTGGCTGTTCCTGTGACAGTGCCATTCATCCTCTACCGCTTCCACTGTAGGGCGAAACTCGCATCTGCCAAAGGCTTCCATCATGATGTTTGTTCGGTCCTCTTGCGTGGAAGCGCGGGCCATTCGAAGCATGAAGCCGAGTCCACCGCAGATCAAAGACGAAATTGCATATAGGTCCATCTGCTCAGCCCTGTCGCCCACACAGAGACGGCCGAGTTCTTCCTTGCTGGCAGTGTCAAAAAGCCCCCAGACACGACATGCGTTGCCGTCGAGGGCTAATTGTGCCCTCAAGAAGACCCTGAAGTATTGCCGAGCGGTGTTATCGCGGCCGTAATCTCTGCCAGACGACTGTGGCCAGCACCAAACATGGTTGTGCACGACGTCTGTGCCTTGACTCTGTCCCAAAAGGTATTCTTTCCTCAGGTGACATTCTTGCTCGTGATCAAAGAATGCCTGGACGAGGTCCTCCTCGCTGCTCTCTTTGCAAAAGGAGAGAAACGACGCCTTCAATATCTGGCATTTGGGGCTCGTCAACAAGTCGGCGGACTCGGTGGTGAGACGGAGGAACTGCCAGGCATTCGACACCATCCTCATCTGATCCCACCATGTCTTCTCCGGCGGTTCGCTCGCGAGGCTGGGGAGGGGGCAGTTGGCGAGGCGGAGGGGGCAGTTGACGAAGCGGGAGTGCAGCGGTCTGGCACTGCGGTCCTTTGGAAGACGATTGCGCAGCAGTTCCTCGCGACGACTGAGAAACGCCCGGTATATGATGGGCGATGAGGTTACGAATGACGCCAAGCCATCGACGTCGTGCCGACTTACTATATCCTCGATGATCATGTGGATCAGCTCGACTGGGAGGTCGTCGACGGCGTAAGGTGTTGCGGGCATCGTGGCGGACTGGACGATATCGCCGGAGGTATCCAGCGATTGCCCTACGACCAGAGCCGTTGCCGGATTATCAAGAGCGGCGCCTGGATGAGGGCCAAGATGGAAATTGCAATGTTTTGCCGGAGACTAAATTTCCACAGCGGGTGCAGACTCTGTTTTTGAGACGTCCTTGGCCATATCCGAAGAGGTGCCAGAAGAATTGATACATTTCTCCAGCAAGTATGTGGCTCCACGTGGAAGTTATCACGGTGCAGATCACACTGAAACTCAATCTGAGCCAGCATCCACATTATTTTCCTAATTCATCATGCAGAGACGTTTCTTGCCTCGATGGCTGGAATGAGAAGGAAAAACAGAGTCGACGGCGACGGACTGCAGATTTCGGTTCGTCCAGTTGTGGCTGGGGAATGAGAGTGAAATTCTTCTCCTCCATCATACGAAGACCAGAAATGGCAGACAAATTCTGGAGTTGATTCCTGCTTCGGTTGACTCAGGCCCGGGCCCTTGTACAAACGAAAGGGAATTA
Source organism: Colletotrichum trifolii (assembly GCA_004367215.1). Classification (NCBI taxonomy): domain Eukaryota; kingdom Fungi; phylum Ascomycota; class Sordariomycetes; order Glomerellales; family Glomerellaceae; genus Colletotrichum; species Colletotrichum trifolii. Next base: position 84,257 of record RYZW01000060.1, on the reverse strand, counting down.
TATGTGCGGCTCCTGAACAGCAAAGTCAAAAACGTTTCGTGAATCTTTTGCCTCATAGTTCTGCCTACTACTAAAAGCACCCAAGGTATTGAAGATAAGGTAGTTCAAGCCGATGGGTAATGTACCTAAAAGTCCGTCATTGACCTCGATGGCTGGCTTCGAGGGTACTGTCAGGTGTCTACCTCCAATTCTTACCTCGGGTAACAATGGAGTTTGAGGTGGCGCTCACACTGCAGCGAACGTGGCGGTATTCCAGGTTCATATCTACAGCATGGGTACTAAAGCCATAGGGGAAAATCCTACGTGCAGGCAGCTTTCCTTCCAACGACCAGTGTGGGGCTTTTTGTATTTGACGTTCATGATACACGCCTTGAGTGAGGTACCTTATCTGCGCAAGCCGAGTTGCCAGTATTGGAACCTAGGCAAGAGTTTATGCATGTCATTGTCCACCACATAGTGTGTATGTCCTGGGCATATTCTGTTGAGCTCGTGTGCCGTAAGCCATCGTCTCACAGCATGCTTGGGTGCTTCGGGTGTGCCTTGCCTCAACACCAAAGGCGTACTTGCATCGAGCAGATGTAGAGGAATAGACAGTCGGGGGCTTGAAAATCTCTAGTGAACTTGAGGATCCATCTCACAAGCACAGCCGGGGATGCAGAACGTTGCAGCCGTGCCTGAGTGAGAGTGGTATGGAGTTTTCGTGATGCCTAGGTAGGTAGCGTAGCAGGGCGGGAGCGTGCTTCAACTGACGGTACTGTACCGAGCCTAGAACTAAGCCACATGCTCCACCTCGGTGTGCGGATTGGAGCTGGCGGAGGTGAATGTGATGATGCATCTGGCTATGTACCTGTCGGATCGAGAGGTTCGCAGAGAGAAGACAGCGCGTGGAAACATGGACAACAGGCGTCCGATTGTCAGTGACTTGGCATGGCTGAAGGGTAGGTGGATTGTCTCCCCATAGACGCGCCCACAAAGCTTGGGACAGCAATGGCGTGTCACCGTGCAGAGACTAATTGTTCGACGCGCTCGATGACCGTGGCCGACGTCGTCAATGTTTGCTGGGTGAAGTAATGGGAGGATGCAGCGGTACAGTGTCAAGCACAATGTAGTCAAGGTCCATGATGGTGTACGACGCGGGGTCAGTACTTGTACACCGCAATCCGTGACTGCGGGGTAGGTCGGTAACACCACGCGCGGGATTGGAAATAAACCCTGTGTTGTGTTACCAGTCAGCCTGTATTTGGTGGCATACTGCAACAACATGGTCAAAAGCAGCTTGACCGTCGTGACCGTTGAACGATGGTTGACCATTACCAACGCTGAGTGTGGCGTGGCGTCGCTTTGTGGCGTACAACTGAGACAGGCCCCGGAGCACACCGACCGTTTGCCGCATGACATGGCGTGATCCAGTGGCCCCGCCCCGTTGGATTGGACTTCCACAGACTGGCTGTGTGGGCTACCTGCGTCCCTTACTTTAGGTTGCATCCGGTACCTTCCATCATTTGATCAATACAAGTAGGCACGTTAGCTGAGGCAGAGTCAGGTGATGCGGTAACAATACGAGAGTGAAGGAGCTGTTTCCAGAGAAACCTGCCTTTTGCAGCTGGGCAAAACAGCAGATTATTTATGCCAGCAGGTGCCTTCGCGAAAGAGGCAGGAGATGCCTCGCCTGTTCGCCAGAGAAGCTCTAATGAGTATCAACTTCATTTGAATGTTCGGGTACCTAGATACCTACCAGTGTCTACCTCCTAATTACACTCAAATAGAAGCCCGTAGCGAGTGCTGCCCTGGAGGTGACTCGAGCTACTGGGGTGATTGTACCATCTTACGAGACAGAGACCCGACAGCTCCTTCCTTTGGCGACGCCTCCTGCTCGTGGGGGCAGATACGGCAGGATCATCCCACCGTGGCTTCCTGAACCTGGTCGACCACCACTTCCTCCCGTCTTGGCCGAGAACACCATGTCGAAGTACATTCAACGTCTGGCGACCTCCTCGCCGTGTCTGATGCGTCCTAGCCTATTCCATTCCTAATTACCGCCCTTGACCATCGGGTCCAAAAGTTGTATGACCTCACACCGGCTTTCCACAGCTGTCGCTGTCCGACGGTCTTCGCCTCGCCTCCTGCTTTCCACTCCAGTACTCGCTCCAACTGGGCCTTGAACGAGGGCATGTCGCCTATAACAAAGCCCTTCGATGCCTTCTCGACTTGGCGTCTGCTCTCCTATCCCTCCATCAACTTGAGCTGAAGTCTTGGATAGAGATTCAGTCACTTTTGGTTACCACGGTCCACCTCCCATCAGCCAGCAGCCATCGAAAATACGCCCAAGTCGACCACCACCATGGCTCCAAACCCCAAAGACCCGGGTCGCCAGTTCTCAGTGAGCACTTCGTCTCACCGCAAGAGGCAGATGAGCACCATGCACGAGCAAGGCAATGCTTTCGGCCCAGCCCTTACAGTCTGTCCAGCCTGACCCAGAGAGTTCCGTCGCACTAGCCATCTAACCGCGTGTCCAGACTCTCTATTGTGGAATCTCTGCCGTCTTCGCCGACTCCCACACTGCTGTCGTTGCCCTTGCTATCCACGATACCGTCTACCTCATTGACTTCACCGTCAAGCACATCAATCTCGACGATTCGACCCATACTGGTAACGATGCCATTTCCGACTACGTCATATCAACCCTCGAGGGCTACGAGCACGAGAACTTCTCCAAGTTCATCGGCGCCGGTCTGCCGACGACTCTCAAGTACATGAGCCCAAATCTGTGCTCCCGTCTGTGGCTAGAGCTCGACATCGTCCCCGTCGTGCTTCGTCCCGACGACGAGCACAAAGGACAGAGCTTCTGGGACATCAAGCGAGTTGATGAGCAGGCCGACTCCATGGCCCGTAAATGCATCATGTGATAACCTCCTCGTTTCCCTCCATGTATGCCGGCACGTCGCTGATACTTGTCCAGGAACTTTGGACCCTCCCTAGTTCCCCTGCTCCAAGTCGGATTCCGCGGTGTTGTACAGACCGATGCAGGCTTCCGCGTCCAACTGAACACGATCCAGAACCACAAGGACACCTGCGGTGGTGCGACGTGGGATGCGACGATGCACTTCGCCAAGAAGCTGCGCGACAAGAAGATCAAGATCGCCTTCTTCAGCAGTACTCCCCAAGGCGGTGGCGTGGCCCTCATGCGACATGCCCTCGTCCGTTTTGCCCGTCTCATTGGCGTTGACCTGACTTGGTATGGTACGTTTTGTGCCTCGAGACAAGGCCTCGGTGCGCTGTCAAAAATCGTATGAAACTGACATCATCGCTAGTGCCCAAGCCGAGGCCCGGTGTCTTTCGGGTCACCAAGAACATTCACAACATCCTCCAGGGCGTCAGCCACCCCGATCAGCGCATCTCGCCCGAGGAGAAGCAGTCCATCACCGATTGGATCACGGATAATGCCAACCGCTACTGGCTCTCCGAGGGAGGCCCTCTGCGTCCTCCCGAAGAGGGCGGCGCCGATGTTGTCATGGTGAGCTCCTCTCCAATCTCCCCCACGTCTTTGTGTTGCATCCATCTCCAATCTCAAAGCCCCTGTCCTTGCCCCTCCCCCGCTCCCACCCACGGCTACCCCTCCATGAATCAGATGGCAAAGCCGCGAGAGGCATCATCTCCACAGAAGCTCTCCTCGGGTTTGCCCCGCCACGCTTGACAGCCCAACGCTCTGCTTCCGAAGCTTGGCTTGAACCTGAGCCGTTTGCTAATAACTCGCATACAGATTGACGACCCGCAGATGCCTGGATTGATTCCCTTGATCAAGAAGATCACCCCGGACCGCCCCGTTCTTTACCGTTCCCACATCCAGATTCGAAGTGACCTTACCGCAAAGGCCGGCTCTCCCCAAGAAGACATCTGGAACTTCCTTTGGAGCAACATTCAATATGCCGACTTGTTCATCAGCCATCCCATTCCCATCTTCGTCCCACACACGGTTCCCCGGGAGAAGGTGGTGTACTTCCCGGCCACCACTGATTGGCTTGATGGTCTGAACAAGCCGCTCAACCGATGGGACACGGGGTACTACGGTCACATCTACAATAACGCCTGCCGCAACCAGCGGATGCGGGAGCTGGAGTGGCCTGCCCGCAAGTACATTGTCCAGGTGGCACGCTTTGATCCCTCAAAGGGAATACCTACCGTGATTGACTCGTACGCCGAATTTCGCCGTCAGCTCGAGCAGACTGGCACTACCGACATCCCGCAGCTGGTTGTGTGTGGCAATGGCTCAGTCGACGATCCCGACGCCAGCATGATTTACGACCAGACCATGTCGCAGCTCGAGAAGCACTACCCTCACCTCATTCAGGATTGTAGCATCATGCGCCTCGAGCCCAACGATCAGCTTCTCAATACCATCATCGCAAACGCCCATGTCGTGCTTCAACTCTCGACGCGGGAGGGCTTTGAAGTGAAGGTTTCTGAAGCTCTGCATGCTGGGCGTCCCGTCATCGCAACTCGCGCCGGCGGTATCCCGTTGCAGGTCAAGGACCAGGTCAACGGATTCTTGGTCGAGCCGGGCGACTACAAAGCGGTCGCTGGTCACCTCATGGGCCTCTTCACCAACGAGGAACTGCACAAGAAGATGAGCTACGACGCAGAGACTGGCGTCAGCGACGAGGTCGGCACCGTCGGCAACGCACTGGGCTGGTTCTACCTGGCAGCCAAATGGGCCGAAGTCGGCGTCAAAAAGGGACTGCGCGGAGACGAGAAATGGGTAAACGACATGGCGAGAGAGGATGCTGGAAAGCCATACCTCCAAAGCGAGAACCGCTTGCCGCGTCACTTTACCCAGAGGAAGGATGTCCCCGTCGTTTCTGGCAAGAGTAACGGTGAAAACGGCGAAAACGGTAGCTGAGTCAGGACGCTACTTGAGTCAGTTAGGCGTATGTAGCAGGCGATTGATGATTGGCGACATGATGCTAGTTGGTTACAAATAGAAACACGTCCTTTTAAATCGTTTTGCCGCTGCAAGTCTATCCGTTGAAGGCTATGCAGAGAGATGGATTGACCGTTTAGGGATATCTTGGGCAGCGTCGAGAGCTACCCTTCACTGGGTTCTCCTAATAGACGCCGCTCACGTTTTCAACTTGCCCAGCGAGTAGAATGTCCGTGTCGTCCGACGTTTCATGCCGGCGAACAGATGAGTTGGAAGAGTTTGAGCTGCTCGGCGTCGAAACACCACAAAGCGAGACTGGGAATAATCCCAGATGCCGCCAGGTGACAGCCAGACGTGGCGCCGGTCTCCGAGGCGGCGGTGCGAAGCCCCTAAACCCGGTCGGTCTGCCGATTGCAACATCTTCAGTCTCACCGCGAATCAGTCACTCGTGGCCAGACGCGCGTCCAATGGTCCCGCCCGAGTGGCTTTCTGCCTGAGAGCCTCTAAGGGGGTTGCCACACTTACGGTCAAGTCTGCCTAGTGACTCGTGAGCCGTGCTGTCAGATTGATAAGCCCGAGGATTCGTTATCAATCAGGCATCGCCCGTTTCGTTTACCTCTCTTTGCTAGTCATGTTCATGTTCTGGACAACGTTGCCTCTGTCATCCTCGTCTTAGCGAGCACTGTTACGCAACACCTTTCGACTGTGGGTGGAAGCAACAGCCACGAGCAACAGGCAGAAAGCAGGGCAGAAATGCACCTCAATCATGACGTCCTCTCGGCCGCCGCGCTGGCGCTGCTGACTTTACCCTGGCTGGTCTCGGCCGAGCAGCAGCAGCAGCAGCAGCAGCAGCAGCGGCAGCGGCAGCACACGACGTCGTTTGGGCCCAGCAAAAGCCACGCGCGCGAGAATGCGCCCTTCATCTTCAACGCGGTGCATTCGGCCATGCGGCAGTGGGGATCCTCGGTGCACCACAACGGGCTGGGCGTGATGCCGGCCACGGTGCCGCGGGGCACGCTTCTGTTCCACGGCACGAGGGCGAACGTGACGCCTTCGGGACCGGAGTGGCTCGCGTTCGAGATGGAGCATTCGGAGAATTTCGCGAGGAGCTGGAAGGGCGGTCGGGGGTCGCCTGCGCCACGACCACCTCCGCCGGCGCCGCCGCCGCCGGGGGGGAAGCCGAGGGAGCCTCCCAGAGGTGGACGACGGCCGCCTGCGGTTATGCGACAGGACGAGGAGCAGAGACGGCTGGGCCATGGCGGTGATGGTGGTGGTGGTGATTGGGAGGAGGAGGAGGAGGAGGAGAGGCCCGCCGTGAGGGGGTATTTCCACACGTACCGCGCGACGAGAGACTTGAAGCTGCTGTACATTGACGGCATGGCGGCGGGGAAGACGGGCATGGGGACGCTGGACACGCAGGACTTTTTCCTCCGCGGGCTGGAGTCGGCGCCGGGGTTCGGGGAGTTTGAGCGCGCGAGGGACGTGTGCGAGGTGGTCGGGCGGTGGGGTCTGGACGGGGTCGTCAGGATGGAGATTGGGTTCGAGTCCATCTACTGCGACTTCTTTGACGGGCTGGAGCTGGTCAGCGTGCTGAGGAGGCCGTGGTCGGATACCTTTGAGGGCGGCGGGGGCGTCGACATGTTTGAGTGGACGCGGGCCGTCAGCCAGAGGTACGACGGCATCGGCGGCGGGCGGGTGAGGTTGGACTTTTCGGGCATGGTGAGCGGGTTCTGGTATCCCCTCAACGTGAGCAACCCGAACGGCCGCAGGGATATGCCCAGGCTGGGGAAGCTGGACAAGGCGGAGAGGGAGGTGATGCTGGGACGGGTGGAGGAGAATGTGAAGAGGAGCCGCCGGGGGGAGGAGGGCGGGGTGGACTGGCAGGGTGTGGTGGACTTGGTCGTCACGAGGCACGCGGACAGGATCGAGATGATGGCGACGGAGGGGCAGGTCGAGGCGTTTGTGAGCCAGGTCATGGCCGTCACGAACACGTTTGTGGACTATCCCAGGGACGAGTTTGACGCGGCAGGGCTCGTGGAGGACGCGAGGGAGAGGTGCATGAGGCATCATCTCGCGCCGGCGACGGTCCGGAGGGGCCAGTGGACGGAGGAGGACGGGCTGATTTACGCCGCCGTTGAGAGCGTCGTGGAACGGGTCTGCGGGCGGCTGTATGATGTCAGGGGTCTGCTCGTCGACGCGGCGCCGGCGCTCTCGCGGGTATTTGGCGAGGGTGGGATCAGGAGCGCCGTGGAAGACGGCCGCGACGACGCGAAGCTGGCCGAGGCCGTACAGAGGGGCCGCGAGGCGATCAAGGCTCTGCGGGAGGAGCTGGGCTGGAGCGCGTGGAAGAAGTGCAGGCCCGGGTGCGACGTGGGCGAGGTCTGCTTCGTGGCCATGTGGCCGTTTGGGCTGAAGGAAGACCACTACAACCCGAGCTGCCAGAACCGGACGTCGTTGATGGGGAGGGGTGGCAGAGGCGGCGGCGGCGGCGGCGACGAGGAGGAGGGGTACTGGGAGTGGGAGCCCCGGCCGTGAGGCTATCTACGGTCCTGCCCTGGTTGTTGGAATGTGTTATGGGGGTGATGTTTGTTTGCTATATATATATATATATATATATATAGGAGTCTTTGGGTGGACGGAGAGAGTCTTTGTATGTTTGCTTGAAGCTTGGTTTGTTTTCATCCATCTGCTAGAGAAGATGGATCCATTATGCGCCACGTCCCAGGAGTTCGAGTTGCTGCCGCCCGCTTGCCTGGTTGACGGTATGCTTGCCCAGACATCTGCCGTCTTGTAAGTTTGGGTGCTGCTGTGTTGGCAGCTTTGTCCGTAGTCAGTAACATGGTATTTACTGTTTGGCAAGCTGTGCTTTGATAGTCGAGAGGTGTGGTGATGGACGCTGGCTTGAGCATCGAGCCCAGTGACGAGGCGGTCGAGCCTGTGCAATGTTGCAATAGCATTATCGCCTGCAACGGCCTGCTCTTTGATGGGAATATGGAAATGATGGCATCGTCTTGGTTTCCAGATGTGACAAACCATGAGGCGAAAACCAGCCGCGAGGCTTCTCTTCACATTGTCTGGTTTTCGATGGAGGCTGTCTTGCAGCTGAAGATGGGGTAATTGTGCGTGACCACTCTTCACTTGCCTGCCAGACGGACACGGCGACGCCGAAACATTTCATCACACTTCATTACTGTGGGCGACGTTGCGTATGCGGCCGCGGAGATGTGTTGGTGATGGATGGTGCACGAGGTCATATTCCAGCGTAACACGACTCTCTGAGAAAATTCGCATCACGAACTCCTTAGGTACCTGGGACCGAGGTACCTAGGGTAGGCACATGGGCAGCTAGAGGTTTCGTCGCAGAGATGGGTGGCCTGACGTGAGCTGACGATGCCAGCCTAGTCGCCCCGATCGAAGCGGTTGGTAATCCAAGCAAGCCATTTCGGCTGCCTTCCAAAATACCAAGCACACGGCGCGCCCTTCGGAACGGACAGACTTGACAATGTCAAAGTGGCATCATGCCAAGGTTGGGGTACAGGGCGTCTACGTCGTCGTGGCCCAAGTTCGCTTTTTCAGCGCAGTTACGATCCCACGAGACACGGGACCATCGTGTCACTTGTCGGTGCAATAGACTCGCGGTTGTACAAGCCGCAGGAACACCAAGCGTAAGAGCAGCGCAGCACAGGCTGAGTCGAGGATTCGGGCGGAAAGCGATCGTCGTGCTCCCGCGTGTGTGCTCCGTTCCACCTCCGCGGAGGTGTGTTCGTGGAGTCGGGCCCCCAAACCTGGGTCGTCGTTTTGCGCTGTTTAAAAACCATGAGTTGGTGCTCGATTCCGGGAATTTCCTATAGTTATTAGGTAACATTTCCAGACTCTCGTTAGTGAAAATGCGACGAACAAGGTGTGGTGTTTTACCAGATGAGTCGATACGCTGTGTATCCTCTCCGCATCACCGAGAAAAGCCCAGGTACAGGCTGTTCAGGGTCCTCACATTTAGTGGAGGCCTTGAAGACATGGGAGTTCCAGGCTAAAGATGGCTGTCAAAGGCTCGGAAGTAATTAGGATAGGCGACATCAGATCAGCCCCTGTCACGCCCGCCTTTTCTCTCTCTTTCTCTCTGTTTATTTTTGAACACACGGGAGCACGAGGCCATCCCGTCGGCATCGTGGGTCATGATCTCCGTTGAATTCTTATTTTATCTTGATTTATTGCTAATGATGCTGTCAGATGACGGCTATTTGTCACTCTCCGGCGGGACAGAAGCTGTGCAACTATGCTGGGACGAAGCATCTCCGGGCATCTCATCCCAGATCTGTGACGAACGATACGGACCTATCATACGGTGCAAGTGTGGCCATGGCAGTTCCATTCTTCACAAAATGGTTCAGACCATGTCTTCATTCTCATTCGAGCGATGATCCGAAGGACGGAAATAGAGCACCGTTTACTTGTCGCAGTTTAGGTCAATATTGCAACTCCTTGACAACCCGACCTGTCTCTACCGACTCTGTCCGTTAGGCCGAGTGATACAACGCAAGCCATGTTCAAGCCCAGACGGGAGTGGCTGCGACAATTGAGTCTCTAAGCGACTCGGCTGCCCACAAGACGGCGAGTATATCGTGTCTCAGCGTCCCCTTCCGTTGCTTGGAAAGGAGCTTGATCATCCTTTGAGCATTAGACTGGCCCGAAAGAGTCACCGAGGGAACGCCATCTCAGTAGCACAGAACGTAATGCCTGGATCCCATGTGGCATGACACACACCGACGCTCTCTTCATCGCCCACGAGCTTGTACTCCAAAGGGCTGAGCATCTGAGCCACTGCGGCCACGAACGGGCGCTAACTATTACACACTGACAGCTCCAAAAAAAAGTGTACTCTTGGTCGTGATCTCGCTTCGATCCCGCGGCTATATGCGCCTCACGCAGCCAGCCGTATGCAACTCTCAGACTACCGAGTTTCACTCCTAGATGATGCTTCTGCCCTACTCTTCTGCTGCATGTCCAGCCAAGTCTCCAGCTGCAGGCCTGACATGTGAGTCGTGATTGTAGATCCAGTGGGGGGCCATGGACAAGAACCCACCAGGTCAGGTTGTCTTGGGCCACCCAGTCCCGAGAGATGCGAGCAAACAAACCCATGAAAATGCCTTGGAAATATCCGTATATGCATACGATACAAAGTCCCTGGTACGCCTACGGGATGTCCCACAGACTCCAGACGGCCGTTCGTTCCGCTGGAGGTTCCGCTTCGAACCCGACCTGCTCGGCTGCCACGAGAACAGAAGAGAAGACAGAAAACAAAGACAGGGATGTGCCCGGCCGTCCGCACCGCACGTCACCACCCGGCCGCGGAGATGCAGAATCTCGACTCCAGCGGCCCGATGTTGAAGTCAGGCCACGGCGAGGATGTTACGGAAGACCCGATTTATTCCCTCTCGACGCTGGGCTGCGTCTTTACTGTCCGCGGTTTAGTCTCCGAAGGCGGACCACGCGGGACCATGTGGCCATTGGTGGACTTGATATTTGTCAATGGGGAGGCGGCGTGACGCGAGCCTAGGATATATATCGACCTGGCATCGCCCGGGTTTCGCATCCGAGTAAGTGTCACTATTCAGACGAAGGTCACATACACGCCACTCACACTCGCAACACACACGCACGTACGAAGCCTCCAAACATCAGACCGACATACCTTGGCCGGTCAAGCTTTTCCCTGGCATTAGCATCATCGTCATCATCATCATCATCATCATCATCATCATCATCACTACCTCACAAATCTGCCACGAGCAGCTATCCCCTCAGTCTCTATCCCGAGTCACTCCACGACACCACCTTTGCAACAGCCATACATTCGATCCCCATCACAGCCGCCAGCATGGGCCTCACCCAGGAGCAGATCAACATTGTCAAGTCGACGGCGCCGGTGCTCAAGGTGCACGGCGAGACCATCACGACGCTCTTCTACAAGGACATGATGGACACGCACCCGGAGCTCAAGAACGTCTTCAGCCTGCGCAACCAGGCGTCGGGCGAGCAGCCGCGCGCCCTCGCCAACTCGGTCCTCGCCTACGCCACCTACATTGACGACCTGCCGCGGCTCCGGGCCGCCGTCGAGCGCATCGCCCACAAGCACGCGTCGCTGTACGTCCGGCCCGAGCAGTACGACGTCGTCGGCGCGCACCTCCTCAAGGCCATCGCCACCGTGCTCGGCGACGCGCTGACGCCGGAAATCGCAGACGCGTGGGCGGCCGCGTACGCCCAGCTCGCGCACGTGTTCATCGGCCGCGAGGCCGACATGTACGCCGCCGCGGGCCCGGCGTGGACGTCGTGGCGCCGGTTCAGGATCGCGAGGCGCGTTGCCGAGTCGGACGCCGTCACGAGCTTCTACCTCGCGCCGGCCGACGGCGACGTGCCGCTGCCGAGGTTCAGGCCGGGCCAGTACGTGTCCGTCCGCGTGCCCGTGCCGGCGCTCGGGGGCATCACGCAGCCGCGGCAGTACTCCCTCAGCGAGGCCTACGACAAGGGCGAGCACTACCGCATCAGCGTCAAGCGCGAGGCGGCCGCTGCCGACGGGGAGAGCAGCGGCGGCGGCGGCGGCGGCGGCAAGGTGGGCGAGGGGTCGTCGGTTCCGGGGCTGGTTTCGAACCTGCTGCACGACGAGTACCGCGTCGGCGACGAGGTCGAGGTGTCGCACCCGCAGGGCGACTTCTTCCTGGACCCCTCGCGGCGCGACAACGGGGACGCGCCGCTGGTTCTCGTCTCGGCCGGGGTCGGCGCGACGCCGCTCGTGGCCATCATGGACGCGGTGCTCGGCCCGGGGAGCGAGACGCCCGACAGGCCGGTCAAGTGGATCCACGCGGCGCGGGACAGCGGCAGCCTCGTGTTCGCCAAGCACGTGCGGGACCTCACGCGCGAGAGGCACAACGTCAGCGCGCACGTCTTCCTCAGCCGCGTCAGGGAGGGAGACGTGCAGGGCAGCGAGTACGACTTTGGCGAGCACCTGGACCTCGGCAAGCTGCCGGCCGGGGAGCTCGGGCTGGGGGACGAGAGGAGCGAGTACTACCTCTGCGGGCCGCGGGACTGGATGCTCAAGGTGAGGCTGGTGCTCGAGGGGCTCGGTGTTGCGAGGGAGAGGGTCAAGCTGGAGCTCTTTGCGACCGGTGACGTCGAGGAGTGATGGGGCGATGGGCCACTGTGATTTGAGAAGCATCGTCTTGCTGCTGCTGCTGCTGCTGCTGCTGCTGCTCCTCTTTGGTTCAGGTCGAGTCAGAACTGGCAAAGCAAAGTTTTCACGGTTGGGATCTTGCGTAGGGATGGATGGGACGGGATAGAGCAGACACGGAGATGGAGATGATGAGGCTTGAGGAGCATTTCTGGAGTATTTTGTTTTTTCCTCTCTTTGTTTTCTCGGGTTTTGCACGCCTTGGTATACGGTGATTTGTTCAGACTGCATGTAGAATAGACAGATACCTTTCTCTCACACACCCTCTCTCACTCTTGTAACATAGACGTACATACAGACATCCTTTTTTAGGAATTCTGCAAGGAAGAAAAGGGTCGAATGTGCAAATTCCGTAAGAGTTACGAAAGTAAAGGGTCAAGCGCCAGTTGCTTTTCCCGTCTCGTCGTCGACCTGGTTTTTGTTTTTTTTCGTGACTCGGATCTCCCTCGCCTGACCCAAGTTGTGGGAAAGCTGGCGATTTGCTTTTTCCTCCTCGTCCCGCCAGCTGCGCGTCCATTCGGGGCAAATAGGCGCGGCCCTTCCGACTGGCACGCAGAAATTTCTGTCATTCTGACGAAACTCTGTCGGATGTGATGGAAAATTTTCAACCGTCATCGTCATCGTCGACGATCCGACCGCCCAGGCTGGAATGTCGGGCTTCTAGACGACGACCACGGAACCCTGTCCGCGTTGCGGGTAGACGAGCTGAAGAATGAAGGTGACTTGATGCTGGGAATGTGACGAGAGACAGATCGTGGCACGGACGACCACCTCAAACGGTGCCACATGGAAAGCAAGTTGAGATGATGCTGGGGATGGTGTGACGTTGGAGGCTATAGAGGGACTGTGTTATCGAGCCAAGCTGCTCGTTCGTCGCTGCCGTCTTAATGCGTCGAGCTATGGTTCTCGCCGTTGGACGCCATGTCCGTTGAGATCTCAGCCGGACGCGGGCTGGCGAGGACGTTTACCACGACGTCAGGTGCTGTTCAGCCGGCGCGACACCAAGACGGGACGAGGGCGGGAGCGCCCAAAAATAACATGGGTAAGGTAACACGAGGCGCGAGGCGGACACGGAGCGACGGAGTGGTCGTAGTGTCCCTGGGTCTGGATGGAGGGAAAACGGTTGCTTATTTTCCCGCGTACGCTAGGGAGCAAAAGTGACCGGCGACTCGGTCCTGGCCCTGGAGCCCAACCCAGCCCGTAGATTTGTGCCCGTAGATTTGTGACGATGGTTTCTACTCTTGGGAGCAGATGGCGAGTAGCGGCTCGCGGATGTCATGTTCCGCCGAGGGCGGGAGGCTCGGGAGGCATCCGGCAGGGCAGAGATGCTGCAAGTCGAGCGAGCTGCAGCAGGGAGGGCGAGGAGGACATGCAAGGTCGAATGGAGATTTGCATCATGGATGTAGCGACCCGACGATCTAGGAGAATACCCATGGCGCATTCCGCATCTCGCATCCTGCATCGACTCCATTCCCAGATCCAGGACGGCGGGCATGGCGTGTGGTGCGACGGGCGCGAGCATGGACCGATGCAAGATTCAGGTCCGGCTTCCGCGTGAGGGTCCCGCGGCGCCCATCGTATCTGACTTGCGACAGGTCACTCGCCGCAGGGCGATATGGATTTCGATGGCGATGGGAACGTGGCTGGTATTCGCAAGTGTGTCCCATCCAGATCGGTGGTACTCATGCGAGAAGTGACCGACTGGCTGTGGATACGGCCATGGAAGGGCAATCTATCGTTGGGCACAGCCACGTATACGACAGCTCGCTGGATCAGCTCAGGGGTTCACTCTGGTCGTTTATTCTCTTTTTATCGTCTTTCGGCCGTGATTGGTGAGACCACGTGTCCGGGGAGTCGGAGCAGCGTGCAGCCGGTCTCAGACTGGGCTGGGGCGCGAGGTAGAGCAACACACGAGAGCGCATACGGATTGGGTACAAGTGAGACGTTGAGGCCGCCCTTTCCGGAGCCTGGGACGACGAATACGGACAGATCAGGGAAGAAGACGATCCATGGTTCCCAATGGTTGCCATGCGAAAACTGGTCGATCCGGGCGTAGACGGACGAGTGCGGAGCAGATTGACGGCCTCGGGGTGTCCCGTCTTCCGGTCGCCGAACACACCCCGGACCCCCAGCCAATAGCCGATCGGCACACGGCGCCGGGCTTCGGATCCACCCCGGACGGGACCGGCCCCGGCGCCTCTCGCCTGCATGCATTGTCTGCTTTTCTCGCCACATTGTCCTCGCGGGTCCTTCGTGATCAGCGCCAGTTTCTTCATCGTTGCCCACGGCCCGTCAGTGCATTTGTCGCATGCACCGCCTCGCCTTGCCTTGCCTTGCTGTGCCTCGATGAGCTTTCTTTCCTTGCATCAAGCAAGGTACGCGGGACCGGAGCCAAGAGTCAATGGCCTGGGGCCAGGGTTATGGGGAAGCGTAGCCGGGGCAGAAATCCCATCGATCTGGCACCACTAGATTTCTTCTCCCTGCTGTTTTTGCTTATTCCTTTCTTCCTCCCCTCGCTCATCTTCTCTCTCGTCCGCGCTCTTTCGTCCACTGTGTCCGTCGCACGTCTCGTGGAGCTCAGCCGTCTGTCGAAGTGACGGCCATCGCCGTCATATTTGGCATTTCGCATCGACCCAGAAATCGCATCGTCACATGGCCGCAGCGCCGGAATGACTCCCGGGTCAGTGGCAGTAGTACCCCTGCTGTTTTACCTACCGCAGCAGCTGAGATCATCGCCCACCGTCGTCATTCCAGGGGCAACTGAGAATGATACAGTAGCTAGCACTGATCGTCGAGATTGATGAGATGGCAGCGTTCTGGAAGAGCCACCAGCATTCCTCGACACCCTGCGGTCATCTGCCGTGCCGACTCGCCACACTGCAACAAACCATCACGACACCACAGCCACCGAATACTGCACCGACGAGGGTCGCGTTGCGATGGGATCCGAATCGTGGCATGCCGGTACTCAAAGTCTAGTCGCGCATCATTTCATCACCGCCGCCAGGGGCATTCTCCAGTGGACCCCAGGCCAGACCAGATGAGACCCGACCAGGCCAGGCCACGATGCACACACAGGAAGAGCTTTCCGTGATAATTCCACTCCGTCGTCTCCCATGAGCCACTACAGGAACTAATCTATCCCTCGCATTCTTGGTCAAATCTGGAAAGCCAGGACAGAAGGCGCCACGTCCAGAAAACAGCAAGGAAAAACAGGGTATTGTCTTTGGCGAGAAACATCAGACCGAACCCCCAAAGTCGTTGACTCGAGCGAGACCTGTCGTCAGCTCTGTGGCTCTTTCTCTCCCCCACGCAAACATGTCTTTGGCTACTGGGTTTTGGTTAGTGAACGTCGCGTTGCGGTGCTGTCAACCAGCGCCCGACGACCTCCAAACGGGCAATATCCCCGTCGATAATGCCACTCGCCGTTGGTGCTATTCACAAAGGGTGTCGCAGTGCATTGATCGAGCGTCCCCGCCACTGACGAGCATGAAGAAGACGTCGCGTGGTGCCGGGACACAGGGAACACACACGCGAGAATCCTGGACGATAATCAGAGGAAGAACAGAAATCCAGGGCTGTAAGGGAGGGCTGCTGTCACGACGGATGCAACCCACACCAACCTGCGAGGACCCGACCTGGCCCGGACCCCATGCTCTCTCTCTCTCTCTCTCTCTGTCTGTCTCCCACGTTCTCTTGCTCTCCGCAGCCCAGATGTCCAGCTGGTCGACCAGCTTGGCTGAAGCTGTAAATTAGGCCAGTATCGGGTTTCGACTTGTGCATAACGGCCGGATGCATGATCTGGTGTGCTCCAAGGAACGGCCCGCAATTGCGAATCACTCTTGATGCTACGATGATAATCTACATTTGCGACATCCGAATTGCCATTGCAACGCCGTAAACCTGAAGGAAGAAAAAAAAAAAAAAAAAGGCCTCGTGGAAACGACGCGGATGTTTGATCTTGGCTAGCATACGGCCGCTGCAGTTCAAACCCGAACGTGTCCCAAAACAAAGCCTCTGCCTCGCTCAAAGAGATGCCTCGAGCGATTATCGCTATCGTCGATCAAAGGCGTCATGGACTCTACCCACAGGACGTCACCCAGGGCGACCAGACGCCGAACTGTAGACACACACACACACACACACACACACACACACACACACACAATACACTCGCACATAGTCTCTCCTTGTGATCTCTTGTTCGCATGCGGTGCCGGTTCGGCGCGGTGTTGCTCGGAGCGGTGCGGTACGGTAACGGCGTCTGGGACTGATTCTGATTCACGCGATGGATCTTCCGGAACGGCCTCGATTCGAAATGGGCTGCCACGAGTTCCGGTCTGGGCGACGCGGACGCACCCGACGGTCGTTCCTTGTGCGACGCGACCACGACCAGATGGTAGCTCGCCATCGTGGACTAGTCACGTCGTGTGCGTGACTGGTGACTGGGTAATATTCTCTTGTTCTTCTCCGCAAGCCTCCTGTTCGCAAATGTCTCTCCAGTCAGTCACCACAATGCCAACCCCAAACGACGAACTCCGAACGTTGCGCCCATCGCCGACTGCCAGCTTGCCCTCTTCCAGCCAGCCTACACCATCTACCGAGTACTGTGGTAATTACTGCCGGTGCTTGCAAGGATGGAGCTCGAGCTGGAGAGTCTGGGAGCTCTGCCGCCACGACCACCACCACCACCACCACCACCTCCTGAGCCAGTTGTCGTCATACCATCTACGCCATGCTGTCGGTTTGCCATGTCAACATCCGGATTCGATCATGGTCCTGCGCGTGCCAGACGGGGCCCAGGGTCCGTCTTGAGGGGTAGCGTCGTGAATCCGATGCCATTCCCACCCTCATCGCGCATCCGTCCCCATCCCTGCAAGCAAGCCACCAAGCGTGCCCCATGCCGCTCACCTCGTCCAAGCCTCAGCGATGCTAGTCACAGACTCGCGGACGACCTCAAGGTAGAGAGCCACGACGCTAGATCTGCGGTTGTCCCAATGCGGTATCACGTCAATGGAATGCACGTTACCTCTGCCCTCGACGGCGTTTCGGCGGCCTCTGCTTCTCTCCATCGCTGTGGCGCCGCCACCATCTCCAAACTTTGCTGCCACTTCACCTCACCACCTCTCACTCTCACTCTCACTCTCACTCTCACACCAACACTCACCCTCACTATTCTCTCTCTCACCTCTCGCGCCCGCCAGACTCATCCGCCATGGTGCCACGCTTGCTTGGTCTTCCCGAAGGACAAAGAGACGGCGCCTTCCAGCCATGCTCTCGGCCGTATCCTTACCCATCTAACCTGAGCCTGCTGCGGAGCCCGCAACGGGCCCTATTATCCCAACGGCCATGCCATTCGGCGGCGCGCACTGATCTTCTGCTACGACTTTTAGCTTCGAGGGCGAAATCCCCTCGTGACCGCACACCGCGGGCTAACATTGCTTTTCCCTCTGATGAAGATGCCGTCACCAGCTTCAGCGGACAACACTCACTTGTTCACTCACAGTCAGTCACTCACACACCTTTGGCGACGAAAGCACAACTCCGAGCGTCTTCTATTACCGACTGCCTCTTACTCGGAAATCCCAGCTCCACGGTGGCAGGTCAGGGCGGGCGTCCAGACCTCGCCTCGTCAGACACACCCACCACCCACCACCCACCACCCACCGCCATGATACGGGATGGGATTCCAAAGGCCTGCGCCCCCCCGTATCGTTCCTAAGCCGGTCTCACCCGGTTCAGACCCCATTCCAGAATCATGACCATCTCTCCTCCTCCTTCGAAACCAAGATTTGCCGGCGAGATCAATGCTCCTGTCACATCTCACCCCAAACACGGGGTAACCCTGTCGCCCGACCGGGCTGCCGGTACCATCGCAGCCAACAGCAGCTGGGACAGGAGAGGGGGGGGGGACCCAGAGGAGAGCAAACAACGCCAGCAAACTGGGCAAACAAGCCTAGCAGTTCTTGAGAGCAGGCGATGCCGGCCCATTGAACGAAGCGAAGCAAACACGTCAGATAACTGTGTCCTCGTAGGGATAGTGATAAGGTGGAAAAGTGACTGATCGGATGGGCAGATTTGATTACGATGCCATCTCCTCATCATCCGGCTGCACCGTCGTCATCCTTCATCTCCTCTTCACACCTCCCCTACCCTGCCCTGCCTGTCACGTCTGCCTGCCTGCCTGCCCGCCTGCCGCCACGCCGGAAGCTTGCAATATCGGATCCGGGTTTATTTGCGCCTAGGTAACCTGCATGACCGTTTCCCTGCAACGCCGAGCTGTCAAAAAAAAACCACCAAAAAAACTGATGGGCTGGATGACGAGTGTTTAGCTCGAGGGTCTGGACTCCTGCTCCCGCCATCGATCTGCTGGCTTCCTCGAAGGGTTTCCATTGGTCGTGAGGCCGGCGTGTCGTCCTCGCGGCCGGCGCCCACGGGTGTGCTACCGTAGTAGTTGACAACCGTCGTCGAGGGTCGAGGAGTTCCATGGCGGAGCTTGGTCTTGAGCGAGAGAGGAGCAGTCCCGCTACCTACGCGGTGGGTTGAGCGCGGAAGACGGCTTCAAGGGTTGGTTGGTTGGTTAGTGGAGATGGCTTTTTTTTTCGGTTTGCCACGATCCTTGACCGTTACGTTGTTACGGCTTGCCCATGCCCGTATGCCTTTGCGACGCCACAACTCACTCATGACAAGGCGAGAAGAGGCGCACCTACTCATACCTCGGTCTCTCGGGCTAACGAAGTCGACGTCTTGAAATCGACATGTTGGTGGCCCGCACGGGTTGCCAGAACCGCGCCGTTTTCTCTCGGGGAGGGGGTGAGAGGAGATGGGTGGTGACGGGTAGTGAACCAACAACGACGCCGTCTGATGTTGATGCCGGTCGACATGTAGTTGTATGCGTGTGTGTCTCTGTATGCGCGTGTGGTTCACGCCTCTTGCAGGATCACCTGCCGAAAAACCAGCCCCATCTCTTGGCACGCACATTCTGATATCCACGGTATCCGTCCGTACCTTTCTCTCTGTCTCTCACTCTCTCTGTCTGTCTCATCTACGTATCTTTTGCTGTTGCTCGAAAAGCCACTCCAAGCTTCTCCTGCATACCCGGCGGTGCCTGTGGACAATTGCCGGCCACCCATTTCATCGCCGTCATATCTGACGGTGGTGGGTAAGCTGAAGCAAGCAGGCAAGCAAGCAAAAGCACATCCAAAAAAACAAGAGCTCTCAAGGAAATGTCCCCCAAAAAATAAGAATAAAAATACACAGATGCCTGAATGGATGGAGCAGACGCCACGCCGCGGATGGAGGGGTGGTTTTCCCCCCCAAGGCATGTTCGAGTCCCCCCCGGTGCCGCTCAACCACTTTGGGGAGGGCGGGAAGAAGAGGGCTTTCTTTGTTGTTTGTTATCCTATCCCCCCTTGGGCCGTATCACTTCTTCTTGATGGAAGTTCGTTTTTTTTCCCAATGTTTCATCGACTCCACAAGAGCATCCGTGGTGGATCTACCGACCCCTTGCAAGCAGCTCGACCCTTGTGTCGTCTCGAGAGAGCCAAGAAGACGGAACACGGGTGTCGTCTGTCTGTCTCTTGTCTGTGTACATGGCATAAGCAGGACATTGTCTGGAGCAGAGCTGTGAGCTTTGGGCACAGACTACACGCTTCTCTCTCTCTCTCTCTCTCTCTCTCTCTCTCTTGCTCGGAGCGGGCTAGCGTCTGGTGGGAATAATTTCTTTTCTTCTTTCAGGCATCGTCCTTCATCCGCGAGATATGGGGCCAGATCGATCAAGGTCCAGGGCCAGGGCCAGTGCCAGTGCCAGTGCCCGTACCAGAATCAGAGTCAGAGCCAAGCCGTTTACATATGCTCTCCAAGAAAAACCAACACCAAAAGTGATGCAGCTCCTCTCCCACACACCTCATCGTGGATCAAGACCAGCTCCACGTCCACGTCCACGTCCACGACCACGACCACGACCACGACCAGGGGCCAGTACCAGCGTGCTGGGCCTCCGGGGAGGTGCCCATTGGTCAGAGGCCGGGTGAAGCTTGCTGTCGACCCCCTTTCCCAAGCTCCACGCCGCAGCCATCTGTACCAATTTGACGTGTCTGTATTCCGTATTCTGCAGGATGTGTGTGTGTGTGTGTGTGTGAGTGAACACATACGCCTTGCGGATACGCTTGTTGCTCCGCTGCCCTCCACGATCCCCGGCCAGTTCGCAGTTAGACTGCCTACTCCGTATGCTAGGCCCAGATGGCATTTCTCCCAAGCCTGGGTCCCGAGGACGAGCAGGGCCTGGCACCCTCGTCCATATTCGCCATGTTTTACCCTGGCGTTCAAGGCTAAGCCAGCATGGCCCAATGACGATCGGGTGTATCCTTTTTCTTGCCTGCACGATGGTCCGTACATGGAGGTGAGGAATGGATCGTCCAGAGTTTGTCAATGTCCTGTCAGTCCTCTGATTCTCTACTCTCGCCGGCCTGGAGTGCCTGGGATATCTTGCACACAAACGCGGCACTTTATCCCGCTGCTCTAGCCACACCCTACCCCTTGGTCTGCTCTCCCCCTCGGTGCGTGCTCCCAAGAGATTAGCTACCTGCATACCTCTTGTACTTTTCTCTTCTTCTGTCTCTCGCTCGCCCTCTCTCTCTCTCTCTATCCCCTGGGGGCCTGTCCTTACCTTCAACAAGTTCACGTTCCTGTATTCATGCAGGAGTTTGTCTCATTGTCCCACAGACGGCCACCCACCTCTCTGGTCGTTGCAGCAGCAGCAGCAGCAGGTGTTCGGATGGAGCCCGGGCTATTTGACTACACACCTCCCCCACGAGACTGGAATCCTCGCAATTTGTCCTTGTTTTGCCAACGCCGAACCATGGCAGTAACTATGGCAGCTGACGCTCCAAACCGCAAGGCCTGCGACCGGTGCCATACGCAGAAGCTCAGCTGCAAGCGAGTCGGCGACGAGGCCTGCGAGCGTTGCGTCAGGCTCAAGACTCTATGCAAGTCGAGTCCGTCCCTGCGCTATCGGAAGCAACTCCAGCAGCAGCAGCAGCAGCAGCAGAACCAACAGAACCAACAGAATCGCCTCCATCAACAGCAACAACAGCAGCAGCAACCGTCGACGGATGGTCTCGCAAGAAGCAGCATTCCTTCCCCGAAACGCCAGCGGGCGGATAGCGGGAGCCAAGTCGTACGACCTGATCTACGTGAGTCTCGGGTTGTCTTGTACTTGTCTGGGACCCCTCCCTTGGCCTGACTGATGATGTTGGGGTTGCGTAGCCATCGTCGAGACACGGGCAGCCGTGAGCGAGAGCTCCGACCTGGGAGATGATGCCGTCGTCTCCCCGGAGGCCATGCTGGACATGGTCGACTTTGACTTCAGCTTCGGCCAGCCCGAGGTCCTCTTCCAGCCCGATCCGCCGGCACCAAGCCACTCGCACCATCACCAGCTGCACCAGCCGTATGCCGCGGCGTCCATGGTCGACGACCTGATGTCGGTCGAGGTCGGCAGCAGCAGCAACGCGTGGAGCCCTCCGCACTCGGCCACCTCGGGCTCGGTGTTTACCTCCCCCATGGCGGCGTCGTCGTCTTCGGCAGTCGCCGTCGACCCGGGTTGCGGCCGCGTCCTCTACCTCGGTAGTCCCGAGGAGAGACTGCCGAGCAGGTCTGGCCAGCACCAGCACCAGCACCAGCACCAGCACCAGCATCACCACCATCAGCCCTCGTACGAGGAAATCATCACGCCGCCGCCAAGACCCAGGAAACGTGCAGCGAGGCAGCAGCAGCGGACGCGGCAGATTGCGCTCCGGCCAGCCTCCATCAACGCGCCGGGAGGGCCGTCTCTGGTGGGCGACTGGATGCCGCAAATCACCAGCGTCAACTCGAGGCTCTTTGAGCTGTCGAGGTGTCTGCCGCATCAGGCGGACCTGTCGGACGACGCCGGCAGCAGGGTGTCGAGTCCCGGCGAAGGGCGGCCGGCCACGACGCCCTTTTCCATCGACGAGCTGTTCAAGGTGTCGCGCCACTTTGCCCAGCTCCTCGCGGACATGGCGCCGGTCGTCGAGGGCGGCGCCTCTCCCGCTAGCGACAACGCCGACGACGACGACGACTACCGCTTCTACAACTACAACTACCACGACAACCAAGACACCGCTTCTTCTTCCCTTTCTGCTGGTCCGGATGCCGTCACGCCTGCGGCACACGCACACGCACACGCACACGACGCACCGGCAGCGTCCAGGGGCCTCGACTCGCTGGCGGATCCGGCGACGTGCCTCCTCGTGCTGTCCACATACGTCCGCCTGCTCGACACGTACCAGAAGGCGTTTAGCTGCATTCACTCCCAGCTAGGACATTTGCAGCCGGGCGGCGCGCTGTTTCAGTCGACGTGGGAGCTGCCGGGCGTGACGGTCGGGTCCTTTGCCGTCGACTCGACGCCCTCGCTGCGCGTGTTCCTGGCGGTCCAGCTGGCCGAGGACTTTCTCGCGCAGATGCGGCGGGCCGCGGCCTCGTCGCTGGACCCGAGTCTGCGACCGGCCGACGGCTCGTCGTCTTCGTCTTGGTCCTTGTCGACGTCTTCGGCGGCGGGCGGAGGAGGAGGAGGAGGAGGAGGAGGAGGAGGAGGAGGAGGCGGGGGAGGAGGGGTGCCCGATGCCGCCGCGACGTCCATGTTTTCCAATGTCGTCCGTGTCTCGTTCCAAGCCCTAAAGGGCCAGGAAGAGAGCCTCGGTCAGGAGCTAAGGTCTCTGCGGAAGGATATGGAGAGGTATCTGGACGGATGAAGACGGGCATGGGGCGTGGGACGTGACACACCCTCTCTCTCTCTCTCTCTGTGTGTGTCTCTCTCTCCGTCTGTCTTCGTCAGTCTTCGTCTCTCTCTGTCCATCAAACGTCAAACCTGGGCGTGTAAGATGAATGCGTGTTACATAGTGTCGTTCTTTTGGCCGCATCTCTCGGCATTGTCTGCGTTAGGTAGTCCAACCTGCTGTATATTTTCCAATGGAGCTTGGCGTCGTGTTTGGAAGAGGCATATGGGCTGGAATATCTGTCCAGGAGGCGGAACTCGACTTGCTCGAGACAAAGAAGAACGTCCTCCATATGCAACAAGTCACGTCGAGTCAAGTCAGGTACCACAGCACGAGGTAAACAAAAAAGTAACTCATCGATTAACTGACTGACTCTCTGCATATCTGACTCCTAGTCCGGGAGGCCTCACCCAAGTTGCCCATCACGATGAAGAGACTTTGACCGGTCCATCAGTCCAAGTCGACAGCCGAGGGCTACGGTCGTAAGTCGAATGTCCAGAGCCCATGGCCAGCACTCCAAGCCACGACTGGCACATGTTCGGTCCTCGTCGAGCCCTAACTGAGCTCGTCCACACGGCTGTGCATCTCTCGTCGATGTGCTAGACTTGACCACTTCTGGGTTCCTGGGCCAGCAAAACACCACATGATGTGGCTCGGCGAGCCAAGGTTGCGGACCGTCGCGCTCTTCCGCGTCTCCCAGCACCGTTTTCGAACAAGTCGTTGCGTCTTCCGTTCTCGTCGTCGTCGTCGTCGGACCACATGTCGTTCGTCGTTGAAGAAGAGGCGTCCCGTGCTGCCATCCGACAGCCTCCCGATGGCGCCAGTCGACATGTCTAAGAGATGCCACCATCACGGGCCAAAGCAAGACCAAGCAAGTAGCAGGCTTTCTTATGTCGTCGTCGTTCCGTTCCCGGCCAGCTGGCCAGCGCCGAGTCTGAACCCCAGGAACCCCCGGACGCCGCGCGAGACACGGAACTCCGAACCACACGCCCACACACTTCCCAGACGCCCATCACGAACGCCGAACGTCGAGCTTCACATCTCACACACCCCCCTCCCCGGTCTACTTGCCTCCCCCCCCCCTTCGATTCACGCCCCGGCCGTGGGGGATCTGAGGCGGCGTGCCCCCTTGCTTTTTTTTCGACATGAGGACAGGCCTCATGGTGTTGAGGCTGTCTGGCAGGGAGGCTCTCGCGATGATGGACGACGACAGCTCGTCGCCGATGTCAAGGTGAGTGAAGACTTTTTCTATATATCCTCCCGTCTTGTCTCTCGTCATGGATGGTTATTTCTCCGAAGCAAACACACTACCGGCATCACCAACCCTCGTCTTCTTCTCTATTGTTATACCTCGTTATACTCGACCTCTTGACCACACACACAAACACATACACACGCACACCCAAGTTGGACATATCCTCCCCGCTGTCGAGATCTTCCATCATCATCATCATCATCATCATCATCATCATCATCATCACATCGTGCCACGACTTATACCCACTCGCCGTCGTGCCGTGCCACCTCTCCTATTCTCCCATTTTTCCCATAATTCATAATCACCTCTAGATATACCCCAGACAGCCATGTCTACCTACAAGATGCCCCAATCAGAGCCCATCGCCATCGTCGGCACCGGGTGTCGCTTCGCCGGCGACGTCACATCCCCCTCCCAGCTCTGGCATCTCCTGTCCAAGCCCAGAGATCTCACGCAACAAGTGCCCAAGAACCGCTTCAACGTGCAGGGCTTCTACCACGCCGACGGCGAGTATCACGGCGCGACCAACGCCACCCACGGATACTTCCTCGAGCAGGACCACCGCGCATGGGACGCCGGCTTCTTCAACATCACCCCCAAGGAGGCCGAGGCCATCGACCCCCAGCAGCGCATAGTGCTCGAGGTCGTGTACGAGGCCATGGAGTCGGCCGGCTACACCCTGTCGCAGTACGCCGGACGCAAGGTGGCCGTCTACGCCGGCCTCATGACGGCCGACTACGACTCGCTCTGCCAGCGAGACGACATCACGGCCAGCCAGTACTTTGCCACGGGGAACTCGCGGGCCATCCTCTCCAACAGGATATCCTACTTCTTCAACTTCCGCGGCCCGTCCATGACCATCGACACGGCGTGCTCGTCGAGCCTGGTGGCCCTGCACCAGGCCGTGCTGAGCCTGCGCTCCGGCGAGTGCGAGATGGCCTGCGTCGCCGGCGCCAACATGATGCTGACGCCCGAGCAGTTCATCACCGAGTCCAGCCTGCACATGCTCAGCCCCACGGGGCGGTCGAGGATGTGGGACGCCGGCGCCGACGGGTACGCCCGCGGCGAGGGCTTCGCCGCGCTCTTCATCAAGCCCCTCTCCCAGGCCCTGAGGGACGGCGACTCCGTCATCAGCATCGTCCGGGAGACGGGCGTCAACTCGGACGGCCGCACCCAGGGCATCACCATGCCGAACCCCCTGGCCCAGGCCGAGCTGATCCGGGACACGTACCGCCGGTCCGGCCTCGACTCCCGCGTCGCCTCGGACCGGTGCCAGTACTTTGAGGCCCACGGCACCGGCACGCAGGCGGGCGACCCGAGAGAGGCGCAGGCCATTGCCACGGCTTTTTTTGGTAATGAGGCTTCTTCTTCTTCCTCTTCTTCTTCTTCTTCTTCTTCTTCTGCTGCTGCTGCTGCTGCTGCCGAAGATGACGACGCCGAAGAGAAGCTCGTCGTCGGCTCGGTCAAGACCGTCATCGGCCACACCGAGGGCGCCGCCGGTCTCGCCGGGCTGCTCAAGGTCGTCCACGCCATGCTCAACAGGTCCATCCCGCCCAACCTGCACCTCGAGACGCTCAACCCGAGCGTGAAGCCCTTCTACGGCCACCTGCGCATCCCCACCGAGCTCATCCCGTGGCCGCGGGCCGCAGCCGGCCAGCCTCTCCGCGGCAGCGTCAACTCCTTTGGCTTCGGCGGCACCAACTCCCACGCCATCGTCGAACGGTACGAGCCGAGCATACACGACCAGGTCGCGATGCGCTTCGCTCCCGGTCTGGAACTGCCCGCCGGCTTGCCTGGCACCGTCACCGACGCCGCCGCTCCGAGCGTGGGACTGCCGCTGGTCCTCTCGGCCAAGTCCCAGAGGTCTCTCGTTGCCGTGGTCAAGTCCGCCCGCGACTTCGTGGCCGGAAGCGACGTGTCCATGGACGAGATGGCCTACAACCTCTACTCGCGCCGCTCTGCTCTGACGTACCGCGTTGCCGTCAGCGCCGAGTCGCGAGAAGAGACCATCGCCGCCCTCGACAGCCTCCTGGCCAAGGCCGGCGCCTCGTCTGCCAGCCCCGAGCTCGGCGTCCGGGCCAAGCTGGACGGCAGCAAGCCCAAGATGCTCGGCATCTTCACCGGCCAGGGCGCGCAGTGGTCCGGCATGGGCCGCCGGCTCTTCGTCTCCAACCTGGTGTACCGCAGGGCCGTCGAGAAGCTCGACGACGTGCTCAAGAGCTGCCCGCACCCTCCCGCGTGGTCCCTCATTAAGGAGCTCGTCGACCAGGAGGACCCCAAGCGCATCAACGTCGCTGCCCTCTCCCAGCCGCTCTGCACCGCCGTCCAGATTGCCCTCGTCGACCTCTTGACCAGTCTCGGCGTGTCCTTCCACACCGTCGTCGGCCACTCGTCCGGAGAGATCGCGGCCGCCTACGCTGCCGGCGTCCTCAGCGCGCGCGACGCCATGCTCATCTCCTACTACAGAGGCATGTCGGCCCATCTCGCAGGCGGCCAGGACGGCCAGAAGGGCGCCATGATGGCCGTGGGCATGACTCGCGCCGAGGCCACTGCTCTGTGCAACCGCGACGACATCAGGGGCCGCATCTGGGTTGCCGCCAGCAACGCCCCGTCGAGCGTCACGCTCTCTGGCCACGTCGACGCCGTCAAGGCCCTCCAGGCCGAGCTGTCGGCCGAGAACAAGTTCGCCAGGCTCCTCCTCGTCGATACGGCCTACCACTCTGCGCACATGGACAGGCCCGCGGCCGAGTACACGCAGGGCCTGGCTGCTTGCGGCATCTCGCCCAGGCGGCGCAACTCCTCGACCGTCTGGGTATCCAGCGTCTACGCCGACGGCACCGAGCCCAGCCTCGAGGAGCTCAAGGCGGCCTACTGGAGGGACAACATGGTCAAGGCCGTCTCCTTTTACGAAGCCGTCGACCTCGCGCTGGGCTCACAAGGACCCTTTGACTGCGCCGTCGAGGTCGGTCCGCACCCCGCCCTCAAGGGCCCCGTCCAGCAGACGGTCAAGGCCGCAACCGGCGGTGCCCTCTCGTACGCCGGGCTGCTCGACCGCAAAAAGGACGACAGGTACGCCTTTGCCGAGTTCCTGGGCTTCACGTGGAGCTACTTTGGGCCGGACGCCATCGCGTGGAAGAGCCTCGTCGCCAACTCGTCGCAGCCGCGTCTCCTCGCCTCCAAGATGGAGCTCCCGTCGTACCCCTGGGACCACAGCCAGACGCACTATCGCGAGTCTCGCATCGCCCACCAGTACCACTTCCGCGAGCAGGGCCCCCATGAGCTGCTCGGGGTCCGCACGCGGGACGACACCGAGTTCGAGCTGCGCTGGCGCAACATCCTCAAGCTCGAGACGGTGCCCTGGATCCGGCACCACCGGTTCCAGGGCCAGGCCCTGCTGCCGGCGTCGGCGTACTGCGTGCTGGCCCTGGACGCGGCCAAGGCCGTCCTCAACGGCCGCCGGGCCTCGGTGGTGGAGCTGACGGACCTCGAGTTCGTGAGCGGCATCGCCCTCGAGCCCAACACGTACGGCACCGAGACGCTCGTGGCGCTGAGCATCCAGCCGCCGTCGTCGACGAGGGGCCGCCTCGCGGGCAAGGTCATCGACGGCACCCTGACCGTCACGTCGTGCCACGCCGACGGCGTCGCGCCCATGCAGAAGAACTTCACCGGCAACCTGCGCATCTATCTCGGGGAGCCGTCCGAGGGCGCCCTCCCGGGACGCGAGCCGGCGCTGGCCGAGACTCTGCCGGCCGACACGGACGCCTTTTACCAGATGATGTCCGACATCGGTCTCGACTACACGGGTCCGTTCCGCGCCCTCGAGGCCATCGACCGCAGGTACAACTTCTGCAGCGCCACGCTCAAGAAGGTCCACGGCGAGGATAGTACGGGTCTCTGCGTGAGCCCCGCGACGCTCGACAGCTGCTTCCACTCGGTGTTTGCGGCGTGCGCCTCGCCCGGGGACAAGTCGCTGTGGACGTCTTTCCTGCCGAGGAGCATCGAGAAGATCCGCTTCAACCTCGCGCTCTGCGGTGGCGGGCAGCCTGGGTGCGGCGGCGGCGGCGGTGATGATGATGGCTCCTCGTCGTCGTCGTCTTCGCTGGTCGTCGACTCGGTCATCACGCAGGAGATGCCGCGCACCAAGACGGCCACGACAAAGTTCGTCGGCGACATGGGCATCTTCAACATGCGCGGCGAGATGGAGATGCAGGTCGAGGGCCTCATGGTCGCGTCCTTTGCCAACTCGAGGCCCGAGGACGACCGCGAGCTCTACCTGCACACCGTCATGGACCTCGACCCCGAGCACGAGATCGTGTCCGCGTCCGCGGCCGCCGGCGGCCAGGACGACGTCGCGACGGAGCGCATCCTCCTCGAGAGCTGCGAGCGCGTCGCGCGCTTCTTCATCAAGGACATGGCCGCCATCAGGGACATGGCCGCGTCGTCGTCGTCGTCGTCTCCGCCCGCCTTCTTCACGCCTCCGGGCTCGCCGCTGGCCGCGCCGAAACCGGCACACACCGAGGCGAACCCCAGCCCCTGGAAGGCCGACACGCCGGCGTCGCTCGAGGCCTTTATCCTGCAGTCGCCCTTCTACCACGCCCTCGAGTTCATCCGCATGCTCGGCGAGAACATCCCCGACGTGCTGCCGGCCATGATCAACACCATCATCCAGGAGGCCAAGCAGCTGCACCGCTTCCGCTCCCACGTCAGCCGCGTCGTGTCCCAGATCGCCCACCGGTACCCCCGCATGCGCGTGCTCGGCCTGACGGACCCCGAGGCCGGTCTCTCGGAGCACGTCATTGGCGGGCTCAAGGGCTCCTTTGCGTCGTACACCATCGGCACCGAGGCCGAGAAGAACCTGCTCAGCCGGCTGTCTGGGCCCGAGTCTCTCAAGAAGAAGATTGACACGGGGCACACCAAGATGCTCGACTCGGACGAGACGGCGTCCGCTGCTGCTGCTGCTGCTGCTGCTCTCCAGCCGTTCGACCTCGTCGTGCTCAACACGTCCGTCGTCAAGGGCGTCGACCAGCGCGGCAGGCTCAAGCACGTCCAGAGCCTGATGAAGCCCGGCGCCTTCCTCGTCCTCATCCACGAGTCGATGAGCCCCCTCCGCGACAGGCTCCGGCGCGCGTTCGGGGTCCGGGCCCAGGTGGCCGAGCCGCTGACGCCCCCCGAGTGGCCCGACTTGCTCGACCAGTGCGGCTTCGTGGCCGCGGCAAAGAAGTCGGAGCAGTACTTTGCGCCCGACTTCTCCCTCGTCGTCCGGCAGGCCGCGTGCGAGGTGAAGCAGCTCGCGCTCGACCCCTTTAAGGGCTCCGGTTCCGGGCCCCGCTCCGGTTCCGGCTCCACCTCCATCTCCACCTCCGGCTCCGGCTCCGTGCCCAAGGTGGCCGGGCACACGCTCATCATCGGCGCCGGCGGCAACAGCCGCGACCTGGCGGCCGAGGTCCACGCGAAGCTGGCGCCGGCCTGCGGCATGGTCGACACGGTGGCGGACCTCGACTCGCTGCAGCCGGCCTACTTCAACGAGGTCGGCAACGTCGTGTTCCTGGCCGACCTCGACGAGCCCATGATGAGCTCCATGACGTCGGGCCGCCTCGACCTGCTCCGCGCCCTCATGGCCCCCGAAAAGGTCGTGCTCTGGGTCACGATGAACTCGCGCGCCGGCAACCCCGAGCACGCGGCCACGTACGGCTTCTCGCGCTCCATGCTCGCCGAGGTGCCCAGCCTCACGCTGCAGATGCTGGACCTCGACTCGCGCCGGGACGCCGCCGACGTCGTCGCCGAGACCTTTGTCCGCCTCTGCATGGACGACCTGAGGCGCGGCGCCCGCGACGGCGAGCTGCTCTGGACGCACGAGAACGAGGTCTTTATCGAGCACGGCCGCCGCCTCGTCCCGCGCGTCGTGCCCTGGAAGGAGGGCAACGACCGCTTCAACTGCCCGCGGCGGCTCGTCTCGTCGGCCGTCAACACGCTCGAGAGCTGTGTCGAGGTCGTCTCGTCCCAGTCGGGCGACGGGTCGGCCGTCTACGCCGCCAACGTCGTCGAGGGCGAGATCCTCGACTGCGCCGTGCCGGACCAGAGCGTCATCCAGGTCGACTACAGCTCCGTCGAGGTCGTCAACTTTGGCCTGCGGTACGCCTCCCACGTGTGCATCGGCAAGGACGTCGCCAACGGCGAGCAGGTCCTCGCCATGACCAAGTCCAACTCGTCCTACGCCTCCGTCCCCGGCTCGTGCATCTTCCCGCTCGGCGAGCGCGTCGTCGAGCCCAAGGCCCTGCTGAGCCTCGTCCTGCGCTACATCGTCGCCCTTTCCGTGGCCGACGACGTCATGGAGCCGAAGACGCTGCTGCTGCTCGAGCCCGACACGGTCCTGCTCGAGTGCGTGAGGGAGGTCCTGGAGCCCAGGGGCGTCGCCGTCGTCGCCTGCACCACGACGCCCCTCGACGGCAAGGTCCCCGGCGAGAGGTTCGTCCACCCGTACGCCAGCAACCGCGAGCTGAGGGCCCTATTCCCGTCCGAGGGCGCCGCCGTCGTCGACTTCCTCCCGGAGGGCAGCGAGCTCTCCGAGGCCATCCTCGACTGCCTCCCCGAGAACTGCGAGTACCGCTCGCGCTTCTCGCTGCTGACGTCGGAGCACGTCGTCGCGCTGGGCGACTCGATGGACGTCGAGGACCTCTGGGAGTCGGCCATCCTCAAAGCCCTCGACGCCACGACCGGTCTCCGGGGCCAGATGGGCATCATCCCGCAGAACATGTCCGCCGCCGCCGCCGTCTCCGTGCCGGACCTCCTCGAGGCGCCCGGCGTCCAGCCCTTCCAGCTGCTCGACTGGCGCGCCGACCGCACCGTCCAGCACGTCGCCCGGCCGCTCCTCGGCACCCAGCAGCTGCTGCGGCCCTACAAGACGTACGTCCTCGTCGGGCTCACGCGCGACATGGGCCAGAGCCTCTGCAACCTCTTCTTCGAGCACGGCGCGCGCCACCTCGTGCTGGCCAGCCGCAACCCCAACATGAACCCTCGCTGGGTCGCCGACCTGGCCGCGAGGGGTTGCGATGTGCGCGTCGAGCGGCTCGACGTCACCAGCGCCGAGAGCGTGCGGGCGTTCCGGCAGCGGCTCGGCGATGCCGGGATGCCGCCGGTGGCGGGCGTCGTCAACGGCGCCATGGTGCTCGACGACCGCGTCTTTGCGCAAATGGACGAGGACACGTGGACGCGCGTCATGCGGCCCAAGACGGTCGGCTCGAGCAACCTGGACGCGATTTTCTGCGAGGCGGACATGGAGTTCTTCATCATGACGTCGTCCTTTGCGGCGCCGGGCGGGCACGGGGGGCAGTCCAACTATGCGGCCGCGAACATGGTGAGTTTCCCTGCTTTGTCTGGTCACGACGGCTTATATCTATATATACATATATATATATATATCTATATATATATGGCTGTGTGTGTGTGCGTGTGTGCGATGGAATGCTAACATGTCGCCAGTACATGAACGGCCTCGCGGCCAACCGCCGGATGCGCGGCCTGCCCGGCTCGGTGCTCAACATCGGCGTCATCTACGGCCTCGGGCTCCTCCACCGCGAGCGCAACGACATCTACGCCTTCCTCGAGAAGGACGGCTACCCGCCCATCTCGGAGCGCGACATCCACCACATGTTCCTCGAGGCCATCGTCACCGGCCGCCCCGTCGACGGCCAGATCTACGACATCACCACCGGCCTCAGCCGCTTCGACCCCAGGAGCGAGAACCCGCTGCACTGGCACCGCGACCCGCGCTTCTCGCACTTCACCGTCGAGGACGACGACGGCGAGGACGCGGCGGCGGGGGCGGCGGCCGGGGGTGCCGGCAAGGTGGGGTTGAAGGACAAGCTCAAGGGTGTCCTCGCTGCCGAGGGCGGCGGTGGTGTCGAGGCCGTCGCGCAGGTCCTGACCGAGGCCTTTGGCAGCTATCTCGAGGTCGTCCTCGGCCAGAGCGAGGGCAGCGTCAGGGGCGAGCACAGCGTGGCGGAGCTGGGCATGGACTCGCTCGTCGCCGTCGAGGTCAGGGGCTGGTTCTACAAGGTCGTCGAGCGGGACGTGTCCGTCATGAAGATCCTGGGCAGCGCGAGCGTCGCCAAGCTGTGTCACGAGGTCGCCGAGGGCTTTGTCGGCGAGAGGACCAAGGCTTGAGGCGTGTCTGGGCAGGAAAAGGACAGGAAAAGGGAGGTTGGGTTTTGATTCGGGGGCTCGTTACAGTCTTGTTTATACTCTCTCTCAGTTTGGTGTTTGGTTTGGTCGGTTCTACTCGGTTCTGGTCTGGAATACTTGGTTTTGGCTGGTTAGGCTGGACATTTGCTTGTTGGTGTTGTTGGCTGGACATGGAAAATGGGCTTGATACCACGGTCACTACACGTTTTACTCTTTTTTTATTTCTAGATATTTCAAGAAGCTATTCTCAATGACCTTGAACGTGACAGTGCCTGACTCGAGGGTGAAGTTGAATAATTATCAAGTACAAGATGTCGAGTTTCCATGGTGAGTCATACAGATGGTTGTGGGTAGAATGGCCATCCTTTCTATCCATGCAACTGTGAGGCTATCTAGCCATCTACTGCATAGAAGAGACCCCAGACTGTCTGCACCTTGCCATGCTCCCTCGCCTGCAGCCTTCCGGACCACTTCTTGGACCCCATTATCACGGATACGATCTCCTCGCGGGGTAGGCTAAGGCCATCCGACAGCAATAAGCATAGACTGACAACGGACCCAGCATTCCGACAACAACAGAACCCAGCTCTGACCCCAAGCTCCCGTTCATCCGGGCGTAACACCAGTGGTGGGGTTCGGCACCGGATGATTCCCCTTTGGGCTGGGGATGCCCTCCCTCCGCGTGCCTGCATACGCGCCACCGTACCACCCCGCTCCCCAGAATCCACCTGGTTAGGTCATTTACCGTCCCATTCCGTCCGTCGGGATGCTTCTTTTCGATCCACGGACCTGGGAACTGCGCGATTCGAGCCGTTTTATCAGGCACGGCGGGGAGGGCCTCGCATCCCGGCCTGGTTTCCGCCAATAGAGGTGGCTCGGAGACGTTCAGCTGCCTGCTAGTCTTCATCGGGCTGAATGGTGCGTCGAGCATCGTCATGGGCTCATCAGCGGGACATATAAAGCCGGCAAGCGCAACACCTGGGCAAGGGCAGTGTTCACGTCTCTCCAGGATTCCTCACTCAAGATGGCTCGTCTCACCGTCTCAGCACTCCTCGCCGCAGGCTTTGGAATGTCTGCGAATGCGCAGGCTCCCATCTGGGCTCAGTGTGGCGGACAGGGCTATTCCGGACCGTCGAGCTGTGTTGCTGGTGGCTACTGTTCTCCGCAAAACCCGTGGTACTGTAGGTTGAAGTCGATCCAGAATGATCATGACACACAGACTGACGACCTAGTCCAATGTGTTCCCGGTACCGCGCCAGGAGCGACCTCAACCCGCGTCTCGAGCGTCCCGGCATCGACCTCTGTCCGGACGATGACCGTCACCGTCCGCACGACAACCTCGTCCTCGCGAGCCCCAACCGCAACGGCCACCAGCTCGCCAGGCGGGCCGAAATACTTCATCACGTTGTACGTCTGCCGTTCTATTCATGATACGTCTCTCTCCTGACACTTCCCAGCGGCGACTCGTACTCCCAGACGGGCTTCAACATCAACGGGACGAAACCCAACCCGCAGAACCCCCTCGGCAACCCCGACCTCCCCGGCTGGACCGCCTCCGGCGGCCTCGACTGGGTCGGCTTCATGGTGACGCAGTACAACGCCAGCCTGACCTACAGCTACAACCTCGCCTACGGCGGCGCCACGACCGACGCGTCCCTGATCGCGCCGTACGCGCCCACCGTCCTGAGCTTCGTCGACCAGGTCGCCGAGTTCTCGCGCAGCCTGGCCCCCAAGCCGAGCTGGGCGCCGTGGACCGCGGAAAACACGCTCGTCGGCGTGTGGATGGGCGTCAACGACGTCGGCAACTCGTTCTGGCTGGGCAACCGCGAAACCCTGACGGCGCAGGTTCTGGCGGTGTACTTTGCGCAGCTGCAGATTCTCTACGACGCCGGCGTGAGGAAGTTTGTCCTCCTCGGCGTCCCTCGTGAGTGCCCTTTTGTGCCAGGTCACAAGTGAAGAGATCAATGATGCTGAGATCTGGATCCCAGCAACGCAAAAGACGCCGCTGATGCTCGCCAACGGCGCCGACTCCAACGCCCAGCTCGCGGCGGCCATCGCGCAGTACAACGACCTCATCGCCGTCAACCTCGCCGCCTTCGGGGCCAGGAACGCGGGCGTCACGTCGTGGGTGGTCGACACCGCCGCCGCGTTCGACGAGGCCATCAACAACCCGACGGCCTACGGCGCGCCCGATGCGACGTGCTACAACGCCGACGGCGTCAGTTGCCTGTGGTTCAACGACTACCATCCCGGCGTGCAGATTCAGAGGCTCGTGGCGCAGGCCGTTGCGCAGGCTGTTGGTGCGCCGTGGTTTACTGGTGAGTTTGAATGTTCGACGCGCGTGGGATTCGTGAACTGACTGTTATCAGCATGATCGATCTTGTGGTTCACAGAGGCTTTCGTCTGAATCTTCTCTATAGCTTAAAACAACACGCATCTTTTGAATCTGCATGGCCATCTGTACATGTTGGCAGTCAGCTACCACGAACATGGACTATGAGAAACCTCAAGACCTCGGAGATAATGTTTATTGATGTTATACTCCACAGTCACACCGAGACAGCATGCTTCCTTTCTGACCGTAGCTGTGATAAGAGTCGATCTGTAAAAGGCAAATCAGCAGTACTTCTGTACCAAGTTGTATGCTCTCGACTGTTATGTAACGAGTTTATCAACTCAACAAAGGCGTTGGAGCAAGCTGGCCAGTTGCTTCATTCCATCTGCCCGTCACATCTTGATGTCTACCTGGTGATCTGGATATCTTGAATAGAATCTTGCAGCCAAGGTTCGATGGATCACAGAGCCTCAATGTGTACAGATCAAGACTTACGCTCGTCAGATATGAGGCTGCGAGGCGCAGAAGAACAGTCAAGGCTCGTCTGAAGAGGCTACTCCGTCGCCTGTCCTCCCAGTTTGTGGCACTTTTAAAATTTCCCGTTTTCGTCTATTCTCCAAGTGTTTGCAATAGTCCTTCATCAACACTTTTATAGTCACTGTTGTCGTCAACTATCGCTAATATGTCTGAGCTATAACGTGCGTTCCGTTGCTGGAGTTCGTAGCTACAACGCCGTCTTCTAACCTTCGCCACCTGCTGCTCACGACTCTGCTATCTGCAACTGTATTTATCCCAGCTTTGACGACTGGATTTTTACGATGGTTGAAAACTCGACGGAGGCCCCAGATGTGAAATTCACGGAAATCTTGGGCACACGACAGACATCCCCGAGCTTGATCAAAGTTCCAGTGTGGACCGGTACACGAGTTCACGGTCAAGACACAAGCCTGGACATCTCATGTCGATGGAAATACTTTATTTGAAGGGATGTATCGGAGAGGTCGACCATAGGTCACGGGTTAAATCAAGTACGGAGGCGGTTATCACAACCTTGGAAGTCCAGGTCCAAGCCACGTTACTTTGACAACTCATGTACACATGATTTTAATATCCAGCATAGCGAATCTCGAGTGTCCGTCTTATGACTGACCATATTCATTCCGTGTCACCGCGTCAATGTACCAGCTCTGAGGCGCACTGGAACCTCCGCCAACATTCTTGTGTAGCTCGCCGTCTCGCAGTTACTGTCGCCAACCCCAGGTTTGCCAACTGCCGCGCGTGACGGTCAGATGTCGGGGACCACAAGGCCGAAGCTGCATAATGTCAGACCAGCGAAGAGACTCTGCAACAAAGAGGCATCTTCGTGTGCCACATAGCCAGGGGTGGAGTCCTGGTCACCCGCCCAGGCGCGTAGCAGAACGAGATGGCTACCTCACGCAAAACCGCCACGTCCTAGTCGAGGGGGCCAGTAGCAATTCCTCGAGCCCTCTTCTGCTTGCGAGAGACACGGCGTCACGACCCAGCCGCTCGGGTCAGAACTTATCACACTGTGAGTGACTTATGTCGTCTCTTCCCTCGTTGACCGTTGGGCGGTGACTATCTTCACGCCCCCTTACTCGCCAGGCCCGGTTGATTCGTCGCGCAGACGAGGATTCCAACAGTCTCGGACATCATCCTTGTCGGTGTGGCTGCTGTGCCGTTGAATGAGGGTGGAGCCCATTTCCGTCTTGTCGTCTCTTTCATATTTGCCGTCCAGAAGGGGAAGCGCTGTTTGCTTCATCGTCTCATGCACCCCGGCTGATGCAGATCGAGACAGATCACGAGGCGTGGATGGGGGGGCAAGGCAATGATTGTGATACGTCGTCGGACATCGTCGGAGAGCGGCTGTATGATGATGGAGCGATACCAAGATGGAGGCCATGTCCTCGTCGGCGGAGGTTTCCTCCTGGCGATGTACTTTGGCAAATGGGATCTTCAAGACCGAGGATGTGCCTGGCCTTTGATCCACCTGATCCAGTCTTTCGATGCTCAAGGGACTTCATATGACGATGACGGTATAGTGGCTTTCAAGGCACAACAATGAACAATATTGGCAGTGCCGGCCAGGGATACACAGTTCATCGCGGGAATAACATGGGTTCTGTGTGTTAGACGCGCAAGACGAAAAGAGACGGGTCGCCTCGGCCACCAAGTCGGCCAAATTGATGTTTGGCAGCGTCCTTGAACGAGTTTGTTGGTCCTGCCTGCCGGGTTTCTGGGAGATTCTGAAAAGGCCCCAAGATAACGACAGCCCGGTGAGGCTGCCGAGCCCTTGAACGCCCGTTGGCTGTCAAATATGCAAGGGTCTCTTGTTGTCGAAGCCACTCGAGACTAAGCCCAATGTCATTTTCGAGTAATCGTGGCTGATGATCCCTTTTTTCTCTGAGCTGTTTTGGCGAAACGGCTACCATTTGCGTCTGTTGGCGACGCAAGCGATGATGTCCTCATTCACCGTGACCACCTTCCGCGACAACAACGATGCCCGGCCATCCTGCCCGTTAGACGAGGTCGCCGAGTCTTTGACATGCCCGAGATGCTGAACCCACGTCCCAGGCCGTTGGCACGACCGGATAGGTCGACCCAAGATTTGACAGCTCTTGGTCACCTTGGCTGTGAGAGAATACTGACACGATTTCGACCGGCTTCGGGCCACTCGGCAAGGTTTGGATGTACGCTTGTGGGTATATGACGACAACTCATCTCGCTGGTTGGTGAAGCAATGAGCTCTGCGCCAACGAACCGTGTTGAAACAGGGGGGTTGCCATCGTGACTTCCATCGGAGACGGGCACAAGGCCCGACTCTTCGACTGGGTAAACCGGTGCCCGTTAGTCGTGTCTACGATCGATTCGGTCTGATCTTGTGACATGATCTCTCTGTCAGATGTTGGTGTCCTGCAATGAGTGATGATATTCAGCCTGTCTGTTCATTGGAACGCCAGTCTGGAACGGGCAGAAACTTGGGTGGGAACGCGTATAAGTTAGGCGCCAGACGCTGTGCTCGGCATCATCTACATGTACATGGGCCTCGCATCAATATATGCATGCGTAGCAAACCGTCACAAGCGAACTGTCGCGTTGCACAGCCTGATATCGCAGGGGCAGACGCGCAGCACGTCGGGTGCTGTTGAACTTTCCATCGCACCAGATGTCCCATGGGAGTTGAAAGGGCGGCTAATTCACTCAACAGTAGTATAACCATGGATGGCTGCAGAGATCGACATGAGAGGACGAAAAGTCCTGGTCGAGGCAGTTTGCCACAAACAAGCTGCTGGGAGGAGCCTACGATAGCCTGCCTTTGCAAAGACAGCTGTCTACTGTTTGCCGAAAGGAAATTCTCGAAGCGGCCAACGCTTTCCGACTGGCAAAGGATTACATGGGTAGTTGGTGGAAGTTGTCGTACGTGTGGGTAACCAGACGCCGTTACCTCTCTCGAAGCTGAGCATCACGATATCTCCTGCTGAGTATCTCTTATACGGCTGATACATGGTTGCTAGAGGTTCTCGCGAGGGCAAACAGAGACGACTCGCTCTTGCGCGCAACAGAGGTATAAATGCATCCTTAGCGATCCCCATCGACAAGACGTCACGAGTACCGACCCCATGGAAGTGCAAAGATTGGACCATTATCAAGTCGGACAACCCCGACATCATCCACCCCTCGCAGGCCTCGCAGGAGTTGCTAGGCCTCAACGTGTCATCAAAGCAGCATAGTCCCAGCATCATGACCTTTTGCCGGGACACCGTGTACAGCCGCGAGAACATACAATCCCCCTCGCATACACGAGACTAATACGGGCCAACCAGCCGGGACGGCCGTCTGGTTCACTTCGGACCAACACCGCACTGACCGTGGCAGCACGGCGCAGACCCCAATATGTCTGACACGTACTACGCGCTCCGCAACTAACAAGGCTCAAACTCTGGCCACGAAGATACCGACGACGGGAAGATACGGCGGAAGGATGGAAACGCAGTGTCAACAGAGAGCCACGTCTGGTGATTTCAAAGTCACATGAGCAGCGGCATCTGCGAGTAGTCTGGCTTCCTCAGCACAAACTCCAAGGTGGCTGGACCTTTGTCACACTCGGAGCGGCGAGACCAAAACAGGCACCCTCCCTCTACCCCCCCTGCAGCGAGAGTAGGATCAGCATATTGCACAAGGACTTGGCGGGTCCGGATGGGGCGGTCTTTTGAGTCGCATCGGCGTCGTCTCGACCCTCCTGACAGCTGCAAGACATCGGTCAAGGTTCATCAAGGCCCCTAACGCGTGGCATTGATTGCTCGAGAAGGGGAATCAAGAGGTCATGGCGATGCCTCGGCACGGCCACGAGAGGGAGGATTTGTCAAGAATGTCACGACGGAGCGGGAACCAGCTGTCAATAAAGCCTGTCAACAGGGAACATAGGTCTTCGACCACGAGGTCGTAGCGGAACTCTCTTCGACGAGACGGGTCTCCGCGAGAGACGTGTCAGTCAGTGGGCCGGTGGAATGCCAAAAGATTGTGATGCTACTGTTGGAAACGACTGCGTCGAGATGTATCCAACAGCCTTTGTCGGCCCCTTGACAATTCAGATTCGGTGACGAGCAGACTCGGTCATCGTACGTAGCCTATATGGTACCAGGACCGATTGCCGTGAATAAGACCGCGTCGAGTTGGCCATGCAGATATGTGTTTAATTGACGTGATGAGCTATCGCTCACAGACTCTTTTCGATTCACTCATCGTCTGAATTTTCATCACTGCCAAAGGTTAATAAACGGATTAATGCATAGAAATAATAGCGAGTAATCGGAACCCTCAAGCACAGTCTGGTCCCCGAGTCCTTGACCGCCATCAGCTTCATCTCCGCGCTCGCACTCTTTTCCTTCGGAACACGTCACTCTTCACCGCCGATTTTACCGCCAGACTGGCTTTGCTGATCTCCATGTAGCCAAATTCCCTTGCTTCGCCATACGGTTGACTGGCAGAATCAGCTTGAACCTTGTCTTTCCATCCGGCTGCCTCTCGAACGCCCACCCAACGCCAGCACGCATTGATCGCTTTGACTTCACCCTGTCGAGAGACAACAAAGACCCAGAGTCTCTCTCGCCCTTGTCACCGCGCCCTCGGCCGTTGGGATCCCCAGGTTGCGTGTCGACCGGTCAGGCTTCCCTGACCACCAGGCCGTGCGCCCGTCAGACTTCTAAATCCTCCCGGAGGCGGATCCCTGCTCGACAACGCGGCCGGGGGCGGTTATGAGCAGCATCCTCAGCTTCGTCTTTGGGAACATTCGTGTGTGCAGCTTGAGAGGTTGCTCGCCGGCCGTGTCAATCCTCGCGTACTTACACAGTAGTCTATTACTTTATGTTCAGAGTCACACAGAGGCACGCATGCCAGTCAGCTCGTCCGAAAGACGCAGCCACCTCTACCACGATGGTTTCTGCTTTGCCGCTTGCTTTGCTGCCCTCACTACCGACATCCGCCTCCCCCCGACGATGACTGGTCCGGTTGTCCAACAGCGAGGCAGCTTGGCGCTGCATCACGGGACCGTCCAGCCACCTTTCAAGTGGTGGCCACAAAGAAGAGCTCCGTAAAGCTGTCTGCAAGTTGTAGCGATCTGGTCCAATCTCTGAGTTGCGCAGTTCACGGCGTCAGCACAGACGAGACTGGTGGAGCGGGAACGAGTAATCCACGACAATTGCAGACATCGCCCCGAGTGCGACCGTCACCTGCTAAGCGTACCAACCATTGGAACATAAGAGTACACTTGGAGCCTGCTGCTATTCCCCCGGATTTAATTGGGGACCTTGTTGCTTTGCAGACGGCCACGTCTGAGACTGCAATCTCGGCGGAGGACCTCGTCTGCCAAAACTACAGGCGTCGCAACCTTGCAATAAAGGAAATAAAGGCTCGGTTAGCGCAGTCCATAGAAAAGGCTAGCAGCCTGTCAGACTGTCAGTCAGACTGTCAGTCAGACTGTCAGTCAGACTGTCAGTCAGACTGTCACTCAGACGGGAGGATGGTCCTGGTTCTCGAGCCCACCAAGCGGGCCGTCGACCACGGGCCGCTGATGACAGAATTCTCGGCTGCCATACCCATCCAGAGCAGGTCGGGCGTGGCCCCGAGACCGAAACTAGCCAGCTTCATGTTCCTTTGCAGGCGGTGTCAAGTGCTCTGAGAATGGCGTCTTGATACCCCCCCCCCCCCCCATCACTCGGTTCTCCCTCTGGATCTTGCTCGACAGGCGGTGAGCAAGACCCCGTTCTCCCAAAGAAGACACGGCGCCGATATATCTCCATGGGCATCACGGAGGCACAAGCGCTG
Source organism: Colletotrichum trifolii (assembly GCA_004367215.1). Taxonomy (NCBI): domain Eukaryota; kingdom Fungi; phylum Ascomycota; class Sordariomycetes; order Glomerellales; family Glomerellaceae; genus Colletotrichum; species Colletotrichum trifolii. The sequence continues at coordinate 43,208 of RYZW01000060.1, read as the reverse complement.
CGGTTCGTGGTGGCTGCATTGTCGGGACTGCAGAAATCAGCCATGGCCGCTTTGAGTCGGGGTTGCTGGACGAGTCAGGGCAGAGCCCGGCGCCCGAATTCGCCAGACGAGAGGTGTGGAAGCTCGGCACGAGAGAATGATGTGATGGAAGGGGGCCGGGCCTGCGAGCAAGCTTGACGTCCCAACAGGCATGATAAGCTTGGAGCTCTTCTCCCGCAAACTTCGTTCCAGGAGGCCTAGAAGTGACTGTGACTGGAGCCCGGGACCTTTGTCTCGCAGGGATTTGCCATGTACGCCCAGCGATGCTTCAAATTTGCATTTTGGGGGCTCCGCACCGGTCAACCAGAGCTGAGTGAGGGGAATCTTGGGTGTGGATGGCATGGCTGTTGGACAACGAGACGACAGTTGGTCCCGACCGCGCAGCCATGATGCATCAGGTGATGTTTGGTTTGCTCCGGGGGGTTCGTGGTTGGATCAGGCGCAGGGCCCAGTTCAGAACGGCACTCTGGGCACCGAAAGCATCCCGCAGCTCTGATTTACAACGACGAAGATGATGTCCATGTATCGCGACTTTCATGGCGGTACGGGGCGATGAGAAGCCCCGTTTAGGAGCGCTACAGAACGGCCATCTTATCGTGCTAACTGCAATGTCCGAGTCCGGGGTGGACTATTCGAGAAGGTCGAGATTTTCCGTTATCCCCAGATAAGCAGGCCGTCGATCTGCTAGGGCATGTGATATGTGACCTTGACTCTATTTGCGAGGATTCACCTAACGTCCCAGTCGCAGGAGATGGACCTCCAGTCCAGTCCAGTCCAGGTCGACCTTTGAGCCCACTCAACATCACGCCTTTCTGACGAGAAAGTGACGGGCTGGCCGCAGGCGATGGCGGATAAGACTGCCAGCGCGTCATCTTGCTCTGCGTCGACCCTCGACTGCCGGGCTCTTTGGTGGGACGGAGGAGCAAATCAACCTTGACGCTGGACAGTTGGCGGGCCATAGCTTCATGCAGAAAGCCACTGACAGGAGCAGGGTCGTTGCTCGGCGTCGTGTGAGTGACATGCTCCCTCCCTGCTTTGCTTGTACGTGTCAGGAGACGTGGATACGGAGGATGGCCATGGCTTGTTGGGTCTCACCCGGTAAAGGGCGAGCTCCCATCAAGCTCGGAAGCAGCCAAACGACCTGTAGACTCACTTTCATGATGCTATTTGTCTGTGGTTTGCAGAGATGAGCGTGTACTCGAAAGCCAAGTTGACTACAGTGTGTGCGTACGCCACGGCAAGCCGACTGACTAGCATTGCTTCCCTGGATGGACGTCGTGTCGTTATGCGATGCACCGCAGATCTGCAACGCAGCGCAGCGCGAGTATACATGCCCGAGACCGCTTAACCGCAGCCCTACCTGGCCAGTCTCGAGTCCTGTCTTGCGCTGGCTGCCCTGTCGTTTTCCTCCCCATCGTCCAAGAGGGAGGATATGTCTTGTGACGAGGGCCAGACGAGATGACTTGAATCAACCAGGACAGGACAGGATAGCAGAGAACAGGCAGGACACCTCGGCCCAGTGAAAAAAGGACTGTCGCTTGTTTCTGACGACTGACCAACTTGCTGCGTATACTGCGTGCTCACCCAGCGTGACCGGCTTGGCGACGGAGGCATCGCAAACGAGGGCGTATCCACATCTTGACCGGTCAACCAAGTTGAGCAACTGACATTGGCATCTCCCGACACTGCAGAAGGATGGTCTCGGGGCAGAGCACTGGCCAGAGACAATGTTGGACCGGATAGACGACGAGTTGCCACCAATCTGCTCTCGTTTCACAGCCCACGGCCAGGAAATGAGGTTGTTGTCGATTGTTGGAAGCTCGCTGTGAGCCCTCGCGCATGCGACATGCGACATGCGACACGCACACCGGTCGCTGATGTGTCGAACGCGTTGCCCAAACACATGGACGCACATCGTCGACCGCCCTGTATCCCGTCAAGCAAAGAGAGGTGCCAATGAGGCAGCTGTGCCTGACGCCGCTCGCACGCCTCCATCGCAGCACAGCGCATCGCATGACATGGCGAACCCAGGCTTTCCCCTCGAGTCTTGCGCAGGTTTGTGCTACTGCAGATGGGTGTCTAGAGATGCCTCTGCGCTGGCGTGATGATGCCCGACATGTTCCCTGATTGCGGATACCGCGTAACTACATACACACGCCAACGTCGGCCGAGATGTGTGGCATCCCAATCTTTGCCCATGCCAGGTTTCTTCTGTCCTGTCGCCTCTGCCCGTCTGTGACTATCCGTCGAGTGCTGCAATCACGCCCCGGCAAACAGGGCCTCGGGTGCTCTTTGCCATCGTCGGCGAGGAAGAACTCGGCCATGTTTACTTACACCCCCACGAGACAACCCGAGGAACGTCGTATACTGCCTACAACAACCCGGAAACAGAGGGACTGTAGACGGCCCTGGATCAGACAGCCGGATAACTGGACTTGGTATGGACCCAACCCTCACTCGCCCACCCTCCTCGCATCGCACCCACGTCGGGCAGGTCGTTGGACCACACGATGGACGATGCCCAGCCCAACCCCAGGCCCTGACACCGGGTACCAAGTCTTGTCTGACCGGCCTACCGGTGTCTCCAACGGCGAGAGGAACCTGGACCCGAGACTAACTGTCATTCAAGCTTGGTGAACCCCACGCAGCAGTCCTGTCACAGCCATCCATCCCACAAGGCGGACCCAGCCCAACCCTCTGCTAAGCATCTACAGATACTCGCAGATACCCCCGGTCTCCATCCTCCATCCTCCTGTACATCTGATTGCTCACCGAGCACATCACCGTCTCATCTCCAGATACCGCTCCCGAGATGAATGTCACAGGAAGAGCGAGACTGTGCGGCCTCGGCCCGTGTGCCATAGTCCCCAATCCCAAGTGTCGAGCACACGACACCCTGGACGTACTACCTGAATTACTTGATCGAGGCAAAACCTACGAAAACCCAACGCAGCCGAGACGGACACTGTGCATCACGAGCACATCACAGCGCAGCCTCTCCTTCAGCCATATCACCAAGTCTGTCATCTTGCCCAAGCCCCCCCCCATCACCAAACACGAACGCCTCTCCCTGTTTGCCCCCTCAAAAAACTCCCCGAAACATTACACAGCATGCCTCACCGGTCGGGGAGGAAAATAGACCAGCGTTGCCCCCGTCCCTACCAACTCCCCCACTTGCTCCCACCATCACGAACCTCTTCCCACCAACCGTCGTCTGTCCTCAAGACACACACACACACACACACATACAAGGCCGTTCGTTCTCGGCGCAACCAACAGCCCCAGCACGCAAGAGAAACCCCTGTGGCATGTGGTAAACGCAAGCTAAACACAGCAAGGCTCCCCCCCCCCCCAACCCTTCCTTCTCGCCTCGCAACCACCATATTTCCTCGACGGTTTGAACCCTGGGACGTACACCACAGGCGGAGAGGGGGAAAAGGCTGACAGGGTTCGGGAAGAAGGGGTACACTCGGGGAGGCGCTTGTCATCTCATCTGAGTTGGTGTGTAGCCCACGCCCGCGCCCCCGATGTGTCTCTGTCGGGGCTGCAGCGAGCACACCGGCAGCGCCGCCTTGTTGTACACGGATGCTGTCGCATGTCGTCTGCTCTAAGCTGCTTTTCCTACCTCCTGGATCGTCGAGTGCGACAATGTGATGATCACTGTCGGTCGGGGTAAGGCACAGATCTTTGCACATTCAAAGTCGCAACAAACACAAGAGTTTGCCAAGTGGCGGGTGACCATGATGCAGTATTCTTGTCTCTTTTCTCTACCGTTATGGATGCTCCCCCTGCTCCGTTTGTATAGTGGTTTTATGTACAGCGAAACCAACCCAGCACCCTGGTTTCCGTAACGACTGGGGTTCGGTGGGCAGAAGGGGAGGATGATGGAATCGGGGGGTATGATGGACAAATAAATAATGAATAACAGGGAATTTCCGATCCCAAAGCGACAAACACCCCGATAATGTTGACCCACGAAATTATGCAAAACCCAACACCACCCAATATACCGAAAATTATCTCAAGTTTGTCCTCCCTCTGCCGGAAAGAAGGGTGGCGGCACGAACCAGCGGGAAAAACAAAACAACGCCTCGTCTGAGCCAAGCCCTTCTTTCTTCGGACACGGCTGCGGAATGAAACCAAATCATGGCCTTCTTTGCCGCCGGGGTCGTACTCGCGTGCGCACGTGTGAGTGTGTGTGTGTGTGTGTGTGTGTGTGAATCCTGGGTAGCGTCGTCTCTTGTCTGCTGTGCTGTGCTGTGCTGTGCTCCTCCGCCATGCCGTTTTCCTGGTCTTATCCGACAGACACTGCGACCTACACATCTCCCCATCCTTTGGCGCGCATGTCATCGACAGGGGGAGAACAAGAAGACGGTCTCGTTCGTCGTCGTTCGATGTGCCGCGTACGCGAGGGAAGTAGAGTCCAGCGATCCCATGGGCGCCGTCGGTTCGTCCTCGTTCAACCCCCGCGCTGTTGGTTTCGTGCTTTTGACGTTGTTTCGCTCCGGGTCCATGCGAATATTCTCTTCCGTGGCGGCTGTTTCTTGCGTGCCGTATCGTTCGTGCCTTTTGGGCGTGTTCAACCGTCTGCGTGTATGATTCCCCTCGTCTTTCAAAAAAGATGCGCTCGCTTTCCCATCCATACGCCCCCCAGTTATGCAAATGCTGTTCCGTTTCCCTTCCAAAGGTAATCGACTCTCCAACTAAAACGCCGTCCTGCAGGTTGATGATATTATATATAGAAAGAATCCATCTGCTGTTGCTAAGCAGTCTTGGTGTACTGAAGTTGCATCGGAGAGCTGACGCCCCATAAACGGCCTCTCTCGTGAGACGACTTCGTTCGGCACAGGCTGCTGCCGCTGGTGCGACGCAGAGAGTGTAGACCGGGATCGTCGTTCTGCAGCGGCTGCAGATGAGCCCTGGTCCATGATGGGACGGGGGGCGTTGATCGTGGCGTTGTGAATCCGTCAGGTCGCTGTATTCGGTCTGGAGTCGAATCCTGCCGACGCAGAAGAGGTGAAAAGGTGAAAAGAGCAAAAATGATTTGGCTGAAGGAGAGAGTGAAATCACGAGACTGCTAGTCAAGACACCATCTTCCGCTCCTTCTCAAAAGAAGCTCAGACACTTTGACGAGAACAAGGGTCGCCGAATCCGAGATGCAAAGGGTCAGCGCCCCGGTCCGCGCTCGTCGAGTCTTGGAGGCTTTCGGCGGGATGTGTTGATGAGGGTGATGGTGGTGGTTGTGGAGGTGGTGCTTTTGGAGGGTGAGCTCTCCGAGTCGCGAGCGGCTCGCCTACAGACCGATGGGAGCGTTGTTGCGCCGGATCATGCTCTCCCACGGAATCGGTGCAGATGGTTTGCATTCGCCTGTGTGAATGTCCTGTTAGTGGGTGAAATGCATATCCTTGTGGTGTTGAGGAGAGCATAGGTTGTGCTTTGTGAGGTCGTGCCATGGTGGTGAGAAGCAAGCGTCTCGTCAACGCGATGATGCTGCCCACCGTACACCCCTACATCACTCCCAGTCCCAGCTGGATGGTATTGAGTGGGGGATGTTTTTATGAGAGTACAGACACAGCACAACCCCTGCACCGCAACCAGCAGGGCGATGATGGAAGCTGCCCGAGGGCGGTGGAGGTATCAGAGGACGACGTGAGAAAGAATAATGGGACATACTGCACAGCTCTTCTCCTCTGTCCAACAAGTCAGCCTCTGGTCGTTCCCAGACGGTGGGAGAAAAGGGAAACGCGACGTACCTGTATTCGAAATGGGTGATGCACGGTTGGCAGCGGTGTTGGGTGCGAATGTAGACGACACACCAGCGAGAGACGATGTAGCGCTTGTGAGAGCAGCGGAATTCCCTCTGTTGGGGGGGGAGTGAGAGTCAGTAGGTGTTGGGCGAGATAGGTGTCAGTCCTGCCTTGGCTTTCGTACTTGAGTATAGTCGCACATGTTTCTGGCAATGACAGTCGGCGGTCGGTATGGGTGGAAAATCGAAAAGGACCGGGTTGGGTGTGTAAGTCGGTACGAGTGCGAATGGGGTCTGCGGCGGTCCAGAGGACGACAAAAACTGCTTGGTAGAAAGGACTGGCGAGGTTCGAAAGACGTCGTCGCGTGGCGTACGAGCAGTGAGGGCCTCGTGGAGGTCGAATGAGAGTGGGCACGATGTAAATTTATCCCCAAAGACGTCGCCGTTGCTGGAGGAGGGTGGGAGAGGATGATGTGATGTATGAGGAGGAGGAGGACAAGCTCAAGGCTTCTATCTGTATATAGCAATTCAGTTTCTGCCGGGGGGGGTGCCGTGCCAGAGCCAGAGGGGATTAATAGAGTGGACAAGGCTAAATGGAGTCCACGTTGAGAATGCCAGGATCATCTTTGCAAGGTCCGGCCCCCCCCATCTATCCATGTACCAAGTAAGTGGACGCTGTGCGCAGTGCTTCTGTACCACTTGGTCGGAGGTCTGTCTTGTCTGTACCACCAAGTCTGCCATGTGTGAGATGTGTACTTGTATGGACGAGCAGGGTGAGCCAAGGGTGTGTGTGTGTGTGTGTGTGTGGGTGAATGAGTGAGTGCGAGAGAGGCCAGATCCACGGGGCTTCAGACCACCCACGACTGCGGGCTGGACGAGAAACCGATGCTCTGCGTACCTGACCTGAACCAGGCCTGAACCAGACCAAAGCAGACCAGCAAGCGGGCAGACCAACGATCAGAGACACCAGAGACACCCACAGACCCAACTGGCGGACTAGACTGCTCACTCGTACATACATGGTACAGTGTAGCTCCCGGTTGCCCAAGCTGACCGACTGTCCTGCGTGCTCATTTGCTTATCTGCTTGCTGGCTTGTCTGCTACAAACGAAACGTTGACCGGTGGGCTGGGCAGAAAGAGCACACATACGACACACTACGGTACACATGACGGGTAGGTGAAGGCAGCGGAATTGTGTGGAAACATGAGGTGAATTGGTGTGCTACGGCGCGGTTCGGTGCGTTGCGTCGCGATGCGCTCAGTGTGTGTGTGTGTGTGTTCAGGCTCATCTCACACTCACCGATTCACTTCACTCATAGTACACTGGGGGAGGAAGGGGTGTGTGCCCAAGCAAGACAAGACGTCCTTGGGCAGTACGAGACGATTATGGATACGTACCCGACAACAGAACACATACCGAGCTGGGGGGGGTGTGTGAGAATTGCCCGGCGCTGCTTGACGCCGGAGCTCATGCTTGATCTCCTTCAAGTACCGTACACGGTGCAGCATGCACAGCACTCACTCGCCGGCTTGGTTGGACTGGGCTGGGCTGGGGTAATGGACGGATACACATTCTTGTGATGCCCAGGCGTGCCAGGCGAGACAGAGACACGACAGGACATGGCCCTCCTCCTGCAAGACCCTTTGACCTGTGGCCTCCGAGAACCCTGTCTGGTGTCCGTCCTCGTGGATGACCAACTACGGACCTACTCACCACAGCACCAACTAATTACGTAGTGCGTCGGTCGTCCTTGGGATGTCGTACGCGCATGGCCCGTTGGCCGAATCGCCTCTCTGTCGCGACCCGATGCTGAGAAGGCGAGCCAACGAGACGATGCAACACCCCAACCAACCTTGAATGCAGGAAGGGAGGGCCAACCGACGGCGCTGGCACTTGGGATGGATCGCGGTGTTGGCGAATTTGAACATGGGCCAGGTCCAAGGTCCGAGAGCTACCGAGGAGAGCTGGCGCTGGCTCTGGCTCAGGCCCCATCCCATGTCGGGCCATACCAGAAAGAGGACGGCAGAGGAAAGAGAGTTTTCTCAATCTCTCCCATGCTAGCTGCTGGTGTTTCCTCTCAGTCTCTCCTCTCCATCTCTACTACATGGTACTGCGTAGTGCTGAAGGTTGACCGTCTCTCATGTCCCCTGGTTTGTCTTGTCGCCAGTCACGAGTCGAGAATGCCTCAACCCCCAGACACTTGATTTCCCGGTTCTCGGACAGGCATCGTGGAAGCAGCAGGAAACGAAACTGAGTTTGCCGCAACCAAAAGATCCATGACGGAATCTCAAGGTTCGAATAAGGCTCTGGACACTGCTGTCTACTACGGATACATAAGCTCGTTTTCGCTCTATACCCTCCCCGCGAGAGTGCCCGATCATGTGCCGCCCGAGTCAAGCGTCGGTTCCCGTGTATACAAAGTATCAAGACTATGGAACGGGCATCATGGCTGTAACCAAGTCCGACACGACGACCTTCTCTTCGAGATGCATTTATGCTTACAATACTGTGATCTGTTCCACACTGCGTTGGCTGCTTATGCGTTACGTGGCCGGGTGGTGGCCATGACTCCTCACGATGGCCAGCGAGCTGAGGCATCAGGAGCAAGATGGTCCAGCCTGCCTCGATACCTTGGACACCTTCCTTACCATGGTGTGGTGATGTGAAAGCTTCCGACACAGACGCAACATCAAGGTAAATGTCGAACATGTCTTGCCTCTACACATGCGCCTATGCATTCTACTACGACCATGACACCGCGCCGTCGCACACAAGTACAAGTAGTCGCATGCAATTGGCGCGGGCCAGGACGAGCTTATGCATGTCTTGTGCATCAAACAACATCTCCCGAGACCTGGCACCTCTGCGGGACCCTCAGCATCTGTACACTTCTTCCCGATGACTGTTGTTCTGTTCATGCCTCGGCAGTGCAGTCTTGCCTCTCCTGCCTTGGCCCTCGCGCGCCGACCAGCCCTTTCATCAACTGTTCGAGTCGATCAATCATGGAGGAGAGAAAGGACAAGGGTCTCGCAGAGTGCCCGACGTCGCACGTGGTCACCTGTACGCAGCAGAACCACACTGACCTGTCTGGCGGAGATGGCGAACCACATCGTCAAGACGAAACGGCGTAGTCGACCGTTTCCTCTCGGCTGCTCTTTCGTCCAGGCCGACGTATATTACCACCCATGGCAAACCCATCCCACGTCGACGAGGAATTCGGCCCTCAAGGTGCTGACGCTAACGGAGCTGGCTCCTCTGCGCTTCCAGTTTCTCTTACGTGGTTGTCTCCAGCACTAGGACTACGCAGTAGATCTCGTCTATCTTACCTGTCTAGCTTATTCATTGCTAGCTACCAAAAGGATACGCCGACATCATCTCCGATGTGCCAAGGTCACCGCTCATTCGCAGACGGTTGACGACATCTTCCCAGTCACCTTTGGGCATGAATCCCACTGTCGTGTCTGCCGGGATCGACACCCAAGTCCCCACGAATGAGGGTATTCACCCACCCACTGGATCCCCTAATTCTCCTGATATTTTTCCTAATTATTCTTTCCCCTCGCCCCCTCTACGGATAGAAGCTAACACCATGTGCCACTGTTTGACACAGACAGCAAAGCTCGAGACGACCGGCGGGCCAGTCACGACATCAGGCCCGTCCTCGGGGACGTTTCACATCGGCCTTGAACATACTCCAGCCGAGTGCTGCTCCGTCTTCTCGGTCGTCCCTCTCTGAAGGGGTCATCCCTTCACCGCGCGGAAACGTCATTTCGCACCCGTCGGCTGTCAAAAGACAAAAAAAAGAAGACCAAAGCTCGGCGGTCCCATCCGCACAGAAATCTTGTTCTCCGTCCAGGTCCAAACCCCCCCCCCTTCTTTTTCCGTTCAGCCCCGGATAACGTGCCGCCCGGCCCCGTACGACTAGCTCCGCGCGACGGGTGGTCGTGACCTCGTGTTCAACAGGGAGCCCGCCCGCCTCGTCGTCCGTCGTGATGGGATCTTCCTCGCTCACCGCACGGGAAGGGTTGGTTCTGGCCCACCCGACATCGGCACGGGAAGCAAAGCTTCAGTATTGTGTACAAGCAGGTCCACGGTCTCGAACGCAATCCCCACGAGAAGCCTCGTTTCCCCCCCCCCCTTCCCAACTTCTGACCGACAAGAGTCTTTCTCGAGTCGCAACGTCTGGGGGGAAAAAGTTCAAGCTGCGGTGTAGTAGGTCTTGACTCAACAAGCCTGCCAACGGTGAGTGCCGGCTGTTTGGTTAAGATTTGGCCATCTCGCGCCTCACCCATGTCCGTCGTCTACTCAGTATGTCAATCCTAGACCCCGAGCTTCCGTGCGTTTGCCTTCTGCTGCTACGCACTTTGTAGTATGCTGCGTTGCCGTTGACGTACGGATATAGACTCTGCCCAGGGCCAGAAACCCTCGCAAAAGCTAGTGCTGCCGTACGGACACGTACGATGGTAGATACCATCCGACCTTGACATCCAGCGGAGTTTGTCCGACAACTGGCGTCCGCGGGTTCCCAACGACTCGACTCGTTTCTCGCAACGCTCTAACCAGCATACCTATCCTGCTACCATTGTGTAATCTCGTCAGTCCGACGGCCGAATTCCCCGCCCCTCGATCGGCTGAGCCCTGAGCCCAATGTCTCGCTTTCAATCACGATCGTCGCCCGCGTCTTCACGTGATGTGTGACTCCTCCACCGGGACCCCCCCAGGCGTTGCTTCGAATCCCATGAATAGCCTAAACTCAATCAACAAAAGTCTCAATGACGATGCTCGCCAATGGTGCAATCGAAATCTGTAAACCGAAATCAAGTTCGTAGGTAGCGACGCTTTGATCAGCACTCTAACTCTGTTCTTATTGCACATGTCAAGACGGCGTGAGACAGACGAGCGTGTGTATTGCGATGGCTGGCTGGACTGGCGAGAGACGGGACACCACCGAACCCGAGCCTCGGACAGATGCCCGGACCCTCCTCCGAAGCGTCGGGCTGCTGATGTTGTCCCGGGCATCTTGAGCCCGTGTTGTGCGTAATCTCATAGCAGACGCAACGGGTTTCGATGAGCCAATATCCATCTCCTTGTGCCCGACTGATAATGCAACATTCAACGGCGCGCAAGCACACCATTACTCTACACACGCACGCTCACTCGCTCACGCCCTCACAACACCTCCCCCCCCGGCCAGTTTAAACTTTCGAGGGGTTCAATGGTGCGGGCGTCCTGCAAATCCTCTTGACTGCATCAAGGACCCGATGAGCCCTCCAGATCCACACTCGGTCAGGTTTCCGTCAAGGGGTTTGGGCCGCCGACGAGATTGAGCACTGAACGAGTCAGGCACATCCCTGTCACAAGGAAGAAGCTCCCCCCCCCCCTCCTCCAAAGGAAACTCCAGGGATGGGAGCTTCTAGCTTCATTCTAGCGTCCGTAGAGGCGGTTTGTTGAAGAATTATCATCTGTCTACTGCACAGCAGACTCAATACCACCTCCCTCATTTATCCACGGCACAGAAGCACGTCTTGCCATTTCCGTCTTCACCTGCCCAGTGATGCTGCCGGTGACGCTAGACAGGGCTGACGGTGGTGGCGGCACGACTGCCCATGAGACGGACCATTTCACCGGGTTCCTGATGGGGTTGAAACGAGGCCGGCTCGAGACTATCGGAGCACGGTGGCTTCGTCGGAGACCCTCCGACGATGGACTGGACGGTCAACTCCGAAGAATGTGGCTCGGAAGAGCTTGACGCTGGACGGGATGTAATTTAGTAAGTAACGTGGCAGTGTGAGCCCGATGGAACGGGACATCTTCTTCAGGGCGCTTCACCGATTTGATTTTTTCCCGCCATTTCCACGTGGTTATTTCACGAGCGGTGGGCGCGGTGGATCTTGGCCGGCGCCCCCGATCTCTGGATGCTGAAGACTTTTTTTTTTTTTCTCCCTCCGAGTTTCGTCGAATTTTCATCGGACGCGGTGATGGCAATTACTGTGTACTGTACGGAGTAGAGTGTCAGGTAATAATAGTCTTTGGCTGCTTTCCCCCCCTGGTCCACACTCCCCTTGTCGCTCTCTTCATCAACTCAAGGCTGGCAAAGATTCCATCGTGCCACTCATGTAGTTATAGTACGTCGTATGTACGTGCCAAGGGGGGCAGCAAAAAGGTTCCAACAGACTGGCTCCGGGGCATCGGTGGCTGACGCCAGTGCCGGTTGATCCCAGTCGAACAATAACGAGGTGAACCAATCACCAGGTGTTCCGGCAGTCTGTCTCGGTGTCCCAGCAGCATGGATCCGGAACCAGATTTGTAAAAGGAATGCCGGCTCTATTTCCGATATGGGTATTGTCGATGGGGCGCCTTCATTTAAACCACGCCAGCGAGAGACCCTTTCCACCATGATCCGTTGTAACGCGGTTCGAATGAGCTGTGCCATTTGCTGCTTCTCCCTCCCTAGGTAATCTCGCTCCCGAAGAACCTCGTGTGGGAAAATATGGGAGTGGCCGCCTTGGAGGATCCAAAGAAGAGGCACATCGCCATGTGGACTCCCATCCTGCAGAAGACAGACCCGCTGGACGGTCTCGGGTCTCCAAGTGCCTGTCCACTATTCACCGGCCAGTCACATATGCATGCGCATATGCACAGGGTACGATTGCCGGTGGAGGATTCGCCGTTGTACCAGCTGAGGCTTGCAGGTCTTCCCAGTAGTTAAGCGAGCTGCGTGTCGTCACGGTGGTTCCCATCCTGAAGCTTCGGGACCATCGCTCAGGACCGTTACTCGTCACCGCCTCTTCTCAACCCGGTACCCTCCGCGGCGATGTGTCTGTCGGTCAACCAGCATACAAGTACACCGTCTCGGGTGGCCTCACGCGCGCGTGTGTCTTCAGAGCGGGAGTGGCTCATCGGCAGGTGGGAAAACTCCCAAATTACCGAAGCCGAAGCTCTCGAGTCATGATCCCTCGGCAGAAGAGAAGAAACGCCGTCTGACTTGAGTGGCTGCGTTGTGTTTCTCTTCTCCTCGCAGTGCTTCATTTCCAGCGGACGGTTCGTCCCACCCGCTCCCGTTCTGTCCGTCGCCACTTGTGGGGGGGGGGGGTTCTGAATGACGCCGCGCGCCCTGGGTTGGCCCCAGGTGCTCCCGTTCTGTCCGTCGCCCCTTGTGGGGGGGGGGGGTTTCTGAATGACGCCGCGCGCCCTGAGTTTGCCCCAGGTGTGTCATTCTGCCGGGAACATCTCGCCTTGGAACAAGGTCGTCGACAAGCCGCTGAGACGTACGTGGTAGAATGTACACACAGAGTAACACAACGCAGACACACGGCGGAGCCCTCCGGTATCCGGGAACCTGTACGTCGGTGATTGGCCACCAAACTTGCCCATCGGGGCATCTCGACCCGAGTGTTCATGGGTTGAAGTCGACGGAGGCTTCACACCGAGATCAGCGGTCCCCAACCACCTTGACCCAAAGTCCCTGCTCAAGCAGCGCCTGCCCGTGGATGGTGACCGATGACGGAAGAGGCATCGATGAGATCGTCCGGCTGGACCTGAGGAAGCTCATGTTGCAAAAAGAACCCTGCCCTGAGACTTGGCGACGCGGAAGAGATCCACGAGTGGCCATTCCGGAGGGCTGTAGCTTTGGCGAGACCTAAACGAGGCTCGGTCAGCCCCTCGAAAGACCTGACCGGTCAACCGCTCGCCGTACCAACTTCTCTGCCGTGTGGTCATGACTCCACCGCCCATGTCGTCCGTCCTCGGCATCGACCCACGCTGCCGCGCTGTCGGGTCACAGCCCCGTTTGAGGCTGTATCGACAGGCACAGGAGAGCCGGTGGGGTGCGGGGATGCCGAGCGTTGGAATGGATTCACGCGCGCCTCGGTTGTTCGAGTCCGCTTTTCCTCTCTCTCTCTCTCTCTCTCTCTCTCTCTCTCTCTCTCTCTCTCNCTCTCTCTCTCTCTCTCTCTCTCTCTCTCGTAATGAATGCGTTGTCGATGGGGATGTGAGAAGGGTTTGCTGTCGGGCCGAGTGGTCTGTCATCGCAATCTCGACAGCCCCATAGCGGAGGCAAAACAACCGGCGCGAGTGGCAGTGGCAAATGGTCTCAAGTGACTGAATCACGGCGAGTGGAAAGACAGTATGGTATCAGTTGTGACACGTCTTTTTGTGAGTGAAGGTCCTGTTGAACCTCGGTATGCATCCTGGGTTTCCCGGGCTTCAGTGGCGAGGTTGGGCATCCTAAGGCCCAGTTAACACAAGAAAATACCTCTGGTCGACTGGCAAGACCTATCATGATGATGTCTATGGCCGAAGATCGTTTGACCGAACCAGAGCTATTCCTGATTTCTTTTACTGTTGACCAAGGACTTTCATAGCATGAGCCAAACTGGTTTCTGCCTCCAACGCAAAGAATCACACTATTTACGTCAAGCACAGTCACGCTGATGTCCAATCGTCAAACAAGTAGCTAAACTGGTGGGATTGGACATTATCACCAAGTATAGAGAAATTAAGATTTCGACAGGGGAGGGGATCGAAACTTGAAATGATTGACTTGCTTCGCAATGGCTGGAGAAGATGGTCCGCAATGTTTCTTTGATCAATAACGCACCCTACAACCATGGAATGTATCTGTCTATTCTGCTACTCTGCTCGTACTCGAAGTGAAATACCCTCATGAATGACTATTGGGTAGTCGAGAAGTCAGAGGGAAACGTCCTCTTAGGAAGAAGTCGTGCAAACACGCTCGGTATAAGCTAGATGACGCTGTACGTCGCCATCGTTTTGCTTTTCACTTGTCACCCACTACGCCAAGCCCCTTGGACGGAGTCATTCCAAGTCATAAGATGCCAAGAGAGCTTACAATTCTGACTACCGCTATCAACTTCTCCAGATTCTCGTTACTAGTCATGTAAAATACCACCAGGTTGCTGACAGCCGGGTGTACGATTCGCAGAGTGACTCTTACTTGGTCTTCATATACTCGCCTCACAGTCTGTGATGTAGTCATAAGACCGTTTAGTCCTTTCACAGAAAAAGATCATTGAGTGAACCTCGTCGTGTATGACCATACCCCCGGCGAGCACATGGCACGGCCACTCTGCCATCTTTGCACAGGTGGCTCTTCGATGACTCCCGAGTCAGTAATCACGTGTGCATGAATCCCATACTCATCCCACAATCTTGGAAACAACCTTCTCGCAGAACGACAACAGCGAGGACGCGTTCACAATGTCCACCGTGGTGACCAGAGCGCCCAGCTCGTTACGCACCCAGTTGCGTACCTCCACTGCTGCGAGGGAGTCGATGCCGTACACCGACAAGAGGTCGAGCCGGATCCATCGGCTCCGAGAGTCGCAGCATGCGGACGAAGCACTTGTTCACGACGTCCACTGAGAAGGAGTCGATGTCAGCTTGTACGCATCCTTCTCGTCGAAAGTGTGAGGTCGTCAACCTACCTGTTGCAGATACCTGCGCCGCGGTCTCGCCAGACTTGGCCCGGAGCAAGAGCAGCAGCGCCTGCACGTCCGCGTTGGCGCTATTCCCATCCTCGCCGGACGTCTTTGCCCCTGACCCCGCCCGCAGCGCGGCGAAGCGCGCGTCCCGCAGGAGCGCCGAGTCGGCGGGCTGCGGCGCGACGATGCCCGTCGCCATCTGCGCCGCCGACGGCGAGTCTGGGAACCGGCCGGCCTGCTGGCGGGTCGACAGGTGGAGGATCTGCCGCAGCAGCCCGTTGTTGATGCCCTTGAAGGCGCGGCCGTCAAAGTGCTTCTCCCGGAAGCCCTCGTTGTTGGCGATGAAGCCGTCGTCCTCGATGCCGCCCAGATCGATCGAGCAGGCGGGCTGTCCGCGCCGGCGGCGGAACGCGGCAAAGGAGTCGAGGAAGACGTTGGCCGCGGCGTAGTTGGCCTGCCCGCGCTGCCCGATGACGCCGGAGATGCTCGAGAGCATGGTGAAGAAGTCCAGCTCGAGGCTCAGTTTCTCTGCCGCGTTGTGGAGGTTCCACGTTCCTTGGATCTTGCACCCCACGGCTTGGCGGTACTCTTCCAGAGTCACGGAGTCGAACGGACGGTCCTGTAAGGTAGGAAACGTAATGTCAGATGAGGTTGTCTTGCGTGAACCGCGAGCTGCTCGAGACGGGGAAAAAGAAGAAGACTTACGCGGAGGACCATGGCACCCTGGATGATACCCCCTATGGGGCAGGTCGTCTGGTTAAAGGCTCGCCGAACGTCTCCCTCGCTGGTCACGTCGGCGGTCAAAAGGTCGATGCTTGACCCCAGAGCCTTGACCTGCTTGATGATGGACCGCGACTTTTCGTCCGCGTGACCGCTGCGAGAGATGACGGCCAAGTGCTTCGCGCCGCTCTTGGCCAGGTAGACGGCCAGGGCTCCGCACAACCCGCGGAGACCGCCGACGATGAGATATGTGGCATCATCTCGGAAGCGAAGGGCTTTCGGGGCACGTCGGACCTTTGAAGCACAAGTGAGCAAAACTGGTCCGTCTCCAGAGCAACAGACGCGGCCGAGACCTACGGGAACTGAAATCCGGGGCTCGGGACCGTCTGAAATGACAACCTTGCCAATATGCTTCGTCTTGGTGACGTCGAGTAAGCCAAACTCTGCCGACGGAGCCTTGCCCGAAAGCAGTCCCTGGGCGCCGACCAGCGTCGTGGCATCGCTGGCGACCAAGGTGTACCGGGAGGCGGCGGCCCGGACGGGACTGGCTTCGTCTCCCTGGACCCAGAGGCTCGAGGTGTCCTTCGGGCTCAGGTTGATCTCGAGCACCTTCAGAGTGGGATTCTTGTGGGCAATGAGGCTGATGAGATCCTGGGTGGTCTTGCCCGTCTCCCGCAAATACTGCTGGAGCTTCTTGGGCTCCGGCGCAGATAGCAGCACGGAGACGTCGGCCTCCCATGCCAGATGGATGAAGAGATGCTTGGCACCCTCCTCCTCGCTGGTCTCAATGTCGCGAGTGGTCAAGCCCTTCATTTCGAAAACGAGCGAGCCGTCTCGGTGGTCGTAGAGCGACAGGTCGGAGCCGTAGTTGCGGTGGACATTTTGACGGCCGACACCGAGGAAGCGCGCCGATGCCAGGGCAATCGCTTCGGCAGGCTGGTCTCGGCGCATGGGAATCACCAGACTGCCGAGAATCTGGGGCACATGAACGGCTCCGGCAAGCGGGATGTCGCCCTTGGAGATGGCCAAGATGCCAATGTAGAAGCAAGCGTCGATGCTGGCGGGGTGTACAGGGTAGAAGGACTGTCCATGAGTCGAGGGTGGAGGGTCCATGGCCACGTTCGAGCGGCTCTCCGTCTTGCCCATGGTGGCCTCGAAGAGCAAATGCTTCTGGAAACAAGGTCCGTAGTTGTAGCCAGACTCCCGCACAGCCTTGTAGATCATGCTGGCCGGCGTGGCCAGCTCCAGAGGCCTCAGAGAGCCAGCCGGGGCAGACGCTTCCTTGTGATCGGTCTCGGCCGAGATCAGGCCCGCGCAGTGCTCCGTGTATACGGACTGCCTGATCGAGCAGACGCGGAACTCGAACCAGTCGCGAACGGATCCTCCACGCGCCGGCGTCAGTGCCAGGCTGTACGTGGCGGGCTCGTCCTCCTCGAGCACCAAGGCGCGCAAGAATCGGACGTCGCGGAAGCGGAACTGGTATCGACCGGGTTCTCTCCCGTCCCACCTGGCGACCATGGCCACCTGGTACATGGCTTCTGCTGCCATCGCACAGTAACCTGCTCCGGGGAAGATGATCTGACTGCCCATCATGTGATGTCGCAACCAGGGCATGTCGTTCAAGCGGAGCGTCTTTTGGAAGATGGGAGCCTGCCAGGCGGTGCCGTTCATCTTGGACCCCAGGAGATCGTGATTGATGACCAGACAGGCTGAAGCGCGTAGGCGGAGGTTCGTTCTTGGCGATTCCTCCCCGCTGAAGGAAGTCCCAGAGGAGGGTGGGCGAGTTGCTGTGGCCTGTCGCCTCCCAGGCCATTCCAACAACGGCGACGGGCACCTGCGTGTGGTTCTTCCGGACCCCGTCGTTGACCACGGCGTAAGAGCTGCCGTTTTCGCTCGAGGACATGGTCGCCATCTCCGGCGTGGTACTCATCGTACTGTTGAGAGAAGAAGCAGAGAGTATGGGGTCGTTGGAGAAGAATTCAAGAAAGTGCGGGTTCAAGGGGTAAGTTACGGGATAGAAGTGCCTTTGAGAGATTCGGTGAAGTTGACATCATTTCCTGCCGGGTTCAAATAGTTGGACGTTATCGTGTACACTGTTGCTTCTGCCATCGTGAGCGTCTCACTCTGGAGTCTCTTGATGTTCGAACTTGTCGGCCATGCATGATTATCGGTAGCTTATGCGGTTGATTATCAGCAGTGAAATGCACTGTAAGCACGGAAGAGGCATTTTGATGGAAGATAAGACGAGATGGCCAAAATCCATGACAGAGTGGTATTGTAGAGGTGTTGGGGGGGGGGGGGGGGGGGTTACGGACATCTGAACGTCCCCGAGGATGCCATCCATTGCGGCCACCCTCGCATGCATCCCTCTTGTCCAAGGATTATCAAGATCATCTTAAATAATGGCAGGTCGATGACACTGGCCATTGATGGGCGAAGCAACGAGAGAGAGTCTTCTTGTCAACAGTATCAAGTACGAGGGACAAGGAAGAGTTCGTAACCTACGACGCGCAAAATTCGAGCACCAACGGTCAACAACACTGAAGCGTTCACCAGCGACGAATTCCATCAGCCCGAATAGCCTTCCAGTACTTGTCCCACCACTCCGCCATGGCTGCTCACGAGGACGTAGAATTCAAGACTATCGATGGACTCACCCTTCGGGGCTGGCTTTACCCAGCAACCAAGCGAGGAGCTGCCATCATCGCCACTCCTGGTGTAAGTTCCGTCCTCTCGAGATGCATTCGAGCCGTATGGGTAGGACGGCAGACAGCTCTGACCACACAACAATAGTTCAACTTCACCAAAGAAACCATGGTGGCAGAAGTTGCCGAGTACTTCCAGCGCCACGACTTCACTGTGCTCATCTACGACCCTCGCTCCATCGGACTGAGCGATGGCACACCACGCAACGAGGTTGATCCCTCCCGCAACGTAGAGGACTACCACGATGCGCTTACCTTCCTCAAACGCCATCCGCTAGTCGACCCTTCGCGCATCGCCTACTGGGGCTTCTCGTACAGTGGCATGCTGGCACTCCGTCCCCGGATGGCAGAAGGAGCTGATCGACCGTGTGCTTCCCACCATTGAGGCCGTCACGCCGAATTCGGGGGCCCATCTCAACGAGGCCAACTTTGCCCAGCGAGACTGGCAGAACCAGTTTTACGGGCAAAATTATCCTCGCCTGGTGGACATCAAAAAGAAGTATGACCCCAAGGACCTGTTCTATGCAGTTACAGCCGTGGGAAGTGAGGCTTGGGCCGCCGATGCCGAGGGGAGGCTGTGTCGGACTTGACATGGACCATCGTGATGGACTCGCACATGGACGTGGCACAGAGAGACACATTCCGTGCTAATATACGCATTCGTATGCACATCTAGAGCGGGATTACAGGTGCTATCCTTATCCTGCCTCTTCATTTAAAAACAATGGTAAAGGACGGTCTGGCTGTTGCGAGATACGCTGGTAAGCCTGGGAGTGGTCGATGGTGGTCATTTGATCTTCTCTCATCATGGCAGTCATTTTTGCGGCAGCATTTTCACACGGTGACATGGACTTGTTCCGCTTGAGCCGTGTATTTGCACCAGAAATTGGTCTGTTGCAAATTCTCAATCGGTTTAAAAATGCTGGACATCAAGTCGCGCGGCTGGAAAGACCCTTCTCTGTTGGTGCTGGCCGCAATCTAGAAGATGAGCGTTCTTGTCTGTATGAAGCCCGCGGCTTGTCGCGTCTTGTACGAATCATTGCTTGTCTATTGTTCCCTTGTAACTACCTTCCTACCAGTTCTAAATCAGCAAGTACTCAGGAAATGGTACCTCACAACCATCTACTATCTCTATGATACGCTGCCTGCTGCCTCATCTCTGCCTTTGAAGTCCATGACCGCTTGATCATCGTCGACGGATGAGAATCGTCTCGCCCGGAGCTCCAAATCGATGCCGCTTCGCAGAAGCATCACGACTCCCGGCTCAAAACCCTCGGCAACCGCCAAGTGCAGCGGAGTCTTCCCATCGGCGTCGTAAGCATCTA
This sequence comes from Colletotrichum trifolii, assembly GCA_004367215.1. NCBI lineage: Eukaryota > Fungi > Ascomycota > Sordariomycetes > Glomerellales > Glomerellaceae > Colletotrichum > Colletotrichum trifolii. The sequence continues at coordinate 23,228 of RYZW01000060.1, read as the reverse complement.
CAAGGGATCCGAGCCCGGGACCCACCTGTCGGGCCGGACCGGGGCCGAGACCGTGCCCGCCGCCGTCGCCGGCCCCACTTCCCATCTCCGCGAGCAACAGCCGCAACACCTGTTCTCGCCGATGCAGCACGGCCAGATGCAGCACAGAGCGCTGCATGTGGTCCACGGGATCCCAGCGGGCGCCCGCGGTCAAAAGGGTGCCGATGACGGACGCGTGACCAGCGGCGACGGCGTGCATGAGCGGGGTTCGGCCTTGGCTGTCTGGAGCGTTGCAGTCCATGCCGCGCTGGCGGAGCAGCATGTGTACGATACGGCCGTGGCCTTTTTGAGCGGCTATGTGAAGGACGCCAAGGTATTCGTATGCGTAAGAGGGTCTGGGGTGATTGTTCGCTCGACAGGGAGTCGGTGGCGGAGGGGTGCGGTATGGGTGAGCGGAAGGAGAGACTGTCGGGCCCGTGGTTGGAACTGATGTAGAGAGATAACCCAAGTCGTGGGAGACGAGGCCGTGCTTGGTTCTCGTGGCCTTGTGGCTTCCTGCGGAAGACTGTAAGGGATCGATGAGGAAGTATCCGGGTCGATCTTGCGAGCCGGAGGATAGTGTTGATGATGCTCCTGACGTAAACCGGCAGAGCCTTGACGATATGTCGGGCGGCTTTCCTTTTTCTGAATCTATCGTCGTCGTCGTCGTCGTTGTCGTTGTCGTTGTCGTCGTCGTCATGGCCGCCGCTTTGGACGCGTTATTCCGAGGGNACTAGGGGGCTTTAAGTAATCCTTATAGTTAATAGTTTCGGGAATTGATAGTATAGGGGTTGTTATAGGTTTACTGCTGGATAGCCGGGCTAATATTATCTCTATAAAAGAAGATTATTATTTAAGAAGGTATATGAGTACTATAGTTATTATATATTTAGGCGACGTAGTTACTATAGGTTTAAGTAGTATAGAGGAGGTTATATATTTGGTAGAGTTTTCAGTAGGTGCTATTACTTAGGATACTGAGTTTTCTGCTAAATGTTTAGTAATTATATATTTACTAGTTATTTGTTATAATAGAGCTATTACTAAAATCCTAGCTTTACTTTTCTAGGAGGTAAAAGTTAAAGAATTATAAAAGTATTAGCTAAAGGCTTAGTAAGGGAAGGAGTATTTAGTAAAAAGGTAAATCTCTATAAGTTATAAGATTTTAACTTAGTAGGCTAACTAGTAGTAGCTATAAGAGGGCTTTTATCCTATAGTAGCTTGAGGCTACTATATTATATAATCTGTATCTGTATAGTTGATCTAATCCTAGCTATCCCGGCTTTCTGTATAGGCTATGGGGTATATCCTTATAATAATTTACTTTAATAATATAGTTTTAATTATAATATTTAGAATAGTTAATATTCTTATACTATTTAGTATTATTATACTTTATATAATATTATATAATACTTTTTTCTTATTCTATTTAATAGATATAAATTATTTTAGTATAATATTTAATAATATATATAATTCCTGTTTAATATAGTAGTTTAATATCTAGCTAGTTCTTACTATTATAATAGGAGTAATAGGTTCGAATCCTATAGTAAACAAGTATGACTAGTAGGTATATATATATTTTCCGATTATATAAACTATATATAGTAACCGTTACTAGCTATTAGTACTTGCCGCTTACCGTTTATATTAATAGCTAGCGACTATTATAGTAATAGCTAGTAATAGATGTTACTAGCTAGCTAGTATTAGTATTACGTAACTACGATTTTTAAAGAGTAACTATAACGGATATAGGCCTATACTTTCCCTATTTATTACTTATTATATTAACTAACTACGTTTATTACCTAAGGTTTTCTCTGTTTAAACAGTTCCTTAGAACTAGTAGTATCTAAAGGGTAAATAAGGTAAGAGCTGACTACTATGTATAGCTTCCTTTAAAGGGTTCCCGAGAAGTATATGACTTTAAATAGATCAAAAACCTTTAATATAACCACAATAATATATATAACTAGTTTTACTAGGATAATAAAGTTATATTTATTATTTAAAAATAGGAGTATTAATAGATACCTTTTAATGAAGAGAAAAGAATTACCTTGATATATTTTATAGAATTAGAAATATATAGATTTTACTCTTAATTTAGATACTTAGTTATAGTATATTTCTATAACATCTTTACTATAACGAGATATCTAGTTAAATACTATACTTTCGAGATTCTCGAGTAATATTATTACTAGTACTAGATATATAGTACTATTTCTTTTTTTTTTACTTTACTATATAAGAAAATATTAAGTTTAACTTTAAAGTTATTATTAATATTATTTACCTTAATAGCTATCTTATATTCTATATTATTGATACTATTATAGTATTTGATACTACCTGCTTTTTACTAAATATTTTAGTAAAAGTAATATAGGAAACCTTTAAGGTATACTAGATTAACTTTTACTATAATATTCCAGATTTCATTATTATTAATATAAGAATAATATTTTAATCTAAAAGTTTAGATTAAAAATAAAAGTTATAGGATTAATAATCTAAATAATACTAATTAAAATATATAATAGTATTACTAAAGTTAAATATTACTATACTTTCCTCTATTAAATTTATAAGATTTCTTATAATAGAGTTTTGATAGTAATCTAAGAAATATCTTTTTAAGTAATATATAAAGTAATTAATAATATTACTAATTTAAATAGCTTTATACTTATACTATTTATTTTTGATATATACCTATACTTTATAGATAACACTATTTCTTCCCTAGAGATTATTGCTTATATTTATATTATATAGAAGATAATAGAGGAAACTTACTATACTTATACTAAATATACTATTAATACTATTTTAGTAATATATAATAGTCTTAATATTAATATATAATAGTTTTCTTATTTTAATTTCTTGTATATATATAGTAAGAGAAATAAGGTTAGTGAAACTTATTTTACTTTATTATTACGTATAATAAAATATATATTCTTGAATTCTTTCGAAACTGTTAAGAATTTCGAAGATTATTTATAAAATTATATTTTAAAAATAGCTAACTACTCTTACTAGTATTATTAATAGTAATACTACTAGGTATAAATAGTTATTTTATATATATCCCTAATATTACTACTAGATGTCTAATGTTATAAAAAGATATATATTCTTATAATAATACCCTAATTTTATTTATTATTATCCTTATTAAACCCTAGAGTATTTATTAGATACTATAAAATACTATTCTTATATATAATAGTAATTCTATTACTATCAGTAATAATAATTCCTTGTTTTTCTAAGTAATTAGTAATATCTTTAATATAGTATTTAAAAAATTTATATTTCTAAGGATTATAGTAGTTACTATTTTAGTTTAAATATTTAACTATAAGCCTCGCTTTATAGTATATTCTATAACTAAAGAATAGTTAGATATAGCTTTCTCTTTCATTTTCTATGAAAAAAGTATCATTATAATACTAAGTTTACTATTTAAAGAGTCAATTAAAAAGGAAATAAAAAATATTATTACTAATAGTATTATTAACATTATCTAGATTAATCCTATTTTATATAAAAGTTATAAGTATTTTAAATTATATATGATTAATAAAATCAAGAGTAAAAATATAAATAAAATATATAAAAATCATATTTTATAATCTATCAGAAACTAGCCACAAGAAATACTTCAGTAATACCTTAATAGTATTTTAATAAACTTGAAAAAATTATACTTAAATAAAACTCTTTATTAGACTATAAGGGTAGTAGTTATATAGAGCCCTAATAGTAATATCCTACATAAACCTTAAGGTTTAAATCTATAACATACCTCTTACTACCCCTCTACTCTATGATTATAGTAACACGTGATATTCATAACCTCATAATATACTAATAACTTCTAACTACCTAGATTAACCTAACTAATAAGAAAGATCTATCTAGAATACTTCCCCCAAATACTACTAATATCAGATAATTCTACTAATAAAAGAATTCAAATACTCGTAATATAAGATAATCCTATTAATAAAAATATTTATACTATATTCACCCTGAATAATCCTATACTATACTTTCCCCTCTATTAATCTATAAAAAACCCCTTTCTTCTCTCTTTATATAATTTTATTTTCTTCTCTCTAAACTTATATAATCCCCTATTCTATACTTATTATAATACTATTATTTTACTACTTTTCTACCTTCTTTTCTTTTCTTATATTTTATTTATTATTATATTAACTATTATTACTACCCGCTTAATATAGTAGTTTAATGTCTAGCTAGCTCTTACCGTTTTATAGTAAAGGTAATAGGTTCGAATCTTATAATAGATAAGTATAACTAGTTCTACTAGTCGCGTAAACTATATAGTAACTACTACTAGCTATTAGCTCTTACTACTTACTATTAATAGCTAGTAACTATTAATAGCTAGTAATAAGTATTACTAGCTAGCTAGTATTAGTATTACGTAACTACGATTNTAGTAATTATTAATAGCTAGTAATAGGTACTACTAGCTAGCTAGTATTAGTATCACGTAACTGCGATCTTTAAAGAGTAACTACGACGGATAGGCCTGTACTTTCCCTATTTATCACCTATCATATTAACTAACTATGTTTACTACTATCAGGAATAATATGCTTAAGTGGTAGAGTTTTCGCTGGAATAAACCTCGGCTGTGGCGCTGTCTCTATAGGCCTCGCCCTACTTAAACTACTTGAAATAGAGCCTTATACAGTATACTTAGCTACGTTTTAGTTATATATAATATATACTAGATTTTACCCCCTAATTTTATATAATATTTAAGAATCTTATAATACTAAAGAACTACTAGGCTAAAAAGTATATATTATATATTTTAACTATGAAAATATCAATTAAAAATACTTCTCTTTTAATTTTTAAAAGAACTAATTAGTAGTTTACTTAGTATAACGCCTTTTAAGTAGAAGCTAAAATTTATAATCTATAGGAGTACTTTAATTCTAAAGTAATAACTCGCTAAAGTTTCTATCTAGAATTTCTTTAAGAATTACTTTTAAGTAACTTTCTAAATGCTAAGTAGTACTAATAACCTTATAAAATACCTAAATTAGCTATTTTTAAAAGTTTAACTTTTAGAAAGATTAATTATAAATAAAATTAATAACTCCTAGTTAATACTACTAAAGAAGTTGAAGTAAAAGATATTATAGATTTTTTAGAAAGAAAGTTAAAAACTTATATAATTTTCTATAAAGTTTATATTTTAAAAACTTAAAACTACTTATATTAATATTTAAACTAAGTTAGTTTAATAAGTTAGATCTTTAAATATATAAGTAAAAGATTATAGTATTAATATTACTATATAAAAGAGGATATAACAATATAGGTTATAAATCTCTATAATTACTTTAGTATTACAGATAATTTATACTTCTAAAATACTATTATAATATATTATAAAATACTTTATTTCCCGAAACTTTAGTATTTTACTATAAAAATAATAACTAAATTATAGATTTAGAAATAATAAGATATTATATATAGAGTTTAAATAGTTAATTATATTCTATTTATTACTAGAATATTATAAGTTTATAAGTTTATAAGTTTACTAATTTGTTTACTTATTAAGACTTATATATAAAACTATATATTTATAATTTATAGTTATTTAGACTTAATACTCTTAAATAAAGTTATTTTAGCTATTATAGAAGCTATTTAGTATTTCCCTAAGTTTTTCTAGTATAGTTAAATAAACTATAGTATTTTTAATATTTTAATAAAAACCCTTATTACTATTTTGAATACTTAAAGTAATAAGAAATATTTCTAGAGTTCTAATAAGTTTCTATATTTTCTAAAGTATAGCTTAAGCTATTTATTAGTATACTATTACTATATATATTCCTAGTTAGTTTATAAAAACTAAGTATTAAATATTTTAACTAAAAAGAAAGTTAAGTAATTATTTACCTTAGATTTAGATTTCTGGAAACAAATTTATAGTTTTAGATAATAGTAATTATATAGCTAACCTTTTATATGAATTAGTTATAATATTATATAATAAGTATATTATAAAGAAAGACTTTAGTAATACTTTTCCTAAGAGTTTTTTATTTTTAATTTAAGTATTTTAATTTATATTTTCTAAGATATAGAATATTTTATAATATTTTAAAAGACTTTAGTAGGAAACTATATTTAATATAATACAGAACCTATACTAATTAAAAGCTATNAGTATAAAACTAGTACTAATTAAAAGCTATAGAAATACTAAGACTTTTATTCAAACTATAAAAAATAAAATAGTTAAGTTATATTTCTATAATATTACTTACTATATTATTTTAATAATATATCTTATCTTTTTTAGTAGTTATAAAAATAAAACTACTAATAAAATACTAAACTAAATTACTTATTTTAACTATAGAAGAGTTAGTACTCTAAGATTATAGTTATTAATATCTAATATAACTAGTAAATCCTCGAATACTATATATTTCATAAGAGATTAACTATTTTAGTTATATAGTTAGTATAGTATAAGCTTTCTCCAAGATATTACTAGTACTAGTAATATACTATAGATATTATTTAAAAACCCCTAAAAAGTAATAAATAGCTCTAATACTAGTATTTAAAAAGTCTTAATAAAGAACTTCTAAACTACTTTATCTCTACTATATAAAATATTCAGATTACTAATAATTATTTAAAATATAAGAAATACTAATTTATTTAAGAAGTATATAAAATATATAGTATTAGTAAAGCTGAATAGAGAATTCGTTATATAGAATATAAAAATACTTTATATACTTCCCCTAGGAAATATATTACTTTTAACTTTTACTTTTATTACTAAAACTTTAGTAGTTATACTTCTACTTTAATATTTATAGATTAAACTACTAATTATTCTTTAGATTTCTATTTTATTAACTATACTAGAATAATAATAATAGGAATATTAAAGAGCTTTATAATACTCCTCAAATACTAATATAATATTAACATTAAGGTTTTCAAATATAATAATAAAGTCTTTAAATATAAAAGATTAAAGTTAAACTTTATTTCTTAAAGTATATACTTTAAGCTATTTACTCTATATATTTAAAGCTAAAATAGAAGTACTAAATATATTAGAATAATTATTAAAACTTATATAAAACCTATAAAATATAGTAGTAAGCTATTTTATAATCTCTAGTCTAAAACCTTATAAATTATAGTATTTCTTTATAACTAAATATTAATATATTTTCTAGGCTAGTAAGTACTATATTAGAAGCTTTATAAAGCTACTTAAAAAGATAATACTATAAAGTAAAACTTAGTTTACCTTTATACTTATAATTATAAATATTTTATTCTAATTATAGATATAAAGTTAAAATATAACTAATTAGCCGAGTTCTAGAAATATATTTTCGTTAACTTTTTAGTTAGCTATATTTTAACTAATTAGTATTAAGTATAGAATTTACTCTAAAATAAAACTATTATAACTTATAATATCTATTCTAATGAAATTCTTTTTTTGATAGAGATTTAACTTCTTTATAAGATAACTTTAAATAATTTAATTCTAATAAAATTACTCAATAGTTATAAAAGTAAATAACTATAGTAAAACTACTTAAAATTAGCTTAGTTACTTATCTAAACTTAAATAAAAGACTTAATAAAGTAATTAATATAATAAGAAATCATTATAGTAGTTTAAGGTTTCGTATCTATATAATAGCTACTTCTAAACTTTATAAAATATTTAAAACTATAAAGTTTATGTTAATAATTTCTCTAGAATTACTTACTATATTCTTCTATAACTTGATTTATATAAATAAAATTATAGAGGAATAAAGAGTTTAAATATCCCTAGAAAACATTAAATATAAAAGATAGATAGAATACTATACTAGAATTACTAGGAGATCTTTATCTAAAATTACTTTTTTAGCTAATATTCTTTAATTATTTCGAGATCTTCTAAGATATTTTTACTTATAATTATAGAGTTATATAAATAGTTAACTAGAAGGGGTCCTAGAAGTTTAACTCTCTTGAGAACTCTGAGATATAGATATTAAGATTTTTAATAATAAATTTTTAAGTATAAAGCGAATTAGATATTAAAGAATACTTAAAATATAGAAAGGTAGAAGTTTTTATTTTAGGAATTTTATAATAGAAGCTATTACTATTACTTATATCTTACTTAATAATATTTAATTATCTATATACTAAAGTAATAGTAATAGCTAAATAAGCTTATCTTAAAATTGATATCGAATTATACTCCTAGAATAAAATTAGTAGAATCTTTATAAGAAATATAAAGATTTTAAAGTACTACTAGGTTTATATTTATAAACTTGATAAATCTAGGTATTCCTTAAAAATCGAAACTTATTTAATTATTTATAGAAATTAAGAGTTATAAGATAACTATAAGACTTATATAGTTATTCTAATAAATATATTATTTTAAACTTTTATAGTAATTACTAACTACTTTAATCTTAAACTACTCTAATATAGTATAATTAATATATTTATATATATAATACTTAATAAAGTTATCTATATAGAGATATTACTAGGTTATTGAATATAAAATAAGATCTACTACTTAAATAAAATATTATAAGGCCTTTAGAAATCTCTTTTCTTCTAGTAATACTACTTAGAAATAAGTTTTAAGTATTTTAGTTTTAACCCTATTATAAGAGAGCTTTATTACTAATTTAAAAGGTATATTATCTTTTTCTTCTATATTAATAATTATATGCTTTTTTTCTCCTCAAAAAACATATCTAAAGTACTTATATTATTAGTAAACTTCTAAAAGAAATACGATTTTAAGGGAAATAAAAACCTATAGTAGTTTCTTAGTATTAAGGTTATTCGAGATTAAGTAGTATAATAGTTATAGCTCTTATAAGTAGTATATATTGAAAAGCTTTTTAAGTACTTTAGAGAATATATATAATATATTAAGTAATTTGAAACCCCTCTAAAACCTAATAAACTCTTCTTATAGTATAATTAAGCCTCCTATTTAGAAATTAAATACTACTAATAAAACATCAGCTTTATTAATTACGTTATAATTATAATAAAACTCTATATTACTTATATAGTAAGCTAATTATTATACTTTAACTAAAACCCTTTGGACGACTACTATATTAAAGCTGAATAAATAATATAATACTTTAGTAAGATAGAGAATTTCTACTTCGAATTTAGCTATAAGGTTAGTAATCTATTTAATAACTTTATTATTACTATAGATACTAGTTTCACGGATAATAGTAATAATCAAAAAAGCTTTTTAATATATATTATATATTTCTTCGGAAACTTAATAGTATAGTAAACTAATAAATAAAATACTATTACTATTTCAATAATTAAAATAGAACTTTTAGTACTATTGTAAGCTATTTAAGAAGCTATGTTTACTACTTATTTTATTACTATACTTCAAGTAAACCTATAATAAATATATTTAGTAAAAATAACATATACAAGCTTTACCTAGCTATCTAAATCTAATATAATAACTAGTAAATAATACGCTTTANAGTAGATAATATACTTAGTAATAGTTAAAATAGTTTAATTATATATAAAGTTAAAGTATATAGATATCTATAATTACTAGTTATATTAAGAAGCTTAGTAAAAATATTTTAAAATTAAATATATATTTTTAAAAAATCTTATAACTAATAGTTTTATAAGGTTTCTCTAAAGTTACTAATTTAGCAGTTTTATTACTTAAATTAATATAATAGATTAATTAAGATACCTAGAATTATAGTAAGAAGAGGAATTTCGAGATATTAAAAATACTAGAAGCTTTATATCTAAAATACTTCCTAGTAAATAAGAAGTATTTAAATAACCTGAAAATAATATTACTCTTCTTATTATAGGGGTAGAGGTTTAATAAAAATAATAAGGTTATTTAGAATATTTCTTATAAGATATAAATAGAGTATTAATAGTATTATTCGAAAAGCTAGCTTATAAGTAAAACTCTTAAAGCTAGAAAAGTATATTAGGAATAATATATTTAAGTAGTAGAGTTTTCGCTAGAAGAACTCTTAGCTATAGTACTATTTCTATAGGTTTCGCTTTACTTTAACTAGATAAATTAGGACTATACGTTTTACGTTTAGCTATATTTAGTTATATATAATCGATACTAGATTTTGCCCCCTAATTATATGTAATAGATTCGAACCTACTACTCTTACCGTGATAGTAAAAGCTAGCTAGATGTTAAACCATTATGTTAAGCGGGTCTTATAATAAATATATTTAATAAAGATAAAATATATAAGTTTTACCTAGCTATCTAATTCTAATAAAATAACTAATAAATAATATATTTTATAACTACTAAAATAATATTACTATATATAAAGTTATGATATATAGATATCTATAACTACTAATTATAGTATAAAGCTTAGTAGAAGTATTTTAAAATTAAATATATATTTTCAGGAAATCGTATAACTAATAAATTTATAAAACCTCTCTAGAATTACTAGTTTAAGACTTTTATTACTTAAATTAATATAATAGATTAGTTAAACTATTTAAAATGAAAATTAGAAGAAAAGTTCTAAGAAATCAGAAATACTAGATATATAGAGATATTTAAAATACTTCTTAGTAAATAGGAAATACCTAAATAACTTAAAAATAATACTTCTTTTCTTACTAGAAAGAAAGAGGTTTAAGACAAATAATAGACTTATTAAAGGAACCACTAATAAACTATAAATAGAAAATTTAACTAGTATTATTCGAAAAAGCTAGCTTATAAGTAAAACCCTCAAAACTAGAAAAGTATATTAGGAATAATATACTTAAGAAGTAGAATTTATACTAGTTAAACTTTAGATACTAGTATTATCTCTATAAGCCTCGCTTTACTTAAACTACTTAAAATAAAACTTTATGTAATGTATATAACTACGTTTAATTATATATAATATATACTAGACTTTACCCTCTAATTACATACAACAATTACATAGCTACGTAAATAGCTATATAAAACTCTAGATCTATAATATAATAGTTACTAATTAACTACTATAATACTAAGCTATAACTAATAATAAGTATTACTAGTAAAGTACAGAAAGTATATAGCTATATATACCTTATACATATAGAAATATATAGCTATATATACTATATACATATAGAAGTACATATATTATATGTAATAGCGTATACTATATAGTATAGTATTACGAATACTGGTAATTTCTTCTTTTTACTATATACCTTATACGTATCTATTTATATATAAAACCTGGTACTAGAAAACACTATAAACGCGTATTAAAAATACTATTAAAAAATTAAAAATAACTATAAAATAGTATTAAAAAGATCTTTTTACTGTTTACTATATAATACTTAAATACTTCTTTATCTATTCTACTTAAGTAATTTATCCCTCTATTTAAATAGTTATATAATTTAAATTAATAAATCTCTTGAAAGTATAGTTTAGGTTACTCTTTTTAAAAGTATTAGTAACATTATTTTGTCTATTAATCCACTATACTTTTTAGAACTTATAGTATTTATATAACTATTTAAATACTATAATCTTAATTATTAAGTTTTTTTCTTTAGTAATACTAAGTTTTATAAAATACTTGTAAAGGAAATATAAGTTAGTATATATAATAATTAAGATCTAAAGGAAATCTTAGTATTTAAGGATCTTTTTAAATAATATAGCTATAGTATATATAAAATCTATACTAGCTATTATAGTATAAATCTCTAAAGTAAGTATATTCCTAGTAATTCTTTTATTTTTAGTAGAAGAATAATATATAAGGTTACTATAGAACTTAAATTAGTTATTACTAGTTATTATTTCTTAGTTTAGGATTATTATAAATCCTAGTTCAAATACAAAATTAGTATTATTGGTAAAAGAGGTATTAATAGAAATATAGAAATATATTTTAGAAAAGTTAAGTTGTATAAAGTTAAGGTTATAGTTCAGATACTTGATTTATTACTTGAGGTATTTTTTAAGAGTAGTAGTATTATTAGTAGAAGGTTATTACTTTTATATAATATATAAAAGATTAAATAATACCTTAGGTTAGTATATCGAGGTAAGGTATATTCTATATATATACTATTTAATATATGGTTTTTTTAGTACCCTAAGTATATTATATATATTAAGGAATACTAGTTTTTACTTTTAGTATTTTTAGTATAAGTAGAAAGTATCACTGTTCAAACTTAAGATATTTCTGTTAAACATAAGTAAAGTTATTTCTATAAAAGTAATTTTAAGTTTTACTTAAAATAAATCTTTTTAGAATTCTTTATCCTTATAGTATAGGAATATAGTATTAGAGAAACCAAAAGCATTATTGGTTTTTATATTTATTGAACTAAAATCCTTATTAGTGATATATAAGATAAAGAAGTATAAACTATATATTAATATTTCTATTTATAATCACTTTTTATAATACCTAGAATAGATTACTTACTAGTAAGTACTAGCTTTAGCGAAGCTATATAATAGCTTAATAATAATTATTATAGATCCTAGAAAGTATTATTTTTAAAGGAAAAGAATAAGTTAGTTATAATATACCTCGTAAACTCTATTCTAGCTCAAATAAAAGCTTAAGTAATATCTCGAAACTATACTATTATACTTTTAAATCAGAAGAAAGCTAGAACTATAGCTAAAATGAATTATTAGCAATTCTATTCTATTATTAGTGATTATATTACTATTTTAAATTTATTATTCTTACTGAAGTTTTAAATTATAATATCTAGCTTCTTATATACTTTATTTATTATTAGTAATACTATGTTATATAATATATACTACTATATATAATATATATACCTCTATATATATATAGTATATATAGCTATATACTTTAAATATCATATATAGCTATGTATTTTTACATTTTACTAGTAATATTTATTACTAGTTATAAATTTATATTATAATAGTTAGTAAATAACTATTATACTATAGATCTAGAGTTTTATATATTTATATATATAGTTATATAATTTAGTAATAATAATAATAAATACCAGAACTTTTTTATACTTATATAATAAGATTATATATAGTATATAATTATCTTTTATAAATAAACTAATCCTGCTTAATATAGTAGTTTAACGTCTAGCTAGTTCTTACTATTATAGCAAGAGTAGTAGGTTCGAATCCTATAGTAGGTAAGTGTGACTAGTAAATATATATACCTTCTAATTACGTAAACTATATAGTAACTACTACTAGCTATTAGTATTTACCGCCTACTATTAATAGCTAGCGACTATTAATAGCTAGTAATAAGGACTACTAGCTAGCTAGTATCTAGTATTATATAACTATGATTTTTAAAGAATAACTACGATAAATATAAGTATATATATATTTCTAATTTATTAACTATTATATTAACTAACTATATTTACTACTTAAAATTTTCTCTATTTAAATAGTTCCTTATTACTAGTAGTATCTATAGGGTAAATAAAATAAAAGCTAATAATTAGGTATAACTACTTTTAAAGGGTCCCGGAGAAGTATATAACTTTAAATAGATCAGAGACCTTTAATACAACTACTATATATTAAATAATATATACATAGACTATCCTTTACTTTAATATTTACCCGAGGTAATATTTAACCTCTTATATATTATATAAAAGTAATTACTTTCCGCTAATAATACTACTATTTTTAATAAGTATTATAAATAGTAAATCGAGTACTTTAACTATAACTTTAACTTTATACTACTTAACTTCTCGAAAATATATTTCTATACTTTTATTAATAGCTTGTTTACTAATAATACTAATTTCTCGTTTTAATTAGAACTTATAATAATCCTAAGCTAAGAAAAGTAATTAGTAATAGCTAGTTTAATTTCTATAGCAACTTTATATACTATATTTCTATTAAGAATAAGAGAGTTTTTAGAAGTATACTTACTTTAGAGANCGAAAACCCTATATTTTATATTAATATATCTAAACTATACTTTAAATTAAATACTAGATTAAGCTTTAGTATAGTCATAGCTTAAGTAATCCTAAGTAGTAATTACTTAATCCTAGAGAAGCTTAAGCTATATACTAATATAGATCTATTTAGAAAACTCTTTAAGTTTATTTAGTTACTTTTGCTCTATACCTAGAATAGTATCTAAGCTTTTTACCCTATATATAGATTTATCTATAAATTTTACCCGATAATAGTATTTATATTAATACTAGCTTATAACTAGTTAAAACGGTAATGAAATTACCTATTATTATAGAAAATTATACCCCTAGTTCCGATATTTAACCTTATAGTAGTAGAAAACCTTATAGTAATAGTCTATATGAGGAGAGTTTTATTAAGACTAGCTAAAGCTTAATATATATAGCTAAAAATAACTACTAAGGTTATAGGGTTAAGAACCTTTTTAAACCTTTTAAAAATAGAATAAAATAGAGTACCTGTTTCGAGATATAAAAACTAAGTATTCTATAATCTATTACTCTTCTGTAATTTTTATAATAGAATTAAAATCTCCTCGAAATCTATATAGCTACTTATAAAAAAATAATTATGAGATAGGTATAGAAATATCTAGTTATAACTATTATAACTAAAACTATTAGTATATTAGACTAGGCCTTAATAAAATCATTCTAAATATTATAATTAAAAAATAGCTTATAAATATTTAAAAGAAAATCGTCTAGCTATCCCACGAGCTACTATACTAAGCTAATAATATTAGTAACTAGGTATCGATTAGATAATGCCTTAATATTAATACCCTACTACAATATCAGTCACCAGATACTTTAAGGTATTATAACGCCGCAATCGCAGGGGTTTTGAAGGCTATCTAGATATACTATAGGATACTAAGTTTAAAATAATAGTTATAAAAGATATAGATTTTATTTTTAAGAATATTATAGAGGTTTTTATTATATTCTTTGTTTTTGTTATATAACTTTATAAAGTTTATAATATATTTAATAAATAAGCTTTTAAATAGAGAAATAGAGGAAGTATATAAGGGATATTTAGGTTATTAAGGATATTATATATTAGTATTATTTTAGTGTATCTCTTACTAGTAGGAAGGTTCCGCGTTATAAGGTTTAGGGATTAGTAGTCCCGTTAGTAGTAGTAGAGGTTATATATTATATATAAGTAGTAGTCGAAGCTAGGTATTTCATATAAGGCTTTTAGATATTAACTAGGTTTTAGCTATAGGTATTACTACCTTACCCTCAGGTTTAGTAGCATAGAAAGGTATACTAAGGTTATTATTTGCCTTATAAAGTTATTAAACTATTTAAAGAAGGTTTTAAAGTTAACTTTAAAGTCTCAGATACATTTTTTAATCTTATTAAGTTTTTTAACAATCTAATAGTTAAAGGATTAGGTTAAAGAAGTTAGTATAATATAGTATAGATCTTCTTTTTTATTAATTTTAATTCTATAGTTAATAAAGTATTTCTAAAAGTAGTAGATTATATATTTATTAATAAGTTATTATATTAATATGAACTACCCGCTTGATATAGTAGTTTAACGTCTAGCTAGCTTTTACTATTTTATAGTAAGAGTAGTAGGTTCGAATCTTATAGCAAGTAGATGTAACTAGTAACTATATACTTTCTATTATATAAACTATATAGTAGCTACTACTAGCTATTAGCTATTACTACTACTAGCTATTAATAACTAGTAACTATTAATAGCTAGCTAGTAGTAAGTACTACTAGCTAGTAGTATCAGTATTACATAACTAAAGTCCTTTAAAGAGTAATTATAATAGATATAAGCTTATACTCTCCTTTTATAATATACCTTCTATACTTGTTAGTTATTATATTAACTAACCGTATTTACTACCTAAGGTTTCCTCCGTTTAAATAGTTCCTTAGTACTAGTAGTATCTATAAAGTATATTAGGCAAGAGCCGACTACTAAGTATAGCTTCCTTTAAAGGGTTCCCGAGAAATATGTAATTTAAATAGATCAAAGACCTTCAATACAACTACTGATATTAATATAAACTACTTATTAAAATCTATCTTAAAATAGTTAAAAAGCTTAGAGCTATAGATTTTTAAGAAATCATATTAATAGATATAAAATATTATAATAGTAATAACTTCTTGAGTATTTAAATCTATAAGTTTATTATAATTAAACTTAAAGAGTAGCTAGTCTCGATAAAGCTCTCCCCGACCATTACTACGAAGTCTTCTACCACTATAGGGTTAAATGTTAGAACTAGGGGTATAATTATCTATAATAATAGGTAATTTCATTACCGTTTTAACTAGTTATAAGCTAGTATTAGTATAAATACTATTATTAGGTAAAATTTATAGTTAAATCTATATATAGGGTGAAGAGCTTAGATACTATTCTAGGTATTAGGAATATCTATATCTATATAGGTACTATTTATAAGTTAGTTATTAGCTATAATTAATATATTAAAACTATTTACTAATAAGAGTAAGCTAAGTTTTACTATACTTATATAGGGATTATAAATTAGTTTATATTAGTAATGGAGAACTTTTATGTTAGTAATATAAAGTCTCGTCTTAGGGGTAAGTAGAGTTTAGTAGGGATATTAAAGTTATAGATATCGAGGTTATAATAAATATTTAAATAGAGTACTTATAATTAGTAGTAACTAAATATCTCGAGATATTTAAATTATATATTAATAGCTTTAAAGGTATAAAGGTATAAAAGTGTGAGGTTATTATTAAAGGAGTTATTAGTTATTTGTTATTTACGAAAAGGTTAATATAGAATAGGTATACTAGCTATAGTTACGAGAGGTTTAGTCCCGGATTAACTAGGGGCTAGCTATAATAGTTAGCGGGGGGAGTAGGAAGGCTAAAGTTATACTTTAGGGGGTAATATATCTACTAATAGTCATAGTAGAGAGCAAGCTATTGTCCCCTTCCTTAGTGTTTTATATATATTTAATAAGAGAAATAAAATAGTTAGTAAAACCTATTTTACCTTATTACTACGTATAATAAGATATATATTCTTAAACTATTCTAAAATCTTTAAGAATTTTAAATATTAATTATAAAACTATATTTTAGAGATAACTAAATACTTTTACTTATATTATTAATAGTAATATTACTAAGTATTAATAATTACTTTATGTATATCTCTAAAATAATTACTAGAAGTTTAATACTATAAAGAGATATATATTCCTATAATAATACCCTAATTATATCTACTACTATCCTTATAAAGCTTAAGAATACTTACTAAACACTATAAAATACTATTATTGTATATAATAATAATTCTACTACTATTAGTAATAATAATCACTTATTTCTTTATATAATTAGTAATATCCCTAATATAATATCCTTAATAATTATATCTCTAAAGATTAAAATAACTATTACTCTAGTTTAAACATTTAACTATAAGCTTTATTTTATAGTATATTTTATAGCTAAAGAATAGTTCAATGCAGCCTTTTCTCTTATTTTCTATGAAAAGAATATTATTATAATATTAAGTCTATTATTCGAGGAATTATTTAAAATAGAATTAAAAGTATTATCACTAATAATATTATCAAGATTATCTAATTTAACCTTATTTTCTATAAAGATTATAAGTATTTCAAATTATATATTATTAAAAAGGTTAACAATAAAGATATAAATAAAATATATAAGAAATTATATTTTATAATCTAAAGCTTGAATAATAATAACAAGTTTGAAATATTCATATAATTACTAATAATCTAATAAAATAGCTAGTAATTAGTTTTAGTTATAACCTTAGTTCTCTTCTAGTATAAAAGTATAATAATATAGTTTTAAGATATTGTTTAAACTTATATTTAAATTAAAATAGAACTTATAAAACATATTATAATTAATTTACTATCCTATTTTAAAAAGTAATATTCTCTAGGATTTATAATAATTATTATAAAACTATTATATAACTTTACTGAAACTAGTAACTACTAGTAAACAACTAATTGTAAATACTGTAAAAGATAGTTATAAATAGTAATATTAATATATAACTTATACGTTTTTATTTTATACTATACTAATAATATTTGTAGCCTTATAAATATATAAACTAATAATACTTTTAATTTCTCTAATACTACCTTCTTATACTTTAAAGATAAAAAGCTTTAAAAAGCTTTATTTAAGGTAAAACTAAAAATTACTCTTATAGAGCCTACCTTTCTTATATTTAATAAATATATCTTAAATCTTAATAGTAATACTTTCTATTTATACTAAAAATACTAAAAGTAAAAACTAGTATTTTTCAATATATATATTATACCTAACATACTCAAGAAAGTATACATTAAATGTTATATATATAGAGTATACTTTACTTTAATATACTAATCTAAAGTATTATTCAAGCTTTTATATACTATATAAAACTAATAACTTGCTACTAACAATATTACTACTCTTAAAAAATATCTTAAATAATAAATTAAATACTTTAATTATAATCTTAACTTTATATTACTTAATTTCTCAAAAATATACTTCTATATATTCATTCATAGCTCTTTTACTAATAATACTAATTTCTTATCTTAACTAGGATTTATAATACTCCTAAGCTAAAAAATAGTAATTAATAATAACTAGCTTAATTTCTATAGTAATTTTATATATTATTCTTAGATTAAAAATAAGAATATTACTAGAAATATACTTATTTTTAGAGATTCATACTATAATAGTTAGTATAGAGTTTACCTATACTATAATTATACCCGCTTAATATAGTAGTTTAACGTCTAGCTAGCTTTTACTACTATAGTAAGACTAGTAAGTTCGAATCCTGCGCTAGGTAAGCGTAACTAGTAGGTATATATATATATATATATATTCCGATTACGTAAACTATATAGTAACTACTACTAGCTATTATTAGCACCTACCGATAGCTATTAATAGCTAGTAACTATTAACGGCTAGTAATAAATACTACTAGCTAGTTAGTATTAGTATTATATAACTATTATCCTTACAAAATAACTATAACTAATAGATATAAGCCTATATATACTTTCTATTCATTAGCTATTATATTAACTAACTATATTTACTATCTAAAGTTTCCTCTATTTAAATAGTTCCTTAGTACTAGTAGTATCTACAGAGTTTATAAAGTAAGAGGTAACTACTAGGTATAGCTTCCTTTATAGGGACCCCGAGAAGTATATAACTTTAAATAGATCAGAGACCTTTAATATAACTATATATACTATAATTATATTACTTAAAGAAATCCTTAAATACTAAAACCTCCCCTAAATCTTAACTATTATATATATTAACCTATACTTATTCTATAAATACTTTATAAAACTTAGAACTACTAGAGAGAAATACCTAATAATGAATATTATAGTATTAAAATAATTATATAAATACTATAAATCCTATAAAGTATAGTAGATTAATAGAGATAATAATATTACTAATACCTTTATAAAAGATACTTTAAACTATACTCTCGAAAGACTTATCAACTTAAATTATATAACTATTTGAATAGAAGGATAAGTTACTTGAGTAGAGTAGATAAGGAGTATTTAGGTATTATTAAACAAAGAGTAAAAGGATTACTTTTAACATTATTTTATACTTATTTTTGTTATTATTTTAATAGTATTTCTAATATATATTCATATTATCTTTAGTACTTACGTTTATATATAAATAAAAAAAGCATAAAGTATATAGTAAAAAGAAAAGGTTAATAGTATTAGTAATACTATACTATATAGTATATACTACTACGTATAGAACATAAATTTCTATATATATATATATATAGTATATATAGTTATATATTCTAGTATATAGTATATATAGTTATATATATTTATAATTTATTAGTAATATGTATTACTAGCTATAATCTTATACTATAGTAATTAGTAAGTAATTACTATACTATAGATCTAGAGCTTTATATACTTATATATATATAACTATATAATATAGTAATAATAATAATAAATATTATAACTTTTTTAGACTTAGATAATAAGATTATATATAGTATATAATTATCTTTTACGGATAAACTAATATCTATATCCTTATTTTTAATTTTATTAATAATATATTCCCGCTGAATGTAGGAGTTTAATATCTAGCTAGCCTTTACTGTCTTATAGTAAGAGGAATAAGATCGAATCTGTTAGAGTTATAGCTAAGCTTATTACTCTATTTAGAGTTATAGCTAAAGTCTATATTAACTCTATATTCTATCTCTCTATATAAAAGGTATTAAAGGGCT